>JAWWMO010000138.1:71106622-71119737 GCA_035047845.1 Dendrocincla fuliginosa | reverse complement strand
TGGAGGGCCAGGACACAGGGAATGGCTTCCCAGTGCCAGAGGGCAGGGCTGGCTGGGAGATTGGGAAGGAATTGGTGTCTGGGAGGGTGGGCAGGCCCTGGCCCAGGCTGGGCAGAGAAGCTGTGGCTGCCCCTGGATCCCTGGGAGTGTCCAAGGCCAGGTTGGACGGGTCTTGGACCACCCTGGGCTGCTGGAAGGTGTCCCTGCCCATGGCAGGGGGTGGAAGAGGATCATATTTAAGGTCCCTTTTTACCCAAGACATTCTGCAACTGGAGTCACCTCATCTCCATGCCCAGGACAAATGGAAACAAGACCAGCCATGGCTGCAGCCCTGAGACCACCCCGACCTCCTGTGCTGATAACCCTTTAACTCCAGGGCATTTTAACAGGTTTGACCCCGCTCACAAGTTGTCCTTTCCTACATAAAAGGTGGCTGGAGCAAGGCAGAGGCAGCAATATCACCTCGTGAAGAGCTCCAGCTTCCTCCCAGGCACTCAGGCTGGAGAAATAGAAAGGATTTGAAGCAGATGACAGAGTTGTTAAAAGATGATCCTTTGGTCTTAGCAGTTTAGCATTTTTAAGCCATGTGGGATTCAACCTTCCTCAAACAACTCCAGTGACAGAGAAATCAGCAGAAGCCCGTGCCTCTTTGGGGCACAGCACAATACTTCTCCTAATCCAAATATTATTATTGAGCTGATACAATTCTGATCAAGAGATAACCTCATTTTCTCCCACTCCATCCTTCCCCGTTGCCACCAGGGTTCATGCTGGCAATATGTTATTTTGGTGCACGCAGAAAGTAATGATAGGAGAGCAATTACTGGGCTCGATTTTTTTAAATTTAGTAAAATATTCATGAGCAATCTCATTTTTTTCCATGGCTGGCTGCTACACGCACTGAGCCTACAGCTCCAGCACACTGTGGATGAGGTGACATCTCACCACAGACTGAAATCCAGGGAGCAAACCTCCCCAAAATCAGCACCACCTGATTGGCAAGGTTGGCAACCGTGTCCTTCAGAACAGAGTTCTTTGAGAATCACAGGATGGTTTGGGTTGGAAGGGACCTTAAAGACCATCTAATTCCAGTCTCCTGCCATAGACAGGGACACCTTCCACTGGTCCAGGTTGCCCCAAGCCCCATCCAACCTGGCCTTGGACACTTCCAGGGATCCAGGGGCAGCCACAGCTTCTCTGGGGAACCTCTCTTTCTGCTTTTACAAGAGATTGATGGATTCCAAATCAACATGAAAGCCCACTTGGTATTTTTTTCCAAAGTATTTTTTCCCTAATCCCTGGATCTGGACCACAGGTTTCTCGCCACCCTAAAAATGAAAATCTATCAGATTCAGTTAAGCAAAACAGAGAAAATATTGCACGTGAGGGAAAACTTCAGTGTAAACTTTTAAAGGGTGTGTTAAAGGACAACAAAGTCTGTTGCTGACTGGAGGCATGTGCTTAGAGTGACCATCAAAAACTGACCACAAGGTGCTCAAGAGGACAATTTTTTGAAAGAGAAACTGAAGTTCAACTGCTGCAGGTGTTTAAATTTCAGATACGAGTTTCTGGGGCAAAAAAAGGTATAAATTTCAAATACTCAACATACAAAATTGAGTTGGGTGAAGGCTGCACTAATTAGTGTCCATGAAGGGATAAACCCTCCATTCTTATCCTTAGAATCACGGAATCATTAAGGTTGGAAAAGCCCTCTGAGATCATCAAATCCAACCATGCCCCAGCACTGCCAAGGCCACCACTAACTCATGTCCCCAAGTGCCACATCCACATGGCTTTGAAATCCCTCCAGGGACAGGGACTCCCCCACTGCCCTGGGCAGCTGTGCCAGGGATGGACAACCCTTTCCATGAAGGAATTTCCCCAATATCCAATCTATCCCCTTCCCTGGGCTGCTGCCTGTCACGTGTCCCACTGAGAAGCTGTTTCAACCCAGCTCCCTCCACAAGCCTCATAAAAGGATTTCACTGCAACAAACGCCAAGGCAAAGAGCAAGAATGAGTGAAAAATCCAAATAAAGCTCTTTTTTTTCCCTTTTACCATGTAATTGCAAATAACAAACATATCTGTGGCTTACAGAGGAGGCAATAAATTAAAGCTACAGTCACAGATCAGACCAAAAAAAGACACTGAAGTCATTGAATCCACCACCCCAGGATGGCTGTGCCCCCATGGGATGCTGCTCAGTTTTGTGAAAGACTTGGAGTCCTGCAGGGAGGAAGCACAACATGAAGAGCTCTCTCAGAAGTGTTTTTTTTTTAAATTCTTATAAAATTAAACCAGCCCACTGGTACTTCCTGAGCACAGCCTTGTGGGTCTGGCTGGAGAAAAGCAAACGGGCTTCAGCAAACAGGCTTTTTATTTGTGAGCTGAGCACATCATAAATAAAAAAGGAAGCTCCATCCACAGCAAAAATGGTTGTGCGTGTTTCTTCTGTAACTGTTCCACCATGGCTGTGACATTTCAGTTTCTAGAAACAGAAACTGGCACTGAATGTCTTTTTAGGATCACAGGATGGTTTAGGTTGGAAAGGATCTTAAAGACCATCTAGTTCTACCCCTGCCATGGGCAGGGACACTTCCCACCAGCCCAGGGGGCTCCAACCTGGCCTTGGACACTCCCAGGGATCCAGAGGCAGCCACAGCTTCTCTGGGGAATTTTCTGACTTTAAATCCATGCAAAAATACACATTTTGAGCCATTAGGAAGCTGAGGACCCCAGAATTTTAACTTTCCACATTGATAAAGGCTACAGCAGAATGGTCCCAGGGGAGCCACCAGCAGCAGCAGGACCTGAGCCTGGAGACAGCAGTTTGTCCTCACCTTCTCCTGCTCTCACCAGACACTGAAGAATTCTTTTTTAAAAAAGACAATCTCCTGTATTTTTTCATCTTTTAATGAGCTGTAACCCTGAACCAAACACTCAGAACACATGGGGTGCCTATTTCCATAACTTTGGTGAGCAAGAGTATTCTAAGAATGGTCACCAAACAAAACAAGTTAAGGGGGTTTGGGTTTTAATTTCTGTTATTTTTTTTTTAAATATATTTTGAGGAAAAGAGGAAATTGCCTCAAATTGTGCCAGGCGAGGTTTAGATTGGATATTAGGGAAAATTTCTTCATGAAGGGGGTGGTCAGGGAATGGAACAGGTTGCCCAGGGCAGTGGTGGAGTCCCCATCCCTGGAGGGATTTCAAAGCCATGTGGATGTGGCACTTGGGGACATGGGTGAGTGGTGGCCTTGGCAGAGCTGGGGGATGGTTGGACTCACTGATCTTAAGAGGCCTTTTCCAACCTAAATTCTGTGATTCTATGAAGAAAAAAAGCCCTGTAACCACAAACCCAGGGACTCTGCACTATTTTCCACTGCATTTCCACAACACATGTCCAGAAAGAGGAATTTTGGGTGAATTAAAGACATTGTGCCAGAGATGAGCTTGAACAAGCACACAGTGAGGACCTTCCCTCCCTCAGCTGAAGCTCAGCTGGGTTTGAGTCTGCACAGACCGTTCTGGTTTCAGGGCAAGTCCATCCATTTGGATCCTCAGGGCTTTCCAACCAAAACGAGCATGAATGAGCTTTCAGTGGGTAAATGCAAGCCTTGGGTGACCTGGGCTGCAGCTGGAGCCATCTCCCCCCACCACACACGGGACAGCACCACAAACAGCACGAATAACCTCTGCCACTCGCCCCGTACCCAACGCCAGCGCTCAGAGTCTAAATTAAGAACCCGAAAAAACCATTAAGAGGACCATTAACCTCGGCCCCACCCTCCGTGAGCCACATGAAAGCCGACGCAACAATCCCCAAGATAACATTGTGTGTCAGAAATATCACACACAGGAATACAGCAGTGGCTGCCTTCGTTTCCTGACCCGGCAGAGCTGCTCTAATTGTAGCTCATTGTGCTCCGGGAGGGTTTCGGGTTGGAAGTCTCGTTGCCAACAGTCCTTGTTTGCTGGAATTTCCAGTCAGGCTCTTAAAAGCTCTTTGGGTTCCCACTCAGCACCGTGTCAAGGCGCTGCCTCTGGGTTCAAGCAGGAATTTAATGTTCTCAGTGGAAATAAATCCAGATCAGGGATGGAAAAATCCCAGCTGGATGTGGAGGAGACAAGCAGTTCTGTCTGGGATTTTTGATGCCCGTTTTGCAGCTGAGGGCACCTCAAGCAGAACCATCATCGCTGTCAGAGGCCCTTCAGCAGAGTCAAGAGGAGAGATATTCAGGAGACCATCTCATTTTGAAGAATTTCCCCGTGGAAAGGGCTGTTAAACAATGGAATGGGCTGCCCAGGGAGGTGGTGGAGTCCCCATCCCTGGAGGTGCTCCAGAAGTTACTGGAGGTGGCACTCAGTGCTCTGGGCTGGTTGACAATGTGGTCAAAGGTTGGACTTGATCTTGAAGGTCTTTTCCAACCTTCTTCTGGGATTTTTTTTCAGTAATTCAGATATTACATCACACGTAATTCAGAGCTTTGGCATCCCCAGCCTGGCCAGCCCCCTGTGTGTCCAGAGTGGTGTGAAATCACCCAAATTCACAGAAACCACCACACCCTCTCGCTGTGCTCTGTCCACAGCACCCTCCCCTCCTGGTGAAATCCATCCTTGCAAGCACAATTCTCCCAAGTATTTCCCCTTCTAGAGATTTTAAATTGCCCAGTTGACATATTTGAGGAGTTTAAGTGATACCTCCCTTCCAGCAAACCCTGAGGGACGTGGTACTTGACAGACCTGCTGGCTTTTGACATCCTGTCTTTATAAAGGGGTTTCATCTCAATGAAGCCTTTTCCAGTCAGTATTTCCAAGTGCCACCAATACCAGCTTTGAGCTCTAAATGCTTTTCTACCAAGCCCAGAGAAGGTTAAAAGTGATACTCTCACTCCTATTGGTATTTTCCAGGTGACAGTGACCTAAACTGACAGTGCCAGAGAAGAGGTTTCCCTAAATGAAAATACCAACACTTCTGATGCCCCCAAGAGATGCCACGAGCTGTGAGAATCCTAATTTTATCCTTGTGGTGACCTCTCAGCTTAGGCTTCTTCTCAGCTCCATCTTCACTTTCCCCCTATGAAAAACAACCGTTTCCACACCAATCCCTCCTCCTTCCTTCCTTCCTTGAGGTCTTTTATAAATTATCTAGAGGATTTTGTTTTGGGGGCTATTCCTCTGAAGGTTGGGGTTTTCCCCCCTGCTGGTTGTTTGCCAAGGACCCCACAAAGCTGATCCCGAGAGGAAGACCAGCCTCCCTGGAATTTTTTCCAAGGATGAAGCTCACTGCACAATAAACACCCCCCTCATTAGTATGCTGAGCCACATTAGTTCTGCTGCTCGCAGAGCCAAAGCATCAAAGTGGGGCTGAATCTTCAATTTCACAGTTGGCAACGTGATGTGTGAGATACTCCCGGGGCCCTGGGCACGGGGCAGAGCGTTTCACATGTGTGAGGTGGTGCCAGGAAATCTGCTAGTGCCTGGGAAAGGGGCAGCACGTGCCCCTGAGAGGGGAGAGATGATGTCATCCTACAGAAAATTGGGGTCAACACGGCAGAGGGGTGAAATGACTGCCCAGCATCACTCGTGAGGCTTTGGTGGCACCACGACCTCGAGCGAGGAGTTGGCGTCATCCCACAGATTGAACATGGATTACCTAAGAAGCAAATTTATACTGCAGACTTTGCATCGAGCCTGGGAAGTCTCGTGATCTCTCCACTCAATGACCCTGACACTCAGCTGCCACAGAATGTGCAGGATTTGGAGGGTTTGAGGTTTCTCGAACGTGGCTGGAATTGCTCAGAGGTTCGGGAGGTTCTTTGGGATGGAGGGGCCGACAAGCCCAGAGTTACTTTAGGAAATTCAGCTAAAGAACAACACTACTTTACTGAGAGTTGTATGAAAACTATGACTGACATTGTCATTGCACTTGTACCTATCAAATATCAGCATTTTAGCTGATTTTTGCACTGTGAACTCTTTGTCCCTATCCAAAACAACATTCTTCAAAGAAAACCATATCAGCCCTGATGATTAGATCAACCAAGGCCAGGGAAAGCTTCCTTGCATTCAAAGTTCAAGCAAAAAGGTGTCCAGGATGGCAAAAGGCTCCCAGATATTCCAGCTCGCTTGCTGCATGTGTAGCATTATGGCTTTAGAGGCTTTGCAGGCATTGCACAGATTAATTCCACAAAATAATGATCTCACGGCGAAGTGTTGAGCTGGAATTAGAGAGATTAATGCTCAGGTCCCAGCTCTCAAAGTTCTCACCCTTGGGGGAGTCATATCAACTCCTGCATCTCACCTCCCCTCTGCACAAAACCTCCTTTGAATTACTGATTGCAGAACCTGAGCAAAGATGCCAGAGGGAAAGCCCATTCCAAAGGCTTTTTTTTTTTTTAATTATTATTTTTTCCTTAATACCCACTGTAAGGCACTGTCTTGTTTAATTCATGACTCTTTGAAGGAAGGTTTGCCATCTTAAGGGAATAAAAACAAGCCTGTGCTATCTTTTTAATGACATCACGTGCTCCTGCTGGTGAAGTCCAGCCCTGAACAAACACTCAACATGAACAGCCCAAAAAACATGCAGTGCAATTTTCCTGATGAGTCTCATTTGATGGGGCAGCTAAAACGTGGTTTTAGACCCAAAAGTTGGGTCAGTCAAAATTCTGAAGCTAGTGGAGCATTTCCTGGCCTCAATTCCCACAGGAACAAAAGGGCACAGCAAGAAAGACTCTCCTGTACTGCTTTATGTATTTTGTTATCTCCCATTGTTAAACCCTTCAAGACTTTGGTTCTTCTGGAACTAAAGTAAGGCTCTTCCTTTGTTTCCCAAGATCACATAATAGAAAACAAGACATTTAACTATCATGATGGATTTCTGCATCTGTTACCTCACACCAGCTCACCTGCAACCCCCAAACACCCAACATCTGACATTTGGAGGAGTTTGGTCATATCCCAATTCCTCTATAAACCAAAGACTTCTTGGAATGTGGCTTTTTCCCATTGCCCAGAACACAAAACGCAGGCCAGATTTTGGTGAGGATGGGAAGAAACGGGAAAGTTCACAGGGGGAAAAAGAACAATGAGGTTTAATCATGCAAAAATCGCTTCTTTTGTTGCTTTTTTTGAATCTAAACCCAAAACTCATAAAAAGAATTTGCCCTGAGAAGGCAACTGTGTGTTGGTGGTGACACCTGTGCCACCCACAGCCCCAAAGGTGTCCTCATCCAACACCAGGCACAACTGAGACATCCCCAACCACAGCAACCAAACCTTCCTCCCCACACTCAGCCTGAAATTGCACTGGGAGGCCTCAGAAACCCCACAGGATTCCAACCAATCTCCAGTTGCCTTGAAAGCATAATTAACTGCAATTGCCTCTTGATTTTATCTCCATTTTCTCAGGTTCTGGGCCATTTGGGAAAGCTCTCCATGTACCTACAGGTGAGTATTCACCCCCGTGCATGCACCTACTTGTCTGCAGCTCCCAACTTCCCAGTGTGTCTGCTTTTCTCAGGGCCCCCTTGGAGAACAAAACTTAAGGAGGAAGCCTATTCTTTGGGAAATTCTCCTTCCTATCCCATCCAGTCACTATAAAAGGATTCCTGCTCCTGCTGGTGACACGGAGGAGCTCGAACCAAGGAAGTGCTTGGCTCCAAGAGGCTCAGATCCCTGCTTCCTACAATGTTTGCTAAAAAATTGCTCTCACAGGGTTTTAAAAAAATAGATGCTGAGTTGGCCTTTGCAGTAATAAAGAGGTTTTTCTCCCTTCTCCACTAAAGTTTTCCCAAAAGTGGTTTTCGGTCAATCCAGGGTGTTGGTGAGTCAGGTGAGCTCCACCACCAGTCCCTCTTACAAGCCAAGAGGTAACATGAGAAGTAAGACCACAGAGAGGGCAAACATGGAAGAAGAACATGAGCTTTAAGGAAAATTTCTGGAAAATTTAAGGCTGGGGAGACCCTGGCACAGGTTGGGCAGAGAAGCTGTGGCTGCCCCTGGATCCCTGGGAGTGTCCAAGGCCAGGTTGGACAGGGCTTGGAGCACCCTGGGCTGGTGGAAGGTGTCCCTGCCTGTGGCAGGGGGTTGGAATGAGATGGTCTTTAAGGTCCCTTCCAACCCAAACCATTCCATGATTCCATGAATATTCTCGCCCTTGCAGGGAAGCTTCAGGACTAGACCAAGTCTAGCCAACAGGTTGGAGAATTCCATCCAAAAAACAGAGAGTTGTTCCAATTCCCAAAATCTTTCCTATTCACTAGAAAATTCAGCTTCGCCACAGAGTCAGATGGAAGTTTCTGAGCCAGCCCAGGCAGGGGTTCACCCAAACAGGAAAGGCCAAGAACGAGGCATCCAAACACTCCCTGCCAAACTCTCCGTGGTTTTACCATCAAGAGCTCAAATCAAGACCTCCTGTCCTGCTGTTTGCACCACACACGGATGAGTTCCCAAAAAACATTCCTTGGCAGCAATCCCAAAAACGCAGCTTCCGACCCACTGCTGGGAGCAGAGGTGGATTTTGAAGGCTGAATTTCCGAAGAAATTTCAGTGGTTTTGAACAAGGCCCTTGATTTCTCTAAACACAACTATTTCCTCAAGCTAAGGTGGGTCTGATGGTTTAAGGACCAGGAGAAGATGAGCATTGTACATCATCGAGGACACTTCCCCCTTGCCCTTCCTGTAAACCTGTTGGGATCATGAAGATAATTGGGGTGGAAAAATCTGGAAGAACTCCACCATGGCTCCACAAAACTGTCCTGTCCAGTGGGGTAACTGGGACAGACACCAAAGCCCTGGAACACCAGGTTGTAATGAACCAGTGCAATCCTCCCTGGCACGGAAAGGCAGGATCAGAGGCCAGGTTGGATGGGGCTGGGAGCACCCTGGGCTAGTGGGAGGTGTCCCTGCTCATGGCAAAGGTTGGAATGGGATGAGCTTTAAGGTCCCTTCCAAGCCAAAGCACTCTGTGATTCTATGACTTTATGTCCCTGCTCACTGCAGGGGGTTGGAACGAGACGACCTTTAAAGGTCCCTTCCATCCCAAATGTCCTGATTCCCAGTCACTCTCTGGGACAGATGGCAGGTGTTTGGGAGTAGCTCTGTTTCTTCCTCCCACCCTCCTTCCCCTCCTCCAGTGTTTGCAGTTCAGCCAGTTTTGATTTGAGACCACCATGACCTCTACTCAGAGGAGCCACCAGACCTGAGAGCACCACAATGTCCAGGATCCCAAGATTTCCAATTACACAAGCAGAACCTTTTGGGATGTAATGAAGGTTTTAGACCTAAGCTTTGAAGTCTTCTCACCTGCTTCCTGCAAACACAAATTCCTTGGTCTCCCAGCACTCCTACGAGTAGCACTGCTACTGCTCCACAGCCTGTGCTACGTCTGAGCTGGAATAGATGTGTGACAGTGCTGAAATGGCTGACAAAAAGAGGACAGCAACTTGTGACAAGTGAATGTGACCTGTGAGAACAAAGCCCAGAAATCCAGCGATCCATCTGAGTGGACAGCTTTGTATAGACTTCGTGCATTAGTTCTCTCCCACATAATCCCAATCTGAATGCTCCGGCCCTGTGACACGAATCGGGAAGTGATGGATAATGAAACACAAAAAATAAAAGGCTGCCCAAGCCCTTCCAGCTCACATTGGCCATTTCAGAACCCCCGTTTCAGAGGGAGAAAACACTCAGCCCCAAACACCTTTCCAGTGGCCCACAGGAGTCAAGAAGCTCCTGGCACAACAAACACCTGGAATCTTCTGAATTCACCCCACGACCTGAGACAGGTGAGTAAGCCCCAGGACCTTGGCTGTGGACCTTGCTGTCTTATTCCAAAAGGATTTTGCTGCAGAAGGAAAGTGCTGTGGGACTATTTCACTCCAGCCAAAATCTGGCTTCACTATGCCAGGCAAACCACCCACACAGAGTAATGTGCTGGGACCAGTTAACCTGCCCAGTCACAGCACTGGCCACGGTGATCAGCCCACGGCTGCTGCTCTTCCCATGGGATCAGGCACATCCCAGAGGATTCCAGGTGGCCACTGAATTGCCAGCTTCCCAAACAGCTCAGAGGCCGTGACAAGCACATCCAGGCTCTTGCTGCTCTAAAAAGGCTTTTCGTATCCCAGCAAAACCTGAATAATAAATGGAATTCAGGCTATTAACGTTCATGTTGAGCATCAGACACAAACTTTAGTCTCATTGAACTTCATCCTTTTCTGGGAACAGCTAGGGAGAAAGCAGGCACCAAAGAGAAAGTCCTTCCAGGACAGCTGGCCACTTCTCAGTGTATCAGACTCATGGAATCACAGAATGTCCTGATTCAGAAGGGACACACGAGGATCATCCAGGTCCAACTCCTGGCCCTGCACAGGACAGCCCCAATTACTGGGATTAATTCAGCTGTTTTCTTCAACAGGAGTTTTCCCCAAATCAAAAAGAGAGCAAGAAAAGACTTAAAAATACACGGCGCAAAACACAACATGAAATTCAGTGAAGTACAGAGAGAAACACACACAAACAGAACTAAGTGTCACACAAATTCAAAGGGAAGGATTTAGTCATCCCTCAAAGTTCGGGTTGGTTTCAGTTTGGCACGGAGGCACCACAGCAGGTTTGCAAAGAGTTCAAAGAATTTTTATATGAAACCAGAAATTGGTCGAGTTTGTGAAGCAGGGCAGTGTTGGCAGGACCCTGTGTACGAGCTTTAAGGAAATATCAAACCACAAACACAAACTTCTCCTCCAGACAGGGTGAATCTGGGGAAGCCACAGCAACAAGAAATGCTTTAAGAGAAGACCTGGATTATACAAATCACCAGGTTACACACACACACATCTCCATTTGCTGTTCCAGCAGCACCATCCAAGCACCGAATCCATTTGGGCTGGAACGAGTCCTTTGGAATACCCAACAAGGAATTGGACAGTAAGGTTCTTCTTTTTAATTTTTAAAAGCATTCCTCAATCTTTTCCTCAAGTCAGACCACGGGAAGAACTTTAACCAGAAGAACTTCCCACAAATTCCCTGATGGATGTTGGGGTTTAATTCACCAATGCCCCTTCTTACTCCATAACCTTCCTTCTTATTCCATGACCTTCCTTTCCTCAGAAAGGCTCTGGGCTTTTCTTTTTCCTCCTCCTTGATAAATCACTTCTGCCAGAATTCTGTGCCAGCCTGTGCCAAGGGAAGAGCACAGGTCAATATATTTCAGTCTAACACTGGTTTGCGTAGATGACAAGAAAAAAACCATAAGAAAAGCCCTCAAAACTGTGCAAATATTGATGCCCAAACTCTACACGTCACACACCAAAACCTAAAAGTTTCAAAACTGAAAGATTCTTTCAAGGCAATAAAGAGAAAACGCTGGACTTGTTCAAGTTTGCATCAAAACAAAGACAACACCCCCCAGTTGAAGAAGACCAGATCAAGATCGAACAAGGGAATGATGGAGCACAGGTTTCCCCATGAGAGGCTGAGGGATGTGAATCCATGAAGAAGCCCTACACCCTGGAACCAAGGCGAACCAAAGGCTACACCAGCACCACCTCCATACCCCAAACACCTCATCAATGCTTCCACTGTACCTTAAAGGGACGTTCATTCACCTCCTCACCTCCCCAAGGTGACGGGCAAAGCTTTTTCCGATCAAAATCAAACCGGGACGACGACGAGGAGTAAACAATCAATCCTTATTAAGGCTTAGGATTATTCTCGATGCACCCTGGAAAAGAGGAACACCCAGTGAATGGCTTGTGCCAGCGTGAAGGAGTTATTTCACACACACCAGTCACATCAAACAAACAGGCTTTTTACTGCCCCAGCTACCTGAGTTTTATTGTGGGTGACTGGGACTGCCCCATATAACTGAGATTGCCCCAGCCACTAATGCAGTCTCCAAATAAAATAAGTTTATTCAAGTATTCTGAGCACAGTTGGAGGAACACCAGCCTGCAGAAGGCATGGAGATGGTCAAGACTGAACACCACAGCTTGAGGGATTTGGGGAATAACCCAAATTTATGCAGCCTGCTAATACACCAGGAGCTAATTAACAACAAAGAAATTAGTCATAAATTGAGAGCACAAGGAACACGCACCGCTTGGTCTGAAGCTGGAAAGATCTCCATTTTACATTCAAATCTACACCACTCTCTTAAAAACAACTTTATTTTCTCTTTTCCTGGGGAAGGGAAGGTCAGTGGGCAGGAGAAGGGCACTTGCCAGGCCAAAGAGCACCAGTGGGAAAAGGGGACAAAGCTTTCAACCACACAAAGCCTTCTGGAGGCCTGGAAGTGGGGAAGGCACGCTCTGCTCACGAGAACGGCCCCGAGGAGGAATTAGGGATGTATCAGTCAGAACATCTCCAGAAGTGAGAGGTGGCTCTTCTGGAGCTGTGGGTATGCTGGCAAGGAGGAGAGGAAAACAATAACTATTTCAGCAAGCTGGGGGAGGGACGAGTGAATTATTCCCTTGGTAACCAGCTTCGTGGGACCTGGTTCTTTGCTCAGTTACTCAGTTATGTATATTTGGCTCCTCAGTCACTTTCTGTAGGACTTTTCCAGTTTTAGATTTCGTTTTTGACCAAAGCTGGTCCCATTTTCCACATGCCACATGATGAACAAACAGGCACAAGGTGTTTTTATAAGACAAGGCTGGTCTCAAATAGCTGAAACCCCCTATGCTGTTGGAACATCTGGCAAAATTCAACATCCTCAATGCAGCAAGAGAAAAGCTGATGCTCTTTGTCCTGATGCTTTATCAGAGCATTAAAGTCCCCTCTCACAGCACCCAAACCACCCACCAGCACCCAGGCAGCAAAGGTGGCAGCAGAAGTGATGTCAGAGAGCTCCAACAGCGGCTTCCAGGATTCCCTGAAACATCTGGATGTATCTGATGGAGACTGCTGGGCTGCAGAGCACCACTGAAAGAACCAACATCCCCAATCCAGCTCAGAGCATTTAAATTTGCATTGGATAAATGAGATGATCAATTTAGGTACCAGGATTCTCAGGTAGTGGGAAGAAATTCTAACATATTGGGAAGGAATTGTTGGCTGGGAGGGTGGGCAGGCCCTGGCACAGGTTGGGCAGAGAAGCTGTGGCTGCCCCT
>JAWWMO010000138.1:71029841-71040798 GCA_035047845.1 Dendrocincla fuliginosa | reverse complement strand
AGGCTGAGCCCCCCCAGCTCCCTCAGCCCCTCCTGCTGCTCCAGCCCCTTCCCAGCTCCCTTCCCTTCCCTGCACACAAAACCCAACCACAGTGTCAGATCTTGGTAGGTCTGAATGCAGAAGGAAACAGCCCTATAACAAATGGGCTTTTTAGGGGCTGCATTCCCTGCGCCTCCTGGAGACTGTGAGCTGCTCTAGCGTAGGCAGGATGAGCTCCATGTGCTCCTGCAGAAAGCATGGAGAGAGGATGCTGCAGCCTTCACTCAGGGTGAGCGTGGCATCACTCGGCTCAGCATCCTTCTAGACTGGGTTTTATGGGACCACAGGCAACACGAGTTTATCACTTTCATTAATTCAGCAGAGATGAGACACAACCAGCCGTCTGCAAAATTTCATTTCCTTGTTCTTCCCTTTTTTATCTGTAATTTTTCCAAGCAGAGGCAGCAGACATGAGGGACCTGAGCTTTGACCTGAGTGGTTTGCCAGCAGTAGAAGAGCTCGAGATTCACCAAGGCAGTGCACAGACAACAATCTTTACTGTGCTTTGTGCTGAAATCCCTACTGGACACTGTTTTGAGCCAATCCAATTAAAAAAATGCCACTTTTCCTCCCTCTGGAGCTGGCAGTGTGTTCTGTATTGACACGGCTGCGAGTACAGCCCATGTTCTCTCCTCTCCTAGCACATCCTTTATTTAATGCCATCAGCTCTGGATTTGGGCTGAAGACACCAGATATTGGCTTTTCCATGGAGAGGAAAAGCTGAGGAGAGCTGCAGGGGATGCTCTGATCTGGAGCAGGCCATGAGAACCAGGGTGGTGTCACGAGCCTCGCTTGGTGTTTGCCAAATATTTGCAGATGTGGAGTCACAGGAAAGGAGGAAGAGGGAGGGGATGGGCTGTGTTGACTCTGCACCTCTGGGGGTGCTGTTACCTGCAAATAACCCCTATGGATGCAAGCAGAGCCCTGGAGCTCCTGAGGGGACCATCCTGCCCCTCTGCCTGGGTCAGTCTCTCTTGCAGGTGGGTGTTCCGCATCCTGCTCCTCAAACCCCACCAAAGCTCAGGCTTTTTATCCCATTCAAGCCAAGATTCCCTAGCACAGCTAAAACCCATGGCATGGCAAAACACTGCACAACAGGGGCCGGAAGATCCTGTTTTGGTTCTGTTTTGCCACTAAAAAGAGCTGAGGGAGGAGGTCTGGAGAGCCACTTGTAGAGTCTCTATGGAGTTTCAGGCTATAAAGGGATCACTGGATGATCTAATCTAACCTCCCATCTATCATAGGTTGCTAAATAGCACCTCAGGAATAGGAGCCAAAATGTCTCGTCCAGAAAGGTCCTCGGTCTTGACTTAAAGACGTGAGGAGACAGAGGACTTGCCACTTCCTTGCTGGCTTCTTTCACCAGTTACTCACCCTCTCTCTCTTACAACACGCCTCCAACTTCTAAATTTAGAGATTTTCTGGCTTGACCTCCCAGACATTACTCCTTGTTATTCCTTCTTTGGGGCAGAACACACCCAGTGAGACCTGGTGCCCAGGAAAATACTCTCAAAGCCCAAACACCTCTTCATTTTCCAAGCGAGCCGTATAGATTCAAGCTCCATCTGAGCAAAACACATCCTTGAGCTTTCTGAACACCTTTGGTCTATTTTTGTTTTTGCATCCCCTCCCACTGGTGTCCCAGTTAAGATGCAAACACTGGATGCAGATGCAAATCCCAGCACAGACCTTGGAACATCAGGCACTGTGATACAAATCGCCTGGTTGGGGACAATCACCTTGTTTGCCAGGATGGACAGAGGTGTTGCACCTTCAGACACCCTTTTCTTCTGCATAATTGTGGGGAAAAATGAAGACACGATGCTCAGGCAGCCCAAATCACCTCTGGGTAAACCTGGGTTTCGGCTGACCTGCATGTTTGATGAGGTTTTGCTTCGTACAGAGAAGCAAATGGGTGGAAATTTTCAAGTATTTAGAAGGTGACATGGAAATTTCACTTCCCAGGTCTGCAAAAGCAGAACAATATTTTTAACACCCTCTGGATAGAAAACCTGGTGGGACTGGCTGCTGTGAGCAAGCCAGAGGCAGGCTCTGTGATGCAGGGAGAGACTGGGAATCTGTTTTATGGTGACAGAGGGAGGGCATGCAATGGATGTATGACAAGCAAGGAGCTGGTGCCAGCTGAAAAGCCAGAGGGGAGGCAAAGAGGAGGGAAAGGCTGGAGAGGAAAGCTCTGGGCATGCAGGATTTTGGCTGCCACTGCTGGCAGAGCGATGCCCTCTGCTCTCAGCCACAGGGAGAGGTGCAGCCAGCCCTCCATCCTGGGGGACTCCCACAGCTCAACCCCATTGCCACCTCAGTTCCCAAGCACTGCACTTTTCCCCAGTTGTCTCTAGTTTTCCCTTAGCAGGAAGTTTCTCCTCTCAATTAGCAGCTCAACAATCTCCCCAATGGCCCATAAAATAATTAAAATAAGCCCCAAACTGGAACAACCTTTGGCCCTCCCGTCCCGCTCCCCATCGCTCAGATTAACACATCAACTCTGCATCATTAATCTCCAAACTGCGCTGTTGAAGGAGCAATTTGTGTCCAATAACCAACGGAGCAGGTATTAAACATTCCTTAAGCACGCAGGGCACGAGTTACTCATTACAGAGGGAAACGTGTTGAAACATTAAGCAGAAAGCAGGGACCATAAAACATCCCTTTCCAGGCTTTTTGAGAAGCCAACCATGATTCCACGCCTGCTTTTTTAAGTGGATAATGTGACTGCCTTGTGGAACATCAGGCTCATGGGAAGGTAAGATGATGCCACCCTCTTTTTGGGATGGAGGGATCAGTGGCAGGCTCAGAACCCGGGAAGCTCTTGGGGAACACTCCAACATTCCCTTACCTGATCAAGTAGCAACAGAAGAGCAAGCTGAGGATGAAGACGAAGATGGCTGTGCCGAAAACCACGATGTATATGTTGAGAGGAAGGTTCTGGAACCCAATGTTCGGCATCCTGAAACTGTAATGCTGGAAGTCCGAGCTCATGGGTAGGCTGTGGAGACAGGAAGAAAACACATGGACGTGAGGCTTTTTTGGGATGCACTTTGGAGACCAGCAGTCCCTCCAAAGGGAGGTGGAAGGGGAAGGAGATGACTTCTCACTCGTCCCACTCCGAAGTGAAGCCATCCTTGCCCAAAACTGAGCCCCCAGCTTGGTAACCCAGCAAAGCAAGCAGGGCTGGGATTTTCCTTCTCCTCCTGTGAGCTTCTCCTCCACTGATTTTCCTTACACCCTCCAGGTTAAACACTGTATCAGATGGATGGGGGGAACTGCATCCAAGCAGCCCCAGCTGCAGCCAGTGTCCCTCAAACCCCACAGTAATTAGGTACAAATACTGAAAGCAGCCAGAAAGCCTTGGAGCAAGGCAGGTTTTCCTTCCCTTCCCCTCCCGTGATTTCCAAGACCTCATTCCATAGAATCCCCTCCTCCCAAACCACTGAGCATGCACAGGGCCCAGCAGAAGGGAGAGGACAAGGACCCTCCCCAGTCATATAGCAGCACTGCCGAGAGAAATAAGACTCTGGAGTCTCTAAAAAGAGCTTTGTTTGTTTTCCCATGTGAGATCCGGGTTTGGTGGTTTAAGAGCACTTTTGCAGGTTTCAGCTTTATCCCCAGGAAAACCCCGAGGCACTCGATGGCCAGGAGGACACAGCACTTTTGGCTGTCACATACCACGTCTGGGACTTGTGACCAAACAAAACTTCCCTCCCCCTCGGAGAGCCCCAACTGAACCCCGAGCAGCTGCCTGGGATAATGACTCCAATGTATCGCCTCCCCCAGGACTTTAATTGCACTTATTTATTATTTCTTATCTTTCCATCACTCTCTGAGCCATTCACCCTTGGATGAGCACAACCGTCGCTGGCCAGGCAGAGAGTTCCCCCGCCCCCAGCTCAGAAAAGGAAGTTAAAAAATACACCTTGTTTTCCCTCCTGCCCACGGGAGAGGGCTGGACGAAGTTTGACAACAAGCATGGAAAGTACCTGCAGTCTGAAGCCTGTTTCCCAAATAAAATCACCGAGGGATAACAAAACCCTCCCCCGGAGCGGGGAGTTTTCCACGGCGCAGTAATTGCTCCTCATTTTGCATGGCGTGAGAAGACAACGGGGAAACCACGGGAGCTGAGCCCAGACGTGCTGGGGAGCGACTCTCCAAAACCAAAGGGTCCTGAATGTCCCCTGAAGCAGCATCCTCACTCCTGAATCTCTTTTTCCCCATAAGTGTCTTGCTGAATGCTTTGGGTTTTCCTCTGTCTTCCCACTCCTCCAGGGGCAGACTCACCTTTCATCCCAGCAGCCCTGCTGGCTCTATCCCCTCACTGAAGGCAGCATTCCCACCAGCCAAACACCCGCCTGGGAGCCTCCTTGCTCCGGCTGCTTTCAGTCTCCTCAGCTCGCTGGAAGTTTTGAGGCAATTTCTGGTAAAGCCTGGATTTGATTAAAGCCTCCAGAGACCAACACGCATGTTCAGAACCTCTCCCGGCCAACGTGGAAACGCTGCAAGAGCTCGGGGAGCCGGCACATCCCCCTGCCAGCGCTGGTGAGGATGGGATTTTATAGCCCAGCAACCACCCAGCAGCTCATGCTCCTCCACAGACGCTTGTTCCGCTCAGCTGAGCTGGTTTGCTTTGCAAATAAATTAAAAAAAAAAAGCCCAAACCAGTCCCCAAAACCTTTGTTCCCGGCTCCGGCGGAGTTAATGCGCAGCTCGGTGTCAGGAGTAGGGCTGGGTTTGGTTTTCAGCCCCGTGCTGCTTGCTGGGTCAAAGGGATTTTTAGACGGTTCAGGGACTCCCCACGGTCATGCTTACGGCACAAGGATGTGTCTGTCGGATGGAGGACAAGGCTCTGGCTGCCACACCTCACCCTCGTGCTGATAATCACTGGCGTTGGCCAAGGTTGGCTGCCTCCACCCCAGGGAAACGTCCTCCATCTGGGAAACTTCTGGGTGTTTCCTTGCAAGGAAGGAGAGACCACTCTTGGAGAAGAGGCAACAAAACCAACCAGCACCGGACTATTACTTTTCTTTCCTTTATAACTCCTTTAACTTGAGATGCTCTTCTGATCAGAGGCAGGGTTTTCGGATCAGCAGTTCCATGAGGAGATTCCATAGCAGAGACGGTGGATAAGGAGCATCCAGGCTGCATTTAGGGCAGCAAATCCCACCAAGCCAGAATAATTCCTCATGGTTGCGTGCACCTGAGTTGTGCCACTCTTGCACCAGTCCCCAAAACCATCCCAGCCCTTGGCAAACAAGCAGTCAGCAAAAATGGGAGTTCCAACCTACCCCCAGCATCCTACCCTCTTCTTCCAATGGAACCACTTCCCAAATATTTTGTCCCATAAGGATGTCAGCAACGCAGCCATGACCTACCTGCCGGCCATGCCGTGGGGGCTCAGCCTCCCAGGACAACCCTTCAGTCCTCCACAGGGCAAGTCCAGCGGGTCCCACACCAGATTCATCCAACCCCCACATGAAATAACCTTCTCCACATCGGAGCTGCCCTGGTCCTCCCTCCCTCCTGCTGCAACAGCTGAGAAATGTTACAGCAAAAAACACGGAGGTTAAAGGGGGGGAAAATCAGTTATCCTGCCCAGGATCCAGGAAACTGTTAAATTTAAAAGACTCCAGTGAAATCTGATGATTCCAAGCAGCCAAGCTTTGGGGTTGGTTTTTTTTAAAGGGAGTGGGGCGGGGAGGAACTGTATTTTAATCTGCTTCAGATTTGCAAGAGTGCAGCCAAAAGAAATAAAAAAGGAGCCATAAAGAAGGATGAAAAGTTTCTGGTGAAGAACAAAAGCTGCCCTGTTGCTCTCCCCATGGCCAAGGCATTTCAGAGCAGGGAGATGATGCTAGAGGAGCACCCATGGCCCCAACAGGTCCCTGCATCCCCCAGGATGAGGAGCACAAGCTGCATGTAGGAAAGGGGGCACTGGCACAGGTTGGGCAGAGAAGCTGTGGCTGCCCCTGGATCCCTGGAAGTGTCCAAGGCCAGGCTGGACGGGGCTTGGAGCAACCTGGTCTAGTGGAAGGTGTCCCTGCCTGTGGCAGGGGAGTTGGAACTACATGGTCTTTATGGTCCCTTCCAACCCAAATCGTTCCATGATTCTATGATTCTACAGAGCATAACAAGGAACAAGTGTCCTGGGATGCAGAGAGCCAGAGATGGCAATGCCACAATGCAGAATAACCTGAGCTCCACGTCCCCTTCTTTATACCCTCCAATGACTCAGCCACGTGGGGCCAAGCACGTCCGAGTTTCTTCAACGAGGACAAAACCGAGCTTTAATTAAAAGCCAAGTGCTGGTTAATGGGCTACCGAGCAGCCAGGAAGGGAGTGTTACAGGTCAGCGTGAGCTCGGCGGCGTCGCAGCGCTTTGATTACACCTTGGGCTGTTGAAGGCAAACCTCCAGAAGCCACGTCGCCAAATTAATCCCCATTAGAGCCAGAGCGAGCACTTAATGCGCTTAATGCACGGGGCCAACCTCTCGCCCAGAGCGTTCCGCAGCAGATCGCAGGGGGATTAATAAAGCAGGCAATTATCTTCTCACAGGGAGAGAAACTGAGGCAGGGAGGAGGGGAGTGAGGCAGAGCCCTGGACCCTGAGCAGGGGGTGACACCATGGGTGCCACTCTAGGGGATGCCATGGGCTGAAAGCTGTGGATTTTTCCTGTCCTGCTGCTTTGCCACATGGATCTGAACTGTGTGCTCCTTCTCGGGGTTTTACTTATTAAAAGGAGCTGCTTGCCCCAGTTATTTTAAATTTACTATTATTTATTTATAACAACAGTGCACAAAGGGGTCAGGCAAGCGCTGTGCATCATCATACCTAAATACAGCTCATGCACTGGGTGGATGGGTGGCTTCTGCCTCTGCTGTTGTAAATAAAACTCCATTTTTAGAAGGATAGAACTCACGTTTTCAAGAAAAACAACTTCCTCCATAGGGATTCAAAGCAAATTCAGACTGAATCTCCTCTATCATGAACTGGGGATACCGGATGAAGCTGGTGGTCTGAGCTCCTGCAGCATCCCACCAGCCAGGCTGGCGAGGCCAACCCACCTCCAGGAAACACAGGCAGGTTTGAAATCACAGATTTCAGGGAGAAGCGAACGCTAAGCCGTGGCCAAACTCCAAGCTGAAATATTTTATCGATGGGACAGATTTCAAGCGGGCGTGAACGGCGTCTCGAGTTTCAAAGGCATTTCGCAACGTGCTTCAGACAGGTTTAACCAAAAGCGTTATTAACTCGGTTGAAAGTTAAACTGGGAGCAGCTGACAAGGGTTTTCTGAAACAACCCGAGTTGTGCTGCGAAGCAGGGTATTCTTCCATGGAATGATTCCACAACAGGAAGGTTATTTAATGGCTATGACTAACAGGGTAATATTTAAAAGAAAAAGATTTTTCCAGGTGTTAAGAAGCAGCAGCCAGAGACTCCTGCGTGTAACTCGCAGGCAAAAAAATCCCCCTCGTGAACCCCAAAAGCAAAGCGCAGCCCTGACCTCAAGCAGCTGGAAGGAATTTCCTTCAGCTCCATCTCTGGAGCTGGTCCAGCGCCAGGATCCGCAGCGATGGGAAAATCACAGGCAGCTGCAGAGCCAGCCCCACAGCAGCACTGCTGTCACCCCAGAGGTGCCACACGGCAGCACTGCCTTTGCCTAGGATGGAGGGAGGGGAAATCCCAATGCTCCAGCTGGGAGCGGTGGCCTTTGCAGTCCCAAACCAGGGAATAACAGCATTAAGAGAGGGGGGGAAAATAAAAACTCTTGGCATGCTGTGATTTTATAGGGCTACGATGCTACTGTGGGGATGGTGCTGCATCCAGTGCCAGCTCTGGGCATCCAACCTGACCCACTTCCTTCATTCCAGAAACCTGGCAGTGAGTGGAGGAGGAGCAGGAGCCATGGCACAGGGCTTGGCAGCTTATTGATTAGTGGGATTAACGTGCTGGGAAGGGGAAGCATCCCAACAACTCCCTCACACCACAGGCAGAGTTGTATGAGGATCCAGCAAAGCTCGGCCAGGGTGATGCTGCACCAACAGAAAAGAATTTTTGGGTGTCAAACTGAACAAAAATCTGTTTGTTTCACCCATTTTGGCTGCGTGTGGGTTTGGGGGGTGGGTGGCGGTGGGTTTTTCTTGTGTGCCTGGACAACCAAGAAACCAAACTGACCTCCAGCCACGAAGTGCTTCGGACCTTTGATCCCTTCTCCCCGAGAGCAGATCCGATGCTTTTTTTGAACGGGAATCAGGAAACTTCCTGGCTGCATTCCCCGCCTGGCTGACACCAAACACAAAACCTTAACCCCCTCCACTGCCTTTGGGCAGGGGACACAGAGGGATGTGACAATGTGACAAAGCAACCAGCCACTGGAAAAGAACAGGAAAAGGAAAGAAACACCCAGCAGCGCAACTGGTGCCACTGCAATTTCCAACAGGTCCTGTTGATTCCAGACAGTTCAACACACAAATAATCCCAAAACCTCAAGACTGAAGAGAACCTTTAAATGGGAAAATGCTTTTGCTGCCATTGGCAGAGGAATGCGCAGAAACAGGGCAGCTGCAGCTCCCATCACCCAATGTAAAGTCAAGTTTTCTCCCAGCACCGTTGGAAAGGCAAACCACAGGTTTGCTCAGGACTGATTTTGCAAGTTCTAGGAAAACAGGCAAAAATAAACAGCAAAAAAATGAAAATCAATAGTGCTTTTTAATCCAGTCTGGAGGAGGGGAGAGCAGAGTTTGGAGAGAGCCCTGCTTGGGCTCCCATTAGAAATGAAAGCTGGACATCACTTCTCAGGAGGGTTTGAAGTGGAGTCAGCAGCTCCTTGCTCGGAAAGGTACAGACAGGCTGCCCAAGGATGGCTCAGCTCGCTGCTCGGAGATGAAATAACACTTGAGGAATTTTCCCCCTTTGGCCCTGGGGATTTGTAATTACTTTTTCCCCCTTTTCCCGGCAAGCAGTTCCAACGTCACGACCTGCTGAGCTCACTCTTCCTCCTGAAAGCGTGGTGGGAAAGGATGCTCCTCTGCCTCCTCCTGCCCCCAGCACTGCTCGTACTCACGGGGTGAAAGGAGAAAGCAGCAGCCCCTGGTTCCCTGTAAGGATTGATGGTAATGGGATCCCATCCCTGCTCTCTGCTGTGGTGCTGATGGAGCAGCACCACCCTGCACCACACAGCTCAGGTGCCAAAAACTGTAGTAACACACATGACTAAATTTGGGTGTATTTTAGCCCAAAGAAAGCAATGAGAGTGCAGACATCACCATGGGGGTGGGCAGCCTCGGACTACAACCTGCAGCTCCCCTGTCCCTGCTGCTTAATTTTGTGGGAATAATCTTCCACCTTCATTTGTGGCCACTTTGCCTCATTTGCAGTCTCCCCCAATTAAAAAAGTTCCTTGGGGAAAGCACGCTGCAAACTCTATGAGAAACACTCAGCCTACACAGCTGAAGGGTCAGAGCAGAGAAATTGGCTTATGATGCTCCAGGGAATTTGAAAATTCCTGGGTGATGACACAGAGCTGGGGGAAGCAATGGGGACTCCCAAAATATCACATCTGGAAGACAAAAATCCCACTTTGATCAAGGCATCTTCAGGCTGAACCAAAGCCAATCCCTTTCTGTGGAGCCAAAGAGCAACTTGCCCTCTTCCACTCTTTTATATCAAGAAGCAGATGGACTAAACACCTTCCTGAAACTCTTTTTCCCTCTTTTCCTAAGTCCCTTTAATGGGGAAAAAAATAATAATAAGTGTAACATGCAGGGATCAATAATCCTACAAAATCCTGCTGGAGACAGGCACCCTGCACTGGTGATGGGATCACAGCTGCCAGCAGCCATCCTATAAAGGCAGTCGGAGGAGCCAAGCACAAACTGGGAAGCAGGAAGGCATAATGCTCTCGTTTACACTAAATAAGGTTGCTAGGTTATGGATTTTTGGGAGGGGGGACATAATCTGAAAGGGGATCCAGATGGCTGTAAAGCCTTGTGGTGGAAAAGCAGCATGAGGCCAGGGAGGGAAGAATTCTTCTTTATGCTGCTGCCGTCTGTTCCTGGCTCCTGGATTTCAGTCCTCAGGAATGCTCTCCGTGGACGCTTTTAATTGCCCCATTTATATTTGTGGTAAAAATTAAGAAGAAGGAGCTGGATACAGAAGAGTGACAAAGTTGATGACTTGATACGGGAACAAAGTCACTAAACAAATCCCACAGAGCAGCCATTCCCCAGAGCCCACGTTGATCCAGCCAGTTTGTATTTTACAATGCTGAGAGCCTGAAAAAGCCATCGGGAAAACCCAAACCACCCCAAAACATCAGCCTGCTGGGAATTCACACTAATGCCACGTCACTGCCGTTTGCAATTTTTCCTAATGCTTCCAAAAAATGAGCTGAACAGTCAGCCTGTCCTGCCCTGGTTTTAAACCAAGTACTGAGACTTAGGGGAGTATTTTTTTTACTGTTCCTTCTCCACTGCTGAGAGACCAGGAGGGTTTTGCAACACTTTATAAAGTCCAGAAAAAAAACCTCTTGGGACTCATATGGCTACAGGACACAAACTGCTTCACTTCTATGGGAGTGGCACTGGAAAGGTGGCTGCAAGGATGGCAAACCCCTCAAAATATAGCTGGAAATGGAAAATAGAACTTGTCCACTGCCAGACTTCCATAGTCAAGTGAGGTGCTTGGAGAGAAACATTCACAAACCAAATGTGCATTTCCTCCTCTGTCAGAGTCTGAGTACTAAGGCTGATGCCACAGGATATTGTCCTCCTCTGATCTCCCAAACTTGTGGCCTGACCTTAGTGGGATGCACAAAGTCAAGGGACCTTAGTGAGGCCCTGGCCCAGGTTGGGCAGAGAAGCTGTGGCTGCCCCTGGATCCCTGGGAGTGTCCAAGGCCAGGTTGGA
>JAWWMO010000138.1:71019299-71029741 GCA_035047845.1 Dendrocincla fuliginosa | reverse complement strand
GTGTCCAAGGCCAGGTTGGACGGGGCTTGGAGCACCCTGGGCTGGTGGAAGGTGTCCCTGCCCATGGCAGGGTGTGGAACAAGATGGTCTTTAAGGTCCCTTCCAACCCAAACCATTCCATGATTCTAAAATCCAGGTATATCCACACCCTGAGGAGTATAACCAGGAGGTGTTGGACAACCACGTGTGCATTTTTACCATCACCTACCCAAATCCCTCCTTTGCCCAAGGATGCTGCTTCTCACAGGAGTTCTCATAAGTTGAGCCCTCAATACACAAAACCCTACTTTACAGCTGTGTTGCTGCTGTTTAAAAGAACCCCAAAACCAAAACAAACAACTTTTCAGAGTTACTCAAAATCTCCATTTTTCTTGCAGCCGACTGAACAAAACCCGCTCAATATTTTCCAAATGCTTCAAGGCTACAAAGCTGAAAACCACCAGTGGGAATTTTAGGCGTGGAATTGTTTACTGTCAAATCTCTACAAATTCCTGGGCGCTGAACCACCTTCTAGAAGGGAAAATACATGAGTGGCACTAAAGAGAGGGCTTAGCAACGAGCAGGCTGGCAGCTTCAAGTGGCTTTTTAAAGGTCAAGAGAGAACATGATGTCTGGGAGCCCTCACGTTTGGTTTTTTACTATGATTTAATGATGTTTCCGGCCAGCCTGGTTATTAAATCGCTGCCTTGCACTAGCCAGCCACACATCTGTTAAACCCAGTCTTAATTTATAAGACTTTACCTTCCTGTAATATCATTATACTCTTTCCCACCCTTGCCCATCTTCACCGAAATGGCTGTGTCTGAGGGGAAAAGCCACGTCGAGATGAAATGCAAGGAAGGGTCCCACCCCTGAGGGGATTTTCAGGCAGTGCTGCCGAGCAGCATCATTGAAATTCAGCAGGAGAGGCCAGTTTTCCTCTGCTCCGTGGGGGCTGCCATGTTAAATCACATTTGGATTCACAGTACAAGGCTGCTAAAATACCACCGTGGCGGCTATTGGCACATTTCAATGAAAGCGCCGTGGCCTCATTAGTAGAGTGGAAATTATGAGCTTGTCTTTGTATATATTTAAAAGCTCTCCTCTGAAACTATACTGGGCCTGGGCCAGGAATTCCTGGCTCGGAGCTCCTACCACTCGGCAGCTTGGGATCACTTTGCTCGCACAGGTCAAGCGCCCGCACAGCCACCGACCCGGGAGGAAAGGCGTTTAAAAAACACCCTGCGGGGAAAGGCACGGAGCAACAGGGTTTGAACCAAACCCTCCCTCCTTTTGAGCAGGTTAGGGATCACTCCTAATGAAAGCACAGGTTGTAATTAAGAGGATGCAGGAATGTGGGTGTGTGGAGTTTCACCCCGCTCCCATCGCTCCCAACAGCTGGGGTGAGAGCATCCTGTCAACCCAGAAGCGCCGTTCCCCTCTGGGGCTGGACCACAAACTCCTTTGAAATAAGGGGTAACTCATGAAAGAAGATCATTTCGGGGATCTGATCCTCTTCAAGATGTGATTGTGCAAGTCTCCACCAAGGGAAACTCCGGGCTCAGCTCCCTACTTACCCGCACGGGCGCCGCAACGCAGCCGAGCCACGCAAACCCAACGTATCTGCCGAACGGCTACCACCAGGGATGCTGGAAGAAAAGAGAGAAACACCCCAATATTGCACAAAAATCCAGAGGGAGCGAGGCAGAGGATGAAGACATCGGGTTTTGAGGGTTTCGATTCGCAAAGGCTCCTAGGAATGGGTTCAGCTCTTGCTAACTTGCACCAAAATTCCCCCTTTAAAATGTGGCGATGATGTTACGTGGCATAGAAAGAAAAGGGGGGGGAGGCTTGGATAATCCTTACAATTTTATAAGCATCTGAGAACTAATCCGTTGATCTCATTGAAAAGGATTAGAATTACTCCCTTGCCAGGAAATTTAAGAAGTTTTCTACCAGATGTAAACAAAAGCAGGGAGCAGCCCACAGAGACAGCTGCCACACAGCGAGGCCTTGCAGAGAAATCCACGCTGGTTTTGGGGTGGAAAGAGGGAATTTCCAGCACAGTGATGCTGAGGGTTGTCTGCAGTGATGTGGGCATCCAAGGCAAGCCTTGTCAGCTCATCCATAGTAGCCCAAAGGCAGGATCCCATCCTGGGCAAGCAACCTGCCAGGGCACTGTGACTCATCTTTGGGGTCCAGCTCTTATGGAAATGATGCTCTAGCTTAAAAAAAAATCCATCCCAGAGCCCTGACTTTGTCTGCACTGGCTTAGGAGAACAGTATTTTAATAAGAAGAAAAAGAGAGGGCAAGTTTCTGAGAAAGCAAGTCGAATATTTCATATAAAACCTGAGTTGTGCCCAGCTTGGCAGCAGCCTTTGTCCACTTGGTGACAAGAACTTGAGTTAATAAGGTGGGAAAATATACCACAGCATCCTTGTGGAACTAATCTGGCATCTGCTGCTACTCTCACAAGCAATTCCTAATACTGAAGAATAAATTAACTGATATAGAAGATGAAGCAGGTAATGTGCAACCTGGGTTGCTCTCAAGTTGGATGTTCTGGCTCAGAACATCAATAGCTGAGATAAATCAAAGCTAAAGGAGGCAGAAAGGATTCAGGGGATTTTGGTGAGGAAAAGCCATTTTTGCTAGAAACCAGAAGTTTTCTGAGAAAAAACCTAAACTTCTGTTAGCGCTTCCTTTTTTCCATCCAAAAAAGAAACTTGAAGACATTCAAGTTCCAACTTCAGTGTAAACCAGGACTCAATTCCATCAGCCTGTCTTAAAAACACTCCTTTTGGAAGCGCCTGATGGGACAGCCCAGAGCAGAATCCCTCTTCTCCAGCCCATTTTTATGGAGTAGTATGTAATTTTTAGTCCTTAGGCACAGGCAAATACTCGCTTGGTTTTGGGAAAACACTTGCTGTCCCCATGAAGCCCAGCTCCTAATTCCCTGCAGCACTCCAGCTCCCAGCTTCAGCACCCAAGGCTGGAATAAACCACCTGATGCCGGGCTTGTCTCCAGCCCCATCCCTCTCACCTGGCTGCAACACATCCCAGCGCTTTCCCATCACCTCCCTGACTCGTTTCTCCTGCTGCATCGCTGGCAGCTGCATGAGGAAGATGCTGCAGGAGTTGGGAGCAGGAGGAGGACACAAGGGGAAAGCTCCGAGGGTGGCCAGAAGCACACAACTCAGCACCCCCCAGGCAAAGCAGCAGCCGAGGAAATGATCCATTTTCCCTGCTTTTACTCCCAAAGAGCCGCCCTCGAACAACGCTCAGCACAATGGTGAGGGTGTTTTGATGCGAACGCCAAGGGAGACCGGGGTGAAGAGCTCAGCTGACAGACATATCCAACCACTCGAGCTCCAGCAGACGGGGCTCCAGCCAGCTCATCCCGATTTACTGAGCCACAAAACCACCCAGCGCCACACAATCCCATCCCACTTTGGATGGCCACCACCGTCACAGCCTCCAAAAGCCTCGTCTTTTATCTCACACGCCAAGAGAGTGAAAAGCGTAAGCCGAAAAGCAAAAGAAAAATCCCAACCCCGCAGCTGCGTTTAGAACCGAGCCAGGAAATCGCCCCGGGGGAAGCCCAGCCTGGCGACGGGTTTTTATAGGGAACAATAGGAAAACGAGAGTCGTTAAAGCGCCGCGGAAATATTTGCCTGCTCGACACAAAGCTCTGCGTGGAGAGAAGTTTAATTCGATCCTTACTACACGGCGGCGATTTAACTCCGAGAGCGCGGCCGAGGAGGGAGGCACGGCCGTCGGGTGGATTTGCTTGGGGCTGGAAGTTGTCAGGTGGGACACTGCGCTCCCTCCCACCCAGTTCTGATGGATCGTTTGGCTTCCCCCACGTTCTTACCTGCCGGGCTGCTCTTCCTGCAGAGCCGAAAGCCCCCGTTTCCGAGTCTGAGAAGCTGCACGGCTACGGAGCTCTTATATTTTCCCTGGAGTACTCCTACGAGCCAAGGAGCTGGGAAAGCCACTGCTATTCCAGGGGCAGGGAGAGCAATTGTGGGACTGCTGGAGTCGGGAGGGCAGCCTCCTCCTGCTCAGCACACTTTCAGTTTCTCTCTCCAAACCTCTCCTGGCGCCGTTTCCTCTAAGGCGCTTTGCAAGTGAAAAGCTGCATTAGCGGCGAGATTAATCCTCCGAGGGGATAATAAAATCACAGAATCATGGACTCAGTTGGGTTGGAATAGCCCTCTAAGGCCACCCAACTGCTAACCCAGCACTGCCAAGGCCACCACTAACCCATGTCCCCAAGTGCCACATCCACACGGCTTTTAAATCCTTCCGGGGATGGGGACTCCACCACTGCCCTAGGCAGCTGTGCCAGGGATGGACAGCCCTTTCCATGAAGAAGTGGTGTCAAAGGCTTTACCAAAGTCCAGGCTGACACACCCACAGCGTCTCCCTCATCCACCAAATAGGTCACCTTGTCACAGAAGATCAGGTTGGTCAGGCAGGACCTGCCTATCCCAAACCCCGCCTGGCTGTGCTTGATCCCCTGGTTGTCCTGTACGTGCTGTGAGACGGCTCAGGGTGATCTGCTCCCATCATCGGGCTGACAGCCCTGTAGTTCCCCAAATCCTCCTTCTGGCCCTTCTTGGAGCTGCCTGTCACATCTGCTCGCTTCCAGTCAACTGAGACCTCCCCAGTTAGCCAGGGATGCTGGTAAACGATGGAAAGTCTATGCCCATCTATTGCAGCAATCCAGCTGCATGAGTCATCCCACATGTGTCTGTGACAGCCACTGTGTCACAGCTTTCCTGATGCACAGTGGCTTTGCAGCTCCTCCTACCAGTGTAGGCATTAATGTAGATGCACTTCAGCTGGGTTATCGATTCCAACACTTCTTTGGGGGAGAAGTCCCAATTCCTATGTGACCATTCTCAGTCACTTCCATGTTTTCCAATACATTGATAACCCTTGTGTCTGTGCTCCACATGGATCTCCATCCCCTGCCTCCTTGGACACAGCAGCCCAGATGACCTGGCTGGTGCACCGTCCCTCAAACAGGATTATCCAGCACAAAGATCCTTCTCCCTCTTGGAGCCAGGGGTACCCCCCCTCCCTGTTGCCAGCAGCTCAGGCATCATATAAACCCACACACAACTAAAAAGAAGTCAAAATAAAGGTGGAGAAGCCTTTCCTGCTTGCTTCTCACATTTACAGTCCCAGAGCTGGAGCAGAAAAAGCAGAACTTCCCTGCCCAAGCTTCCTACAGCCCAGCCCTCACTCCTCCTCCTACATCTCTCCTGCTTTTTCCTCAGGCTGATCCAGCTTTGGCTCCAGCATTGGAGCAACTGGAGACCTGGAAGCCTTTGGCCATGCCAAAGCAGCTGCTTGCAGCTGATCTGGTCCATGAGCTCCTGCTGCCCATCCATGCATTGCTGTTGGGGTTTTTTGCTTCTCTTGGAGCAACAAGGCTGGACCGAGCTCTTGTCTCCCCTTTGCCATCCTCCAGCACCACATCCATTTGTGAGCACACATGGTTGGAACTGTTTAAGTTTTGGCGGAATTTAAATGTCCCAGACAGGTAGGAAAACGTTATTGCTCCTGGGGGGAAACACATCCAAAAGTGATGCAGCTCCATCCCTGATGCATCCCAGGATGGAGGATCCACGTGCTGCCCATGGAGATGCAGAGGCTTTTCTTTCCCTCAAATCAGAAGGAAACCACCACCGTGGGTTTGGATCCTTTCCTGAAGCCCGTTTTCCATGGGGTCACTGGCATTTCTCAACCAAGCAAGCAGCACCCGCCAGGCTCAGGTGATGACTGGGCTCACTTGCAGATAAGCCCCGTGTCTCATCATCGCTGATGCCACTTCAGAGCCCTGTCAGCGAGCCGGGGTGGGGACATGGGCAGGACTGTCACTCCCAGCCAGAGTCAGAAGCGGTTCCAGGGTAACAGGGACAGGGGAGGGAGGACCGAGCCGGCCAATCTTATCTTGTGTCAACAACACTCAGCTTTATGAGGAATGATTGCAGGAAACAAAAATAAATAAATGCAGCTCGGCCACACCAACCACCGCAGGGACCAGGGGAGCTTCAAAGCCCCAAAAAAACACTCTCCAGGCTTCCACACTGATGTTCCAAGGTGGCTGAGGACCAGGAGAAGGTTCTGCTCCCCCTGCCATGGCCCGAGGGATGGGGTTGCTTGGATTTATTGTGCAACAGGAGTCTGATCCAGTGGGAGAGGACCTTGTCTCAGCCATGTCTTCCCCAGGCAGAAGGTTCCAGGTGGTGACGGTGGAGGGGGGGAGGTGAGCACCAGCCGTGCCTCTCTCCACCTTTTGCACATCCACGTGGTGTTTTATGGCTCTGAGTGAATCACCCACAACACATCTTCTGACACACAAAGTGAAGGTGACAGCAGGTCACTGGGAGGGGTGACCCAAGGGGAAACACCCGGGAAGATGGTCCATAAGCACAAAAGCCCTCTTAGCAAAGCCAGGTGTCCTCCTATCATCCAACACATCATTTAGTCCAGGAGAGCAGCTGGAAATCAGTCCTTCTTGGGTAGAATCTCCAGGCTCAGTTCAGTCTCAGTTTGGAGTAGCTCTGCTGCTTCCTTGCCATGGAACCCTCATCTTCCTCTTCCCCCAGCACATGGCCAGGACCAGCCTCCAGCCAAGAACAGTGGCAGCAACAAGCAGTCATCCTGTTATTTCCACTTGGCACAGTCTTCCTCATTTGAAGGTCCAAAAGATCCCAGAACATCCAGAGCACGCTGACCCTGAGGTGTCCTTCACAACTGGTCCATCACGGGTATCTCCAGTCACATGTGGAGTGAGTGGATTTGAGCCTGCTGGGCCACCATGTGAGAGGCCCCAGTACAGCTCACCCTCCTCCACATCCTGTCCCTCCAAATCTGAGGCAGCCTTTGACCAAGAGGCGACACCAGACCTGGAATCCAACCAGCAGACCTGGAATGACCAACCCAGCTGGAAAGGAGAAGGAATCCAACCCTGGGATGCAACAGCCTTGGTGTAAACTTCTACTGGGGAACAGAGATAAAATTTGCAAATTGAGCTGAGCAGCTGGTGGAGCAGAGCTCTGGGAGGTTGTGGAAGGGATTTCCTTCAGCAGCAGGACAGGGAGATGTGGGACATCACCACCACACTCACCTCCAGCAGCTCCACCACCCACTCAGGACCAGGACATCACCTGTGGGCATCATGACCCCATGACTTGGTAATGGGATCACATCATCCCTCCTGCCTGCTTACGGCACGCAGAGCTGAAAGCATTATTTTCCTTTTTTTAATATGTTTTAAATACCTCAATTAGTGCATTTTGGGCTTCTTGCACATTGCCCCCAAGCAGTTCTTCTGTCAGGGCCTCTATCCTTCCACTGCCAGTTATTAGCAGGGCACAGGGTTGTTATTTTTCTGGGCCAGGGGCCAAATTAGTATTTAATTTTTGCTCCATATGGCACAGCACTTCAGATACATCAGCTGGAGCATCGAACCTGTATGAATAAAGTAATAGAGCAAACAACCTGATTTACTCAGGGGCTGTTTGACACGCTCAAGGTGCTCTGTGTACACCTGTCATAAAAAAAAAAAGCATTTAAACAAATTCAGGTGATGGTTTCACTATCAAACCCAACACCTGAGGGAAATGAAACAGCAATAGGAATCTAAAAAGCAGTGATGATAATAATAGTAGAACTTCTATTTTGCATTCTATCAAGTCAAGGATAAAAAAATAAAGGCTGATTTCAGCTATCAGGGCTGAGCCTGGACCTGGGTTTTGTTCACCTTCCTCTGTCCTCACCATCCCCAAGGCCCCAGTCATGCAAACTGGGGTCAAAGTTCTCCAGGAAGAGGGCTGGTGATCCCAGATTTTAGTGTGGTGCTGATACCATATGATCCTGCTCACCCAAGGAGGACACCACAGGACAACCACGAGATGCTCCAGTTACACTTCCTGCAAATTCACCCCGCTCTAGGAAGCTGCCACATCCCTCCGGCACAGCCTGCAGCTGGGATATGTTCCCTGCAAACTAAATCACCCAAAATAACTCAGAACAGCAACAATAAATAATAAAAAAAAAAGACATTGAGTAGTCGATTTATCTGCCCGGGCACACAAAACGCTTCGTAAAACCAGCTGAGCCCGCAAACGCCTGGAAACAAAGGGATTGAGCGGGGGGTTGTGCTCGGCTTTGCTCCGTTCAGATCATCCTTGGGCTGTGAGAGCCCGTCCCGGCGGCACCCGAGACAAAAGAAAGACGGGAGCTGTAGGCAGGAACCAGCTGGGGAAAACCGGGACGAGGAGACACCCGCATCGCCCTCCCCGGCAGCTGCGGAGCCGGGCTCGCGTGTTGCCGAACACGTTATCCATGGCAGGAAACTGGAGATCAAAGGCGAGGAGCGTGCCAGAGCAAGATGTCATCCAAACCTCCTGCCAAAGGTGTGCACGGGAAGGGGGGTAACAACCCCCAGACGCACAGGCTGGCACATCCCACGGAGCCGGCGCCGCTCGTGGGGGTGACCAGAGCCGTGTGTGCTCTCCCCCGGCTCAGACAAAGACGGGCTGAACTAAACAAATATCACACAAAACCGCAGGAGGTGCATTTTTACCCGTCGGTTTTCAGTCCCCGGCGACCCACGCACGTCCCCCTTGCCAAAGCGGTGGGTGCTGGGGAGGGCACGGCAGGAACAGCAGCCCCTGTGTAACTCCAAAAAAGCAGCTTTTCCCATTTCTGGGTGTTTTGGGGTTTTTTTTAAGCAGAAGAAACCCGCAGCGTCCTGTCTCGGCCCCGGGAAAGCAAAGGGACGTGTCTGATTCCCAGCCAGCTGCTGCCAGGAGCAGAGGTGACCTGGGGACTCCGAGCCGAGCGTGGGGTGGGACCCACAGGAGCTCCCCATCATCCAGAGGGTCCAGGCAGGATGGACACTGAGGGACGGGGACACACATGTCCCTGTCCCGTTGTGTCGCCTCTGCTGTCCCCTGCTCTGGGCTGTCCCCTCTGCCCCACAGGGGGGACCTTATGGCACTCCAAAGGCACAGCCCAGACACCCTGAGGGTCTCCCTTTTAGGGGTCTGCATGGGGGACTGCAGGGACACAGGGGGCAGCTCCTCTGCCCTGTGGAGGTGCCTGTCCCATGGGACTGTGGAGCACAGAGAGAGGGCAGCCTGTCCCCCTGCTGAGGAGGGGGTGCCCCACAGAACAAGGTCCCAGCCCCACGGGGAGGATGGAGGAGGGTCCCTTCCCCACAGAGCAAGGCACTGGGACACCTCGCAGCCTCAAGGAACAAGGCATGGGGAGAGGGTCCTGCCCAGAGAGGGGATGGAGGAGGGACCCTTCCCCACAGAACAAGGCTCAGGGAGGGGTCCCAGCCCCACAGGGGTCCAGAGGGGGTCCCAGCCCCACAGAACAAGGCTCAGGGAGGGGTCCCAGCCCCACAGGGAGGCTGGAGGAGCAGCCCTGTCCCACAGAACGAGGCACAGAGAGAGGGAGAAGGTGCCCTTCCCCACAGAACAAGGCACAGGGAGAGACCCCAGCCCCACAGGGGCGCCGGAGAAGGGACCCAGCCCCACAGAACAGGGCACTGGAGGGCTCCCAGCCCACAGGGGGGATGGAGAGGGGTCTCTTCCCCACAGAACAAGGCACAGGGAGAGGGGCCGGCCCAAAGAAGGGATGGAGAAGGGACGCTGCCCCACAAAAGGGGGCACAGGGAGAGGCTCCTGACTAAAGAGGGGATAAAGGAGGTGCCCTTCCCCACAGGACAAGGCGCAAAGACGGGTCCCACCCACAGGGAGGATGGAGAGGAGTCGCTTCCCCAAAGAACAAGACATAAGGAGCGGTCCCACTCCTGAGGGGGGTCCCGAGGAGGGTCCGTTCCCCACAGGACAAGGCACAGGGAGGGGTCCCTTCCTTATAGAATACAGCACAGGGAGGGGGTCTCACCCCACAGGGGGGATGGAGGGGGGCCCCTTTCCCATAGGACAAGGCACAGGGAGGGTTCCCACCCCACAGGGATGTCCGTTCCCCACAGCACACGGCACAGGGAGAGGGTCCCCTTCCCCACAGCACAGGGAGGGCTCCCACCCCTGAGGGGGGATGGAGAGGGGTCCCTTGCCCTCAGGACAAGGCACAGAGAGGGGTCCCCTCCCCACGGCACAGGGAGGGGTCCCACCCCACAGGGGGGTCCGTTCCCCACAGCACAAGGAGGGGTCTCACCCCACAGGGGAGTGCCTTCCCCACAGAACGCAGCACAGGGAGGGCTCCCACCCCACTGGGGCCCCAGGGGGTCCCCGGGGGTCCCGGTCCTCCGGCCCCCCAGGGGGCTCCCCCCGCACTCACCCGCCGCGCTGTCCCGCCGGGGCTCGCGCCGCCCGCACCGCCCGGCCCGGGCAGGACCCGGATGGAGCCGCCCCGCCCCGCCCGGCGCCGGGCACGGCTTCACCCGCCCCGCTGCGCATGCGCGGGCACG
>JAWWMO010000138.1:70990363-71000983 GCA_035047845.1 Dendrocincla fuliginosa | reverse complement strand
GGTGCTGGGGATTCCACAGGGACACTGGAGGACAAGGGAAAGTCTCAGACTTGTGGCCATCCCTCCTGTGCCCTCTGTCACAGCACATCTCGTGTGACACTTTTGGGTTGACCCCCAGTGTCTGTCCCTGTGCCCTCCACCACGAGGGGCTCGTGCCCTGCAGGGTGTGCAGACAGCTGTGCAAATAACCCAGTCCCACCTTCAGCCTGCACTGAAAAATCAAAGGCAACTTCGGGGCTGAGTCAAACAAAGTAAATAAAGAGAACAACCCTCTCCACTGCAAACATGGACTGGAAAATAAAATAAAAATAAATAAATAAAAAAAAAGGGAAATCTGACCCAAACCAAAAGAGTTGTTTTGCTTTTGTTTCTAGCCCTGACTCTGTTTTGATTTAGTGCTGCTGGTGTGAATGAGCTGTGGCAGATGTTGACTTTTTTGTCATCTGTTGTGTATTTTTTCTTCTGTTATTTTTACCTGACCAGAGTGCTTTGCCAAATTCATGAGTTCTTCTGGCCACTCAAATCCACCTTTTTTTTCCAGTGGAAAAGGCAGTCTGGGCCAGACCCCCTTAAAGGAGGGTGCAGTTCCTCACGTAGGACATTTGTGCAGGCACAGACTTGTAGTGTTCTCTTAGCTCTTGGCCTTTCAGATGCTGCTCTGGAAGGGTGTGCGTGTCCCTTTGGTCCTCTGACATGTCACCCAACTGGTGACCTGAGCTTCTCCATGGTCCAGGTGTCCCTGCATCCCACTGCTGGCACTGCCAGGCTTTGTGATTATTGTTCTTGATTCAACCCATCATGGTCCCCCATGAGGTGACACATCACAGGGCATGAGGAGTGACCTCCCCCTCCTCTTCAGAAGACCCCAATGAAAGAGGGCTTGAGACAAGGTGGAAAAGGTGGGCCAGGGTGTTTTTCAGTGACATTTCTGTGCTGCAGGATAATAAATACACCTGGGCCTTGCTAATGTGTAATAAGGTCTGGATCAAACCATGGTCATTTCAGTTTGGCAGCTGACCTGAAGGAAGGAAGGAGGGAAGGAAGAGGATCTGGTGACAGGAGTGAACTCCTGAAGCCTGGGCCATGGCATTTGGGCTGACCTTAATTAGGCTGGGCCTTTCTTTGGCAAGAGGAACAAAATCCTTGAGACAGAATTGACTGACTCAGGCTTGGCTGAGATGTGGATCTTGGCGTTTCTCAAATTGATCATGAGGTTCATAGAACCACAAAATCATTCAGGTTGGAAAAGCCCTCTGAGATCCAACCCTTCCCCCAGCACTGCCAAGGCCACCACTGACCATGTCCCCAGGTGCCACATCCACATGGCTTTGAAATCCCTCCAGGGATGGGCACTCCACCCCTGCCCTGGGCAGCTGTGCCAGTGATTGACAACCCCATGAAGAAATTTTTCCTAATATCCAACCTAAATATTTCCTGGCACAACCTGAGTTTGTTTCCTCTTGCCCTATCACCTCTTACCTGGGGCAGGAGACCAAACTCTGCTGAACCCTCTGGCAATGTGAGTTAGTTCAGACCCAGATGTGGACACCAGTATGTGGATCCTGGATCCAGATGTGGATTCCAGCTTCAGGAATTTCTGCCTTTCAGCTCTTTCTCTACACCAGGTCACACCACAGGCTCAGGTTTTTACATGCAGGGTGTGGAGGGAGATGGAGAAGTCTTGCTGCTGGTGTTCTCCTTCTTCCTCCAGCCTTTCTGTCCCTGGGCTGTCCTGTGATGTTCCAGGCTTAGGAGGAGAAGTAAAGTGATGGGAAATGTGAAAAAAGTGTAGAACCACAGAATCACAGAATGGTTGGGTTGGGAAGGACCTTAAACACCATCCAGTGCCACCCCCTGCCATGGGCAGGGACACCTTCCACCAGACCAGGGTGCTCCAACCTGGCCTTGGACCCTTCCAGGGATCCAGGAGCAGCCACAGCTTCTCTGCCCAACCTGTGCCAGGACCTCCCCACCTGCACAACCAAGAAATTCTTCCTAATAGCTCCTCTAAATCTCTCCATTTTTAGTTTAAAACTGTTTCCCTTGTTCTATCACTATCTGCCTATGTAGAATGTCACTCTCCCTCTTTTTCTCAAGCCCCTTTTAGGTACTGGGATGTGCTAGAAGGTCTCCCTGGAGCTTTCTCTTCTCCAGACTGAACAACCCCAAGCAGGACAGCAGCAGCTGAACAGAGGGGCTGTGGTTAATGTGAAACACTCTCATGGAAAAGTACAAACCAAAACGAAACCACGCCTGGAGAGGACCTTGCAGCACATGCACCTTCCTGCCAGCCAGAAATGTGAGGTGAGGGGCAAGGAGAGGGTGGGAAAAAGGCCCTGGTTTGCTGGATACAGCCCTGACAAGGAGGGAAACTGAGGCAAAGTGCCCTGACTTGCTGGATGGCTTTACTGGGTGTTCCCATCCCGAAGGATGTTCCCAGGGGAAGCTCCCTCCCAGGCTTTGCTGCAGGGTTAGCAGCAACCCACAGGCATTTAAATAAACCCCAAGTGCTCCAGCAAGAGCAGGGGAAGCAGTTTCCCAGCCTGGGGAGGCACAGCACAAGGGAGACATTGCATGGTTTGCTTTCCAGGGTCTCTCTTTAGGAAAACCACCCAAAGTTTGGGGCAGCAGGAGCAAGGTAGCACTTCTGCAGAAGAAAACTACCCAGAGGCATGGATGGGCTTTTTCTGCCACGAAACCTCACCGAAGCGTGCCCTCAGAGCCCAAGTGTATCTGGGCTCTTGTTCCACGCTGCCGGGTAAACAGGATGTTGATATAATTAGCTTTCCTGTCACCAACCCTATAGTGGCTGTACAGTGGAAAAAACCCTCCTGGCAGCGCTGAGCCATTGCCTTATGGAAAGATCCAGTGTCTGATTTCAGCTCCCTCCTTCCTTCTCCTTCCAAGCTGCAGGTGGGAGATCCCAGAGGTCTCCAGCTTTGCTTCTACAACCCTTTCCCTTTCTCCCTATCTCTGTTTGAGCCCAGGAGGTGGGAGAAAAGACACTTGGAGCTTGGCAGAGGGGTAAAAGTTGGCTTGGGGCATGACTTCTGAGAGGGTGGGCTGTACTGGGCTCCGTCTGGAAGTCATCTCTGCCATGTGATGAGCTGCCTCCAGGCTCTGCTGCTGCTGGAGAGAAGGTGGAGCCTTGTGGGACAGAGAAGACCCCCACTCCCATTGCCAAGGATTTGTATGGGGATGCAGGGATGGTGGGAGTAAAGAAATACCCCTAATCTGGGAAAGAAACTGTGTGTCCTAAAGGAAAGGTTGAGCCTTGAATCTTTTTCCCCATGAAGTTAAAACACCCCAAACTGCTGGTGTGATGACTACTATAAATGCTACCATAATTATTGAAATATGAAATGAACCAGCGAAACAAAACCAGAAAACATCCTCCCCCCTATAATGTTGCATTTTAGGAGGATGCAAAACGGGATGTTTGCAAAACCTCAACTCTTCCCCAACCACCTGAGCTGGGAAAGGCAGGGAACCCTCCTCAGATACATATCTATACATTCTGTAGTTTTCCAGGGGAAGGAAGACAGGTCTGTCTGAATATTCCTGGTTGCCTGAAGCTGGAGGCAGTGGGAAGAGCCTCGTGATGGGAAGAGCCCTGTGATGGGAAGGTTTGTGGAGGTGTGGGTTATGTCCTTGGCTTGTAGCTAGACTGGGGTGGGAAAGGGACAAAACCAAGTGGGATCAAAGCTCCTGGCTGGCTCCAAAACTTGCTTTGGGTCAGAAAGAATTGTCCCAACCCTTGACAGGAGACTGAGTGGAGACTTGGTTGGCTTTCAGCCCCGCAGGGTTTTATATTCATGGTTCTCTTGCCATGGCAGGGCAGGGGCTGATACGAGCCAGGATTTCTCCTGGATGTGGAGTGAGGAGCTTGAGGCTTTGAGCAGGCTCTGGGGTCCTCAGTTTCTGCTGAGACATTTGGTTTCAAAGGATTTACTGCCCTCAGACCTGCTCCTTTCATGACCCCTCCAGGCTGGTCCATGCACAGTGCCATGTCTAGCCTGGTTAGGGATGTGCAGTGCTGGGATAAGCTCGCTCCTTCCCAGGCAGTGACACCTTCCCGAGGGGAACCATGGAGCTCAATTGGTGACACTCCCAGCCCAGCTGTGCTGGTGGCCCAGAGGGTCTTGCTCCAGCTCCTGCTCTGCCATCTGCCCCATTGCTGATGGAAAGGTGCTGTCGAGTCAAGCTCTGTGTCTGAGGTCTGGCCAGTGCAGGCTGTGGGACTGCCAGGCCAGGGTGAGGGGCTGCTGCAGCCTGTCTGTGGGGGCTGGCCTGGCCTCAGTTCACCCCAGCACGATGGAAATAGCGTGGGTTGTGCTGTTGCTCTGCAGGATCCTCCTGCCTCGGGCTCAGCCCTGCCACAAGTCCTGCCCGTTCTCGAAACACGAGGAGCTGGTTGACCCTGACAACTCAGTGCTCTCCCTCTTGATTTCCCTCACAGAGACATCCCTCAGGGTTTTCCCAAGCTCGGATAAAACCAGAGAGCCCTTGGATTACAAAACAGTGCCGCAGTTGCATCTTTGCCCTGTGCTATTTTCCTACTCCCTCCCTTACCAACCCCCCCAGCACGGTCAGACCAGCTGGAGCCACTGGCACTAAAGAGACCTCTGGGATCCAGCAGCCACCCAGGTGGGCTCCCAGCCAGCCAGGACACTTGAGCCGGGCTCAGGAGCTGCGGGGCACAAGCAGCAGCCAAATTTTTTGGAGGTTCAGGCTGGGGTGACCCAGAGGCCACTGGAGGGGGGTTGTGCAGAGAGGCTTTGAAGAGCAGCAGTGAGGGAACCAGCCGTGGGCAAACCTGATCTTCCAATTCCTGCATTGCCAGCACAGGTTTGTGTCCTTGTGGGTCTCCCATCCATCCTAGAGGTGAAAGATTCCTGGGAGAACACGAGCTCCAAGAAGTTTCCTGAGCTGCTTCAGGTAAAACCTGGTGTCTCACCATCATCAATGTGTCCTGATAAAGCAGGAGAGGTGCTCCTGGTCACAGTCCACCTTGGGTAGTAATCTCCTGATGGCCAAATTCCTTATATATTTGCTGGCCACGCATCTTGCAGCATTCCCTGATGGACAAAAGATGTGCTGAGGCCCACACCACTGCTGGCTGCAACAGGAGACGAGGGAGAGCCATCTCAGCTCCAAATGATGCCTGTGAGAAAGGGGAGGGAGGTGGAAGGAAGCCTGTGGCTGTAATAAAGTGCAAAATCTGACCCTAGCCTGGGATGGTGGCTTTCACCCTGGATTTGCAACTCAAGCAAGAAGAGCAGGAGAGTCTGTGGAGTCTCCTGCAGCAGGAGACCAAATCCAGAGCCTGTTTTCCATGGAGGCCCTTGCTGAAAAGCCAGGACATTGCTGCTGGCCAAGATGCAGGACCAGGAGCAGTTCATACCACAAGGTACTCAATGTGACCTCATTTAATTTGGTTTTCTTCCAAATAAAGTGAGGACGTGCTGGTCTGGAGGACGCTTCTCCCATCCTATTGGGACCAGTTTGAAGTTCCAGCTGGAAGGAGTCTTGGCTGGTTGGAAAAAGGGTCTGAGAGTACCTGAGAACTGAGTTCCTCCTTCCCCAGCATGTGAGCAGGGCTGAGTCCAGACATCACTATCATTTCAACCCATTCTTTTTGCCTTCCTGAAGCACAGGGGCCACACAAGTGTTTGGTGCTTGCAGGCAGCCCTGGGTCACCAGGACACCATGGCAGGCAGGGATCAGGGAGCTGGAAGGCAGATGGATGGAGAATTCCTTCCCAATGGCCATATCCCTCTCTTGGGGTGGGAAGGCACAGCGTGGAGGAAGAGAAGAGGTTTCCACAAGCAGGCTGGCGAGTTGGGTGCTGCCAAATGGGTGCTGGTGGGTTGCAGAAGTTATCTTGAAGAGCTCTGAGTGCATCATCTCCAGAACATCCTGATCAAGAAGGAAGCTCCCTGTCTGTGCTGCAGAGTCTTCCAGGGGCTGTTGAAGATGAACTCAAATGTCTTCAGAAGGGATCAGGTTCCTCTTTCCCTCTCATCCCATCCACTGTCCATGGAAACCAGAGGCACTGGGTGCTTCCACTAGACCAGGTTGCTCCAAGCCCTGTCCAACCTGGCCTTGGACATTTCCAGGGATGGAGAGTCCACCTTACAGCTCAAAAGAGGGCTTGGGTTAGGTGATGGGGAGCTGGGGCTTGGATCTGCCCCTTCCCAGTGCTGATGTCCCTGGGATGTGAATTCACAACTCATCTCGATGCCTTGAAGACTCCTGGGACAGCTCACACTGCCTTTGTGAATCAGTAAAAGATTTTTCCTCACTCCAGGTCTCCACTGCTGTCTCACACAACCAAGGTCTTCTGAAGGACTGCCCAGCCCCTTGGCAGCAAGGTCACAGCCCACGGTCCTTCCTGTGGACTCGGAAGCTTCACATGGATGCTTGCATGGGAACTGGCCTTTCCTAAAGCCGAATTTAGAATCAGTTTTTAGTGTAAATGCATAAAAAGAAGACATCCTTCCTTCCTTGGGTGGGACTCTTTCCCTTCCAGCCACATGCCTTTGTGTGCTCGTGGGTATTCCTGTTCACAGGAGATAATAATCCCAGAGCCATCTCCTGGTGTCACAGTGGGGTGATTTCCCTGCTGGGCTCCAGTAAAAACAGGCCCTTTGGAGCATTAAATGCCAGGAGATGCAGGCTCCTTAACTTCCAGCTGCATTACCCACTGATTAGGTGATTCCCACACTTGGAAGGGTGGCAGGGAGGTGACAGAGGCTTGGGGGCTGCTCTTCTGGGCTGAGGTGGCTCAAGGGTCTCAAACAGTTCACTGAGCAGGCACTGTGTGAGCCCTGGCATTGGAAAGGTGTGATGCTGAAGGGAACCACCCCTGAAATATCTGAAATCAGCAGGAGACACGAATGAGAGTGTTTACAGCATGTGAAAACAAGGTATGTGAGCATTTCTGAGAGCTTCTGGTGGCCCTTTTGCAGTTTGTGTCACCTTCACAGCTCAGTCGCCTTTGCTGGGGTGTTCCACTCATGTTGGCTGCATGGAGAGCTGCAGCTCCCCAGGAAGGAGCTCCTTTAGCTGTCCACATGCAGATGTCTTCTCCCACCACAGACACCCTTGGTGTCAGAGCTCTGAAGGCACAAATCAGCCTTAATGGACATGACCAGCCTCACCTGCAGCCTCCACCCCACCCATGGGCCCTGGAGCTCTATTTAAGCTCAGCCTGGGGTAGTTAGGCTCTGTTTTAGGTGTTTGGGAAGAGTGGGGGCCTTTAGCTTGTCTGTATACTTCTTTTTAGTTCTCTCCATATTTCTTGAATGTTTTCTGGTCTTGACTGAAGCACAAGAACCTCTGGTACCTTGTGGTCCTTGTTTACTGACCCCAAACAACTCTGTGCCAGCATTTCCAAGCATGTGTGCAGGAACCAGGAGTGGGATTTGGCTCATGGATTGAAGTGCTCGTGGTCAGAGGTACCAGTGTGCTGGGTTTGGATGCCCCAAGGTAGGTGTGTTGCTGTTTGAGATGCCTGAGAGTATCCCAAACATCCATGGAGTGCTGGCTGGGGTAAGGTAGAACCTCTTGATAATCTTAGAGGTCTTTTCCAACCTTAACACTTCTGTGATTCTCCTTTCTTGCCCAGCAAGGTGGGGAGATGGGCATAAAGTGTCTCCAAGGGCACAAAATGTCTGAGCAATTTGTTGTTCCAGCCAGACAAGATCCAGCTCAAACTCCAGACTGGTCCTGATGGGGTGGGGAGTGGGAGAGGAATATCCTCCCAGCTAGCATATTCCCAGTACCTTTTTGATTCTCACAGTTGTTATCTTTCACTGTGTTGCTGTTATCTTGCTCCCTGTGTCCATGGGGTGATGCTGCCTTGTCCCTCTTGGGCTTTGCTTGGGGGCACATTGTCCTCTCCTCCCATTCCTTGTGGGCTCCACTCCCTGACTGCAGCAGGCTGGCAGATCCTGGTTTGGGCTGGCTGTGCTGCGAGGTGAGGATACAGTGGGATATGGATCCATTGCCATTGGGGGTTGGAACTGGGTGATTTTTAAGGGCTCTTCCAACCCAGAACACTCTATGGCTGTGTCTTGCTCCTTGTGGCTGAGGCTCAGCCTACCAACCTCTCTGCCCTGGTCATGCCTACATCTTGCATCTTCTCAAGGTCCTGCTGAGGTGTTCTTTCTGCTCCAGCATCCCAAGTGTTGTAAAATCCAGCTGCTTGGTCTGCTCTGTGGCTCCCAGTGTCCCAAAATGAGAGAGCAGCCAAGGGAGGCTGTCCAGAAAACTGTCCCCTTGCTCCAAGGGGTGGGATCACAAGCACTGAGACTTGGCAAGTTATCACCTGGAGCTGAACCAGGGCCATGCTCCTGTCACCAGCCACCCTTGGCACAGCTGGCAGTGCCCCTGGGGATTCCCAGGGTGGTGACATCAGTTCTGGGTTTGTCATGCAAGCCAGCTCAGCTAAATGCTGCCTGCTCTGGGATCAAGTTTCTGAGAGCGGCATATAAGTCAAAGTGTTGATGCTTAAAACCCCAGAAAATAACTCTCTAAAACTCTTTTAAGTATTAGAAAGCAAAAAGTAGTCATTTATGACAGCATGGGAATATTTTCCAAAGTGTGCATCCCAAACTACAGAGGTGTTCCAACTTTATGCTATCATCTAATTAGGACATTTGGACATTACCTCATCTGTTACACCCACTTCCAAAACCCTCCCTCCCACACTCCCACCTTCCCCCCACCACTGACACTCCTCAAATGGAGCCAGAAGTCTTGAAGACCCTTTATCTTCATCTTCTTTCTTGGTCTTTGGCACGGCAGCACAACTCCTGGAATGGTTTCAAGGCTTCTGGAGCTGCTCTGACTCCTTGTATCAAGTGTTACGTCTTTCTCAGGACATTTTTATAGATAGAGGGCTCTTCACCTCATTAAAATCCCTTGCCTGTCGAAATTCTTAACAAAGAATGTTAAACAGTGCTTTTAGAAGCCTTTTACAAAGGTACCTAGCAAGCTAAAAGTACTAATGAGCTGGACAATATTGATTTATTATAGGTTTTGAGGCATCACTGTAGCTGTTGGATACGAGCACTGAGAAGTCAGATGTTTGCAGCAAGGCAGTCAGCAAATCCAGGCATTGAGAGCAATGGGAGAACCATCTCTTAGAGTGCCTGAGAGCATCATCCAAACCCTCCTGCAGCTCTGGCAGCCTTGGGGCTGTGCCCACTGCCCTGGGGAGCCTGGGCAGTGCCCACCACCCTCTGGGGAAGAGCCTTTGGCTGAGATCCCCCCTGACCCTGCCCTGTCACAGCTCCAGCCCTTCCCTGGTCCTGTCCCTGTCACATGGAGCAGAGGTTGGAGCTGCCCCTCCTGAGGAAGCTCCAAACCCTGATGAGTCTCCCCTCAGCCTCCTCTTCTCCAGGAACCTCATCCTCTCCTTGTGTGCCCTCCACTTTAGTCCCTTCATCATCTTTACATCCCTCCTTTGGATCTCTAATAGCTTTGCAAGCTTATATATTTCTATATCCATGTCCTGCCTTTCAGGCAGCCTTCCCAGATCCTCCCCCTCTCTCCTGCCTAACACCACTGTGGATTTGTCCTTCCCTGCCCATTTCAGGTGATTTAGTGCCACAGTAGCAGAGGTGGCCACAGCACTTGCAGCTTTAAGAAGGAAAGCAGCTGTCCTTATCTTTAATACCCTCTCCCTCATGTATGACACTGTTCCTCAAACAGAACACTTTCCTCATGGACAGGTCCTGTTCTCCTATAACGTGGAGCAGATCAGCCCAGTCCCAGAGCTGTTTTGTCCCAGGAAGGTCACACAGGTACAAGTGTGTGAGCTGCTGTGTGTCCAAGCATCCAGGGTGAGGAGGGAAAGTTCCCCTAATCAAAGCATCTCCCAACATTTTAAGGTCAGCATCTTTATTGTATCTTAATGTACATTTTTTTCCTCCCTGAATGTGAATAATGTGATGAAGCTGAAACACACCTGAAGGAGTTATCCCAGCAGGAGAACTCTCTCTAATCATTTGAGACTGGAGTTAGTTTCTGAGGAAGGTATTTCATGGGATCACAGACTGGGTTGGGTTGGAAGGGACCTTAAAGACAGTTTTGCTCCAATCCCCTGCCATGGGCAGGGATATCTTGCACTAGAACTGGTTGCTCAGAGTCCCATCAGACCTGGCCTTGATTTCCACAAGAAACCAGCTATGAATAATGAAATCTAATACCTTAAAATCTTCAGGAATACTTTCAGCAATGAGTTCCACAGATAAACAGCAGGTTGTAAGTAAAACCCTTTTTCCCCAAATAGCAGATTTTTTCCCCCCATTTACCTCCCAGGACAAATTCGGGGAGATCTAACATTTGTCTTCCTCTGCTGACTGGCCTTTCCTAGTCTGGAGAACCTGGCTGCTCTCAAACTGTAGAAGGCTTTTGTTTTGGAGCCTCTTGCTTTGCTGGGAACAAATTTTTCCCAATATCCAAACTAAACCTCCCCTGGCCCAGGCTGAGGCTGTTCCCTCTCCTCCTGTCCCTGTTCCCTGGATCATCTCCACCCTCCTGGCAGGGACTTGCAGAGCCAGAAGGTCCCCCCTGAGCCTCCTTTTCTCCAGGCTGAGCCCCCCCAGCTCC
>JAWWMO010000138.1:70966007-70978629 GCA_035047845.1 Dendrocincla fuliginosa | reverse complement strand
GCTCAGCCCAGTCCAGCTGTTGGAGGTGTCCTAGGATCTGCTGGCCTCCAGCTGTTGGGGTCTCCTGCAGGACCTGGCTCATCTGCGTGTGTCTAAGATGTCATTGAGCATGTTTTTATGTCACCAGGGAGTGACAGCTGCCCCCTCCATCTCAGAGACCGTGCTCTGCCAGCCAGCTGCTGCCCAAAATTCATCTGCTGCTTCTGGTGGCTCCTCATGTCTGAAAACACAGCTTGGATCAGGTTGGAAGCAGCAGCAGCAGCAGAGGGAGCTGGTCGGCCGGTGGATGGTGGAAAATCGACGCTTAAAAGGTGTTCGTGTTCTTGTTTGGGGCTGGGCTGGAAGCTGGCCTGGAAATATTGCACCCTGCTGCTGTCCCTGCGCTGGATCCCTCGTGGTGACCGGGGAAATGACCAGGAAAATGCCCTTCTGTCCTCTGGGACAAGGCTGGGGGCTGCAGGAGGGATTGCAGGGAGCTGCTGGGAGGCAGCAGATGCCGGGCTGAGCTCCACGAGTACAAGAAGTGCGTCAGCACAGCCCGTGCTGGGTAAATAAACCCATCCCGCATGGGTCCTGCTGAAGGGCAGCCTTGGAGGGACACTGCCGGTGTTAGGGACAAGTCCCACTGCTCCAGACTGCCTGGGTTCCCCAGAAAGTGGGATTTGGTCCCTGCTGCAGGAGAGGGTTGTCCAAACTCCCCCAGACTGAGCTTTTTTTCTACTCCATTTGCTAAAGGTGCTCTCTCCTTTGCAAGCAAAATCTTTTCAAAAGTGTCTCCTCCTCTAGGAAGCAGATGTTGGCAAAAAACTTAATTTCACGTCACTGAAGTTTGCTTTGATTATATTTTTATTCTGTTATTATTTTTTCTTTTTCTTAAAAATAACTTATTTTAAATTACGGAGTGGAAGGTTGACTCCTCAATTTGGAAAGATGATTGTGGCTCAGGGGGGGAAAAAAACAGTTCCCTGGTTCTGCTGTAAATCTGAATGATCTTGGGAAATTTTTACTACATCAACCATTGATAACCCTTTAAGGTTTAGGTCCTTTGAATGAATGGCCATTCGGCCAAGGGACTTTGCTTTATTTAGGGTTTGGGTTTAAATCTGTCCTTGCCTTTCCTTTGCTTGTCCTAATTCCTTATTTCTGTGAAATGAGAACTACTCCATCTCTCAGTGGGCTCTTGGGATGATGCTGGAGATGCTCGGGGGTCTCTGGAGCTTCTGCTTGGGCAGCAAGGCCATGTGTGAAGGGCATCCCCTCGGTCACAGCGCCTGATGTGGTGTCACACCCTGTCCCGTGGCGTGCCCCAGCTGTCCCACCTCCGTGTGCTTTGGCAAAGAGGTTCCCAGGGTGGAATTCGCTTGGCTGTGAAGGCTGATGGAAATCTCCGACGAGCTCCTGCCTGCTCTGTATTTCCTTCACATCTTTCGCAATTGCTGCACTTTTCAGCGGGGACTTTTCAGCCTCTTAAACTTGATTCCCTTTTTGGGCTTTAAGTCTTGAGAGCAGATCAGTATCTCAAGAACCTCCTCCGTGAAGATGGGTGTGATTTGCTGAGAGCTGGATCACCCTCTTCCCCCTCTCCTCTCCTTATTCCCACCATAAGCACATTAAGTCATTCCACAGGCAGGGATCCATCAAAGGCTATAACTGCTGTGGATGTTTCCTTAAGTGTCTCATTGAGAGGATGATGAGGTTTGAGTGCTTCTCCTAACGCAGGCACAATCCAGAGCTACTGGTGTGCTCTTAACTAATAAACTCGCAATTGCAGCCCAGAATAGCAAGCTCTGTAATCATGGAAAATTGCTTTGTAATGGGAGAAAATGCACGAGCCCGGGTGGAGATTCGCTTCCCTTCCCCCTCCTCCTAATTCTTTTAAGGCAGGGAATAGGAATCCGGAGATGTTGCCTGATGGGGTTTGTGAGGAGGGGGAGGAAGGCAGGAGGATCCATCCTCCCTTCGCTGTCCTGATATGTCTCTTTTGGCGCTGACTCTGGTTATCACTGCAAACTGAGATTTTAGGATGGGTGGGAAGGGACCTCTCCGAGGCACGGTGGAAGCCTCCCCACTCTGGGCTTCATCCAGCAGGTTGCTGAGCCTTCCATGGTGGGGCCAAGTACTCACTTCCCTGGAAAGCTGCATGCTCAGCATCCCGAGGAGAGGTGCCCTGCACCACGAGGGAAGGGCTGGGGTGGCAGCCTGGTGGCCACCATCCCTTCATCCAAGTGGTCTGAAGCATCTGTGCTCCATCAGGGGTACCTGAGCTCCAGAGAGAGCTGTGGGAGAGCCTGAGCTCATCCCAGCCAGAGACATCCCTTGGGGTAATGCCAGACCATGACTGGAGAAAGGGTGAGGAGCTTTTCTGGTGGGTGGGAAATACTCCAGTGTCTCCAGCTGGAGAAACCCTGGGTGGTTTACAGGAGGCAGTGAGGGAAAGGGCTGCTTGTGCTGCAGAGAAATGACTCAGGGGGACACCTGGAGTCACAGGTGTGGGCAGAAGTGCTGAGTTGAACAAGGCTTGGCAGGGGATGGAATGCCAAGTGTTACCCAGTCTGTGGGCAGAAAAGGTGCCCTCTCACTGCCAGGGCAGCAACATCCCCCTGCGTGTCTTCCAGCTCAGCAGGATGTGGGATGTGAGGCCGGGCAGGGAGCAGTGTCAGTGCAGAGCTGGGAGACCCCGAGCCCTGTCCAAGGAGCCTTCCAGGGCCAGGAGCACAGCGAGGTCACTCCCTGGACAGTAACAGGGTTATCCTGATGTCACCCCGGGTGACTGCGGAGTGAGGGCCAGGATGTTCCCTCCTGGAGCATGGCCTGGCTGAGCTGGGATTTCCGGGAAGAATAATGTCCCTGGAGACATGTGATGCACTGTGTGTGCAGTGACAGTGGCTGAGGGACAATAAACACAGCCCTTGGATGCAGCACATGCAGCACAGGCACATGGCAGCGAGGGGGGATGCCCAGCATGTCTTTGCAGCTCCAAAGTTGAACTCAGACTCCAAATTCCATAAAAAAAATTAAAATCTTAGATCCATGCTTCCTTCTGTGAGGTTTGGCCTTAATTAGGGCTTCTGTGTTCATTCTGAATTATTCATGAATAATTGGTTTTCTTCATGCACACTGGTTTGGGTTATCCTGCTTCACCTCAGGCTGGCTTGGCTAATTAATTGGCACCTATGAGAATATGAGGCACAAAAATCCCTCAAAGACCCTTCCAGGGCTTCATATGTGAATTCAAAGACTATCCAAAGACTGAGGTTCTGGCTATGAAAACTAATACTCATAAAGTAATATTTACCCTTATTCTCTTCCACTCCACCCCTCTCCTTCCTTTATGCTTGTCCTCCTTCAGTAACTCAAGACCATTGACCAGCATCACCCAAAACCTTCCTGGGGCTCCCTGCTTTGCAGCTCACCTGGAACAACTTGGTGTCTGTGTTTCAAAGCACCCCCTGAACTTTGCTAGCAGCAATACAGGTGCTCTCCCTGTTGGTTTCTGGCTGAGGGCAGGAACACGTGGTCTGCAGCACGTGTGCCAGGAATGGCTCAGCCAAAACCACACGCTCTCCATGGGGACCATGACTGGAATCATAAAATCACAGAGTATCCTGAGTTGGAAAGGAACCACAAGGACCATCCAGTCCAACCCCTGGCCCTACACAGACACCCCACCAACCCCACCCTGTGCCCCAGAGCATCATCCAACCCCTCCTGCAGCTCTGGCAGCCTCGGGGCCGTGCCCACTGCCCTGGGGAGCCTGGGCAGTGCCCACCACCCTCTGGGGGAAGAGCCTTTGGCTGAGATCCCCCCTGACCCTGCCCTGGCCCAGCTCCAGCCCTTCCCTGGGGGCTGTCCCTGGTCACCATCAGTGATATCTCAAAGTTGTAGAAGCCCTCGCATGGCTGAGGGTTGTCCTTCTTTCCTGTGTGCCTCGTGGCTGTAGGAGCTCTCAGAGGGCACCAAGGGATGTCTGGCAGAGCCAGCACCAGCCACTGCATCTGTGGCTTCCCATGGTGCTGGTCCACCGAGGAGAAGAGTTTTGGTGGCATAAGAGCATTTCCAGGGAATATGTTGTGTCTTCCTTCAAAGGCAGAGCGAGATGCAACCATCAAGACTGGAGATCTCAGATCTGTGGGAAACTGCAGCCAGGTCCAAGGATGGGCTGGGAGGTGTCAGATTAAGGTCAGGGCTAGCAGGGAGGGAGCGATTCTTTCCCGTCACGGCTGCTGGGATGCTTGGGGGAATTGAAGAGGACAATTCCCTGCGGGATGACGTGATGGTCAGGGGGCAGAGGTCTTCAGCAAGGGGAAAGACTCCAGTGCCTACAGCTCCATCCACACTCTGCCTCTGTCTCTCTCTCTCTTACTGTATTTGGGCTGGAGAAAACCCTTGAGTGAAAGAGGAGCCTCTTAGCACCCTGCCATGGGGTGGGAGGGTCTGGGCCAGGACAGAGGTTGCATCACTGGGCATTCCCATGGCACTGATGTCCTGCATGGGAAGGTGTTTGGGTCTTCCTTGTGTCTCCAAGATGAAAGTCAGACCCCAGCCCTGCCTGGCCAGGACAAGCAGGAGCCCTCTCTGCAAGGGCTCTGAGCTGCTTCAGCCCTTAGAGCAGCTGAAGAGTAAATCATGAAATTAAATAGGCACAAACAAGCACAGAGATCAGAATTCAAGGCTCTCTGGCACTTCTGGCCTGGGATTTGCAACAAAACCTTTTCTCAGCTGGCTTTGAAAGGGAAACCCACACAAGCTCCTTTTGCTATTCAGCCCAAACACAGGACTGCTACTGATTCGAGCCCTCTGACTGTTCCCTCAGCTCCCGGGTCCATGGGCTGTGCCAAGAGCACAAACACTGAGGCCACTGGCTGTAGGTGGGCAGGAAACGACAGCGGTGGAGCAAAGCATTTTCCAGAGCAGGGTAATCAGGGCATGTCCCCACCCTCTCATCCCATTTTTTTTGCTGTGGAAAACGGGGAGAAGTGGAAGAGAGGACATCCTGGAGGCTGCTCGGCTTCCTCCTGTCATTTCTGCTAAGGCTCTTTGCAAGGCCAAGCCAAGCTGTTCATCCTCACTCTGTTCCAGCAAGGGCAGGACCAGCACTGAAAACTTTCACCTGAGCCATCGGATATGGGCTGGGAGATTGGCCAAAACAACTCTAAAGCTCAGCTCTTGGTTTGGAAGCTGCCCTCTTTGTCTGCCAGGACGTGTGGCTTCCTTGGAGGAAGGCATGGCACTGGGACCCTCTCCTTGGGATGTGCCTCAGTTTCCTTCCAGTCTTATTGCTGCCTCACTGGGCTGCTGAGTTATTTCACTAACTGATACAGTGGAGAAAGTCCTAAAATTAAGGCTCAGCAGCCCTGTGTTGATGTGCTCCAAAAGCACATGAGGTTTTCAGCTCACCTCCATGCCCTGGGGAGGTTGTGCTGCCCGGGTCCCCCCAGGGATGAAACCATGGACTGATGTCTGGGGCCGTGGCAGAAAAGGTAAAGTGATTTCACACATTGCCTGTATTTTCTTTTCTGCTCAGGAGGAGATTTTGGCCCATCTCCATGTTCTGTGGCCACCTTCAGGAAGTCCTGCATGCACCTCCAGAAACCCTTCCTGAATGCTTTGATTTTTAGCCCAAGGAGTATCAGCCGAGGGACGTGGCTTGTCCTCACGTCCAGGTCAAGGAGAAAGTGTCAGATTGTAATCCATGCTCCTAATCTTGCTTGTCCCTGGAGTCTCTGTGCTTTCCCTTCTGTTATGAAACAGAGGTTACAACACTCCTTTTACCTTCCTGAAAGCCTGGGATGTTCCCAGAGGTGTGTTGACATCCAGAGATGGGATCACCCACACCTTCTCCCAGCACTGAGGCTTTTGTTCTATTCTCTGCTACAAAATGAGCTCCAAGCATCTCACCTTCTCCTTCGCCCTGGCTCATCCCATAGAAATTCCATCAGAAAACCCCTCCTGCCCTCTAAATGCATTTACACTTGATCCCTGCCTGTGCCAGGCATCACCACCTCACAGCACCAGTGATATGTGATTTTAAATCCCATTTTAGCTAACAACACGAGGATTTGAATTCCTAGCTTTGTGAGCATGGATCATGCTAGGAGGGCTGGCCATGCCAGGACATTCTTTGCATTTTCTTGGGCAATTTGTTCCTCTGTGCCTCCTTGCTGGGCTCTCACACGGCTTTTGTTTGCTGCAGCTGCTGGAGAACAGAGCTCTCGTGGTTCTTTTCCTTCGTGGGTGAAGCTCCTTGTTTTGGGAGGGGAGCTGGCATTTTTAAACCTGCTGAATCAGCATCCTGGATCCCAGAGTTCTCCTGGGCCAAAGCTAACACAGCCCAGGCTTCTCGCTGTCCTATTTTTTTGTGTGCTCACTATGGGAAGGACACACTTCTGGATTTAAGTAATGGTTCAATTGCCTAAATACAGGTTTTCAGTGCTGTTTCAGATGCCTGGCACATCCCTCTCCCCCTCCCTGTGCTGGTTCAGTGGCCACATCTCCATCCCAAGAACCTGTGCCACATCCCTAAGAGGATGTCCCAGACACTGCAGCAGTTCTCAGATATCATTAGTGATCCATGTTTTGGCAGCCACACTGAGTCTCCTGCCCATACAGGCAATAATGTCTGGAGGAAATTCATCTCACCACGTGCAGGCACTTTCTGAGGAGGCAAATAGCTCTCCAGAGACCCTTAATTAAACCTCTGTGGACCACAACAACCTCTGGCTAAATTCAGTTGCCTCAATGGAGACACTTCTTGCCTTTTGGGAGCTGCTGTGCCATGCCCAGGGCACCTGCAGGAGGTGGCACAGGAGATCCATACCTTTCCAGAGAGTCAGGTGGGATACCCAAGGATGCCCCCAGTGGAAAAAGATGCCAATATTTGGGTAGCTGAGTCCTGCCAGGCAGTGGGGTTTTCACCTGTGATCTGAACCCCATTCTGGCTGACTCCAAAGGACTTTACCCACTCCAAACCCCAAAAGAGAGGAAGAGTTTCACAGGGCTGCTGACACATCTCAAGAGACTTTTCCTCCTTGTCATAGTGCAGGTGACACATCCCTACTGCCATTGCCTTGCAGATGATCTGACAGCTCACTCACAAGCTGCATCCCTTTGGAACCCTGTGCCATCCTAGGAGATGCCAACACCTGCCCTGGTAAGTGGATGCTCCCACAAGAGGCCTTTGGACAGTGATGGGGGAAAGAGAAGCAGCACTGGGTGCCCTGGTAATGTCTGTATGCAGAGAGGGCAGCAATAAATGAAAATGTACTTAAAAGGGTGAGAGAGGCTTGTTCCATTCTGGTTCCCTTTGGCAGCTGGTGTAAACTTGTCAGGGATAACAACTGTTGCTAAGCAATAAGTGATTCCAAATCAGCTTTATCAGCCCAGCCCTGTGGGGAGGGAAAGGGATCTGAGCAGGGAAGCTCAGCAGAAAACACCTGGTAAGGGGATGGATGGTCACTCTGGGGACTTTTGGGGGAGCGAGAACAGAGCCAAGGATGGGCTGTGGTTGTGTTTGCCCCAGTTACAGCATCACAGAGAAGTGCAGAGTGTTCTCCACACTGACTGGTCCTGAATGATGCCCTTTCACGGACAGTGCCAGCTGCATTCTCCTCACTGGATTGAGTTCTGGTGTCACCATCCATGAGCCTCCACGGATGTGGATTGGCTTGGGCAGAGGAACAACACCACCAGCACAGAGCTAGTGGATGTCCAGAGGGGTTTTCCCAAGGAAGAATAACACAGGAATTGACCCCTCTTGCTTTTCCTTCCTCTCGGACAAGCCAGCCACCTCTCCCCATTGCTGTAAGCTCGTGCTGGATGCTCACACCTCGTGGAGCAGGGAGAGCACCAGGGGGGTCACAGACCTGTCCCTCAGAGCTCTGTGAGAGCCCAAACACTTTCCTGCCCTTCCCTGCACTGTCACTCTCCAAGCTCCCAACTTACATCCCTGAGATCTTGCTGTAGGCTTGTCTAGCTGTGACAGAGAGGAGTCTGTGCTCGCTGACTCCTTCCCATACAGGTTATGGGGACAGGAGGGAGGATGGTTTGAGCCCCTCCATCCCCATCCCTGATGCTGAGTCCCTTTCCATGTGCCTTTCCTGCTTGGATACATTCACTCTTGGGTGTAGCAGTCTCCAGTGTGGGTGACGTGCCGGGAACTCTCATGCTGGAATTAAGAACACAAGGGAAACATCAGGACAGCTTGTGGTGTGCCATGGATATGGTGTCTGTGTGCCAGAGGGGTTGGAGCTGGGAAAGGCCCAGAGAAGGGCAGCAAGGGAGGCAGAAACAGGGTGTCATTCCCATGAGGAATGGCCAGGTAGGTACTTCTTGGCTTTGGAAGATGACTGTGGGAGGACAGAAGAGCAGTTTAGGAAGTCATGGATGGTCTAGAGAGAGTGGACAAGGACTGGTTGGTCTCTGCCTCATACAGCTCAAGAAACAGGGGTGATCCCAAGACACTGACAGGACAAACACTGTAAATTCAAGGAAATCCCAGAGATGATTCCCCCGCCCTGCTTGTGTTTCAAGGACATGGTAGCAATTAGATTAAACAAGATGGCTGGCAGCATCCCTTACAGCATCCAACTGGAATGGAAGTGCTCTTCCCTGTGGAAAACCCTTTGGGGATGGCAGCAGAGGACTCCACTGCCATTGCACACACTGCCCTAAGTCACTCCTCCTCTGTCACATCCCCCAGGATGAGTTTGGAGTGGGGCTCAGTGGCTCCAGAGCCTCTCCTTGCCCTCTGGGATGATGATGGCTGGAGATGCTGCCGGTGAGGGAGGGACCAAACGCATGGGGTCTCACAACAGATCTGGATCCTGTGTGACACAAGACACCAAGTTCCTTGTCACCCTCTGGGCTGCTGAATTCCTTTTCTCCTTCCAGTCTGGTTCCAGTTCTCTGCCTGCTCTCACAGGAGCAGCGTGTGCTTGTCTTTTTTTGCAGCATCGCAGGGTATTTTGTCTAAAAACATTTGCATTTTTTCCCCTTGTTGATTTGGCACAGCTTTAGCTTTGGTCCCAACCCAGCAGTTCTCACTTGGCACCTTCACGCTGTCCTGGGGACCAGCACACCCTGTGGGGAGAAGGTTTTAAGTGGACACAGCAGCCATGGATATGGTTTCATGGGGTGTCCAAGATGCCCTCACAGACCCTGAGGGCAGGAATGTTGTTCCCAGCAGTGTAATATTTGATCTGGTCACTGTCCCAAGGGAGTGCAGGACATGAGGCCTCATCCCTGAGGAGCTGCACTGTGGCTTCCAGCCCAGCAAACTCTCCCCTGGGTTTTCATGCCCACCTCATTTGGCATGTGACTGTGTAGGTACAGATGGGTTGATCTATATGGAATTACAAAAAAATCATAGAATTATGGAATGGTTTGGGTTGGGAGGGACCTTCAAGACTATTTTGTTCCCACCCCCTGCCATGGGCAGGGACATCTTCCACTAGCCCAGGTTGCTCCAAACCCTGTCCAACCTGGACTTGGACAGTTCCAGGGATGGCACAGCCACCAGTTAGATGACACTAGATGGATTCCACAAAAATGTTTGAAAAGCAGAATATTCCATTAAAAAAACCAAACAAACCCAACCAAAAACAAAACCACAAAGCCCCAAACAACATTATGAAAGTAAGTGCACCCAAACTAAACCTGTATTTTTTCCTCCCACTAAACCCATTCAATCTCTGCCTGGTCTCTTTGTGATGCTGGTGCTAAGTGCTGACTGGAGTAAATGTTATGTTGGACCACAAATTCAGGCAAACTGATGTGATCCTTGGGGGCATCTTAATTTTTATAGTGTTCTTCCTACATTTTTAACATGCAGTTGGTGAACTCTCGTGCTGTGCTGCTGCAAATGGTTGGCAAGGGGGAAGAAGGGTTTCCACGGAGGTTTCTTTGTGTGCCTGAGTTAACCTCGTACCACAGAGGAGTAAGAAATGCATGTTCACATAGGGGATGTCCCTGTGAAGGAGTGGTGGCCACTAGAGGGTGGCCATGCCATGGCTGGTGCTGCCCTTGGGGACCGTGCCTTGCTGGGGCAGCTCTGAGCATCAGGAACCTTCTCAGTCTTCTAAACTCCAGGTGTGTGACCTGCCCAGGTACCACATTTCTGATCTGAACGAGGTTTTGGACAGGCTTTTGGACAGGTTTTCATATCATGTGTCAGAGAGGGAGAAGAGGTGTTGGGAAGGAAAAAAGGGAAGGTGTGAGAGGTGGGTGGTTGTCTAGTCAGGGCCATGTGTCTGCTGATCTTGAGTCAGGGGCACCAAGGCAACACTTCTGTCAGCTCAGAGCTGGAATGCCAGTTTTCTAAGCTCCAGTTTTTATCTGACTTCACACCCAACCCAATGCAAATGTTGCTTTTGTGGTTATTGCTAGAAAGCCATGATACTGTGAGAGAATGGACTGAGCCCTCCACGCCTCAGTTACTGCAGGTACCTCTGTGGCAGGACTTGCACAGCTACCTGTGAATACCTTGTACAACCTGAAGGACATTTTGCCGTGGCTGGAGGTGGCCCTGGGCTAAGGCATGGTGTTGGTTATCACTGTAAAGGGACAAAATAATGTCCCTCCTCAGTGCCTCTGGCTCCCTGCAGGTCCCCCAGGCCATCCCACCAGCACTGGCCACATTCCATCATCCTCTTCCCCTCCTCTGCTCTCCTGCTGCGGGATATCTCGTGATGAAGCTGATTTCCTCATTCAGCCTCCCCCCGTTCTGGCTCTGAACAGGAGCTCTCTGTTCCAAGGAGACTTTGGCAAACGAGCCCATTTCTTCCTTCCCCTCCAGCAGCCCCTTTCCTGCCCCAGAACTGTCCCCACCATCCTCCTCGCTCCGTCACCTGATGCTCCCTTTTCCTTTGGCTCTCTTTTTGCTTACCCTTCCTCTGGCTCCTGATTCTGCTCCTCACAGCCCAAACACATTTTAATCTTTCCCATCTGAAACAACTCTCCCTCGGCTCTGATTTCCTCCCTGATGGCCACTTCTGTGCACGCACCATGCCAAGACAGAGCTCATGTCTTCACTAAAGCCTTGGCCCGTGTCTGACAAGACCTCATGCATTTTGGGTTGTGCCCAGCATCGTTAATTTGTTCCTCCTGTGCTCCCTTGGTGTCTTTTCTTGAAGCCTGAGGACACCACTGTGTCTGCTGACACAGGGAATTTGTCCCCTCCTGCGTACAGGGAGCCCCTGAAACCATGCTGTGTCCAAACCCTGAGGATATTTGCTGTGCTGTGTCCATCCTTCCCACCCCTCTGCTCAGCTAAGGGTCTCATGCTGGGCATCTGGAGCTCTCAGGACTCCATGGATTCCCTGTGGCTGGTCACTGCCTTTCTGTACTGAATGTCTGACTGGATTCTGTTCAGCCCAGGGTGCCTCCAGCCTTCTTGCTTGGTGGGGAGAATTTCTTTTAAACATCTCTATTCTCCTTAAGTGTCTTCTTAAAGCATCACAATGCTGCGATGGTGACAAAGTGGAAAGTTTGGAAACACCCAGCATTGTCTCTTTTCCTTACGAATGCTTGTTTTTATTCATGTTGGTGTCTGCTGATGATCTCTGACCATTTGTACTGGTGGGGTTTTGAATGAACAGGATTCTGAATGAACCTGGAATGATGAAGCATCTTTAATCTAAACATTTCTTTTGGTGGAGTTGTGGTACCAACAGCAATGAATCTGGTTTCCTGGGGTGTCCCAAACAGGCAAGTCAGAGAATGCAGAATCACAGAATATCTTGAGTTGGAAGGGACCCACAAAGATCAGTGAAGTCCCACTCCTGACAGGCAAAGCTGCAGGACACTGCCCAGAAAGGTGCTGGAGAGACAGATGGATGTTTGCATGGCAGGCAGGCTGGTCTCCAGCAGGATCTGCTGGGGCTCCTGGAGTTCAGTTTGAGCCTCTTAAAGGCTTAGCTGTGTCCATGGAAAGGGCTGGGTGTGTTTGTGCACCCATGAACACCCCACGGTCCTGTGCTCCCCTCTCCAGGTGCCCTGCTTATGACAAAGAAGCAGGGAGAGGATTGAAACAGCCTCTGCAAGTTTGTGACTCCTGTGGTCAGGGGCAGAAAATACTGAACAAGCCCCCTTACACTTCCCATCTTCCCATGCCGTGGATTGGGATAAACGTGCCTCCTGCCTTGGCTGCTGGAGGTTCCTCGTGTGTCAGTGTTTGGAGAACAAGCCCAGCCCTCTGGGGCTGGTTCCTGTCCCTGCTGACTTTGCAAACATCAATGTTTGCCCAGCGAAGCACGTGTGAGATCTGCCTTTGCTGCTCTGTGCAGTGAAGATGTTGTTTCCTCAGCAGGGAAGGGGGCACAGGAGGGTTTGCCCAGCACCTGGGCTAGTGCAGATGGAAAGGGAATGGGCAGAGGTTCATGGAGGATAACACTGCTCATGCCATCCATTCTCTGGGCTTTCATTCAGGGCTTCTGAAAGAGAGGGAGAGGGGCCTTTTACATAACCAGATAGTGACAGGATAAAGGGGAATGATTTTAAGCTAAAAGAGGAGACATTTAGATTAGATATTAGGGGAAAATTCTTCCCTGTGAGGGTGGGCAGGCCCTGGCACAGGTTGGACAGAGAAGCTGTGGCTGCCCCTGGATCCCTGGAAGTGTCCAAGGCC
>JAWWMO010000138.1:70952192-70965549 GCA_035047845.1 Dendrocincla fuliginosa | reverse complement strand
CCAGGCTGGACGGGGCTTGGAGCACCCTGGGCTGGTGGGAGGTGTCCCTGCCCATGGCAGGGGGTGGCACTGGGTGGTTTCTGGGTCCCTTCCAAGCCAAACCATTCCATGATTCTGTGATTCCATGCTCCCCTGTTGGGCAGCCCCTTTGTTTTGAGCCCATACAGACCCTCATGGGAAGAGGCTTCAGCTGGTCCCTTTGATGAAGGATCTGAAAGATGGTTCCCTGGCCTCAAAGGACCAGTGAACACAAAGGGAAGTTGGAAAAGACTCAGGACACCAGGATGTTCAAAACTCTGCTGTGGCTGCTGTACCAGTAAGTAGAAGACTCACCAGGCTGGAAGGGAGATGTGTGAGAAGAGTTATGACAGAGGACTGTAAATCAGTGGGTGGTATGGGAAGGGTGGACAGGAAGAGTATGTTCCCCATCTCTATCTCTAAAAGAATTACAGAACATCAGGTGAAACCAGAAGTTGCAAATCCAAAACAAACAAGAGGAGGTGTCTCTTCTGCCAGTGTGTAATTAATCTGTGGAACATCTTGCAACAGGATGTTGGAAATCGATGGGAGTTCCTAAAGCAATGAGATAAAGTGATGGAAGAGAAAATCATTATGGGTAATTAAATATGGAATTGATCTCTATGGCACAGGAACCCACAGACTGTTGGAAGCTGAGTGGATATTTTGGGGAAGTATCTCAAACTACCTGCTGGATTCTGACACTCAGGATATTCACTCTTGGCTGTGGCCAAAGAGAAGTCACTGGGGTGAATGGACCTTGATGGCCACTCTGATGGTCCCACATTTTTGTACCCCAATACCTGATGGTAGGTTGGGGATCCCATTATTTTTTAGGTTCCAGGACTTGTGAGAATGCCGTGGGAGTTTCTCCTGTCTTCTGGTGGATATGATGCTAAAATTAATCACTACCCAGAGGCTTTGCACAGGTAGGGGGCAAGTCACCTTCACAGACATCATACATAAAGTGGCTCAGAAACTGTTTGTGCCATCCCTGTGTCCTTAACATTCCATGCTCTCAAACATCCTAATACCAAGTGAAAGTGTTTGTTTGAGCTGCGTCTGGAGACCAACTGTGGATCCTTTACAGTGGGATTCTCTGGCTTCCATGGGAACGATCCCAGGCTGGATAGGTCTGACTGCATCTATACTGGAGTTTAATCACCCGCAACAAGGCTGGTTGTGATGAGCACTTCATAATTTTCCTGATCCTAATTTCTGAGAGTAACCTCAGCAAGGTTTAGGCCAAGCTTTGTTAATTCTACGTACTTCTCCATCTGCAGTTTTGAGCAAACACTTGTTTCATAGCCAAGGCACTTCAGAGAAGCTTTTGTTGCCTCCTTCTCCAGCCCTATGTGGACCAGAAGCCTTAGGCAGGTCACACAGCACGTTTGGACCTGAAGGCACTTGCCTGCCTTTTTATTTACTTGCATGTCTCAGCCCTAGCAAAACATAAATATACACCCCTTTCCCAGTGCCCATCCCCATTTTTATCCATACTATCTCTGGTTTACTGACTGTATAGAGATGCAATTATGGGAGTTGATCCACCTGGAAGAACACCTAAACAACATCAACACCATCAGCGTGGTTGTTTTGGAAGCTGTGCTGGTGGCAACCAAGAGGATGAAGCAGGGGCAGTGTGTGATGATGGGTGGGGAGGGATGAAGCAACAAAACCTTCAGCAGGTTCTTCTGCAAAGACTCAGTGCTGGGAAGCCACAGAGTTGGTGCACGTCGATGTCTGCACAATGCCCTTGGCAAAGGTGCTGGTTTTGTGATCTCCGGCTTCGTGTGTCTTGAAACAGGATTTGTGCCTTGGTCAAGAAGAATAGGGGCTTGAGGTAGGTTTTAATTTCCTTGTAAAACTGGCTTCTCTGGCTGAATACAGAGGAATCAGCAGGGATGGAAATTGCCACCCCAGTATCAGGACGTGACCAAAGCGATCCAAGCCATGACCTGTGTGCTCTGTGTGGTCCTTGTGAGCACAGTACAATGTGGTGACCTATAAGGCATAGCACGTTCCCAGTGGGTGACCTACTGAGCAAAGAAAGAGGCTCCTGTGCCTGGGAAGCTCCAGGCAGTGGAGTTTCCCCGTGAGGAGCCTGGCTCTCCCATTTCCCACAGATCACAAGGGGAGAGGGAAGTCACGCTGCTGCCACTCGCTGTTTTGACGGCTGCGAGTCCCTGCTTTGCTGCAGCTGCAAATTAACATCATCTTCCCCATCTGGCTTCCCTCTGCAGGGCCAGGGGGGGTATGCCAAGCTAGCCCAAGGCAAGTGAGCTGTGCACCTCGCTGACAACTCCCTGCCCTGTTCAGAGCCAAAGATGAGACATGACTTTGTCCCCAGGTTAAGACACGAGGCTCATTAGTCACCCTGTGACAGCCCTTGCAGATTTGCAGCTGGAGGGTCCAAGGGCTGGAGGTGGGGGCACAAAAGACAGGCTGATGGAGGGCCTGCAAGTTCCCAATCCATTAACTTCTGGGGCAGGGCTGTGTGAGCTGCAAATCCAACATCAATTAGCCTGTTAGGAGCTAAAGGACATTACTGGGATTCAGAGGTGTGAGGTTCATAGGCCACGTCCTGAGGTAGTAACAGATGGAGATTTGAAATAGGTACACACTGCAGCAAATGGTGTATTTACTTATAACATGCTACTGAGTGTCACAGATTTTAAAGCTGAGATATCAGGAGCCTTTCTAGAAGGAGAGGTGACCCAGTGGGTAGAGCTGTGGGTTTTTACATGTTCAAGACCCATTTCACCTGGTAGCATAAGACACTCTGCAGGTTTTCCTGCTCTGTCAGGAGGTGGGCACCATGAACTGAGGACTTGGGAGCCCAGGATTCATCAGTCTGATCATGGCTTGGCTTTTCTTCTCTTCAGCATGTACAAAGTGACCTGCCAAGTGTCACTGAGAAGGCAACCCAGGCTGGTTTAGTGAATTCTCTTATAACAAGTTAAACCATCCCCTGAGTCCACTCCAGTTTAGAATTGCTGCTCAGTGATCACACAGGACATCTTAGGGTGAAGGTCTGAAAAAACCCCACTTCCTCTGCTGGGGCCACATTTTAGTGTTGGGTATCAAAATAAGGCACCAGATTGACCAGAGAGGTCTGTGTAGGATGGGAGGGACTCTGATATGCTCCCCAATTGTGGTCCAAAGGCTGTCATGGTTTGCAGTTCTCACCTTTGCCACACACTGTGCTCAAAATCTGTGCTGTGACTTGGTCCCTGTATGAGATCTGAACCCACTGGATGGTGCAAATATTGGTGGCTGATGGATGGGTGGGGGGTATGTGTGGACATCTGGCCAGGATTGCAGAAATGTTGATTCCTCACAAATTCAGCTGAACTGAGGTGGAGCTGAAGGAAGGTCATGCCTCTCAAGATGGTCATTCCCTCTGGTTTTCTTCCCAGAGAAGGATTTGGTTTTGCATCTTAGCCAGGAGCCAGCCTGCAGCATCCTGAGTCCTGCCAGGCTCTGCCAAGGCAGATGGTACAATTTGACCTTCCACAGTCACTTCCCTTTCCATGAGCAGCTTTATAAATGTTTCTGGGCAGAGGGACATAATCTTGTTTTGTTTCACGGTTCCTGCCAGGAAAATCCTCCTGGAGACAACCCTACATTACATGCCTGCTCCCTTGTCCGTGGTGGGCTCTGTGGCAGGAAGGGGATGAGTCTGTCAGGCTGTGCATCCTGCCCTGTCTGCTGACCCAGAAGGAATTGGGGACCATTCAGCCTCCTCAGCTACGGATCTAACCAGCCAAAGTCAGTCCAAACAGGGGCTCTCCCTCCTGACCTTCCCAGCCCTTGCCTGAACCTCTGGCCTGTTCAGACAGAGCTGAACAACTCCTGTTTTAGGAGGCAGGAGAAAGGCTATGGCAACAAATGAATATACATAAAAACTCAGGTAGAAATGGTACTTTGTGGTCACTTACATGGAAAGACTTTGCATTGGGGTTAATTTCCCTTCCTTTCATAGCACCACAGACTCATAGAATGGTTTGGGTTCAAGGGGACCTTAAAGACCAACTGGTTACAACGCCCTGTGATGGGCAGGGATACCTTCCACTATCCCAGTGTGCTCCAAGCAGGGATGGGGCCACACTTCTGGCCATAAGAAAGTCAGGTATGGAATCTAAATGTTGCCCAGGCTTGGAGGATGGGCTGAGCTTTACCCCAGTGCTTCAGGCAGTGATGAGCCTTCATCTTCCCTGCTCCAGCTGTGGTCTGCATGGAGAAAGTGTCCTTGCAGTGTCCCAGCCATGTGGGGCTGCTTGCTCTGGTCCAGCTTTGTCCCTGAAGAGATGGAGGGGGGAGGAAAAGGACTTTCCTCTTTCAACCCATCCACCCCTGGGATTGCTGTCTCTGCTGCTGAACACGAACAGCAGCCAAAGGTCACAGTTTCAGCCCTCAAATGTCCCAGAAGAGGAAGTGCTGTACATGCTGAAACTGTCTCCTCAACAAAACAGCAAGACAAACACTGCAGCTGGGGTTTAAACAGCCTGACCTGGAGTAACATGGGCTGGCCAGTTTTAAGGGAAAGGTAAATGCTCTGCTTGGGTGTAGGAAGGCAACTGTGGGAAGGAAAGGTTTGACATCCAGAAGGGAAGATCTCTCTGGGTCTTGGTGGAAATTGCTTCACTGAAAGGGCTGTCCAGCCCTGGCACAGCTGCCCAGGGCAGTGGTGGAGTCCCTGTCCCTGAGGGATTTCAAAGCCATGTGGATGTGGCACTTGGGGACATGGGATAGTGGTGGCCTTGGCAGTGCTGAGGGAATGGTTGGACTTGATTGTCTCAGAGGGCTTTTCCAACCTTTATGATCCTGTGATTTCACAGTGATGCTCCACATGGTGACAGCACAAGGAATGGTGGGGCCAGGCTGGGTGGGGGTTGATCTCCTAGCAGTAGATGTCACTGCTGGAGCTGTCATAGGGATAGAGAACCGGTCCCTGGACTGAGACCAGCAGCCCACTGAGCGTGGTGACAACTGTGAGCTGCAGCCTGTAATGGGCACTGACAGAACACCCTGCTCATGGGGATGTGCTGGCATGGCCTGTGTTTGTCAGCTCTGGGCTCATGCTGGGGCTGAGGAACCCGTGGTTGGGGGCTGCACACAGCCTGTGGCTCCATTCCACTCATTCCTTGTTAGGGCATCCTGGCTTAAAGCATTTGAGTTTAAGCCTTGCTCTTGCCAACCTACAGCACGTCTTGCACCATCTGCCATGTCCATATGCCCAAGGTTTCGTCCAAGGGCACTCAGCACATACCCTGGACATCACTCTGGAGGGTTGCAGCACAGCCCTCACGAGGTCTTTGAACTAAAAAAAAATTAATAATTTCATTTTGTGCCCAGAAGGAGCAGGGAACCCAAAAGAGACATGCAGCAAACCCAGTTCAGAGTGGACATGGTTAATCTAGTCCAGTCAAACAGCAGAGAAGAGCCCACATCATTTAGCCTGGAGACCAGAAACTTCATCCTGGGGAGGGTGACTGGCAGTGTCAAGATAGTCCCAGTTAATTAGATCATTTGTAGCTTGTTCAAAGCGTGTGAAGGACCCGTTTGACCTTTTGTAATGAAAAAATCCGTGGCCTCGTTTTACACGGTGAAATAGGAAGGTTTAAACCCTGGAGAAAGTAGTTACACCCAGAAAATATGACTGGTCAGAGGGAGAGTTGACCTGTAAGGATCTTGTTTGCAGTGAGAGGCTGGAACAGGGTAATGGGCTGTCCTGGCCTGGACTGGTTTGGGAATTTCTGTGTCCTTCTTGTCATGGGAGCAGTGGGAACAGGGACAGTGGGAAGGGCATTTCCCAGCAGGAAAATGGGAAGGGAGCTGCCACAACCACCCTTGGGTGTTTCAGATTTAGAGGTGGATATAGACAGGAAGTTGGAGAGGGACTTTTGACAAGGGGATGGAGTGGCAGGACAAGGGGGAATGGCTTCCCACTGCCACAGGGCAGGGTTAGATTAGATGTTAGGAAGAAATCCTTCCCTATGAGGGTGGGCAGGCCCTGGCACACATTAGGCAGAGGAGCTGTGGCTGCCCCTGGATCCCTGGGAGTGTCCAAGGCCAGGTTGGATGGGGCTTGGAGCAGCCTGGGCTGGTGGAAGGTGTCCCTGCCCATGGCAGGGAGTTGGAACTGGATGGTCTTGAAGGTCCCTCCCAACCCAAACCATTTAATGATTCTTTGGCAAATTCCAAGGAAATATAAGGACAAAATCTCCCCTATGAGGACGGAGGGTTAAAGAGGGAACCAAGGCAGCAAGGGATGGAGGAAATCTCCCTCCTTGAAGATATTCAAACCTCAGTAGGAGAGAGCCCTGAGCCATGGGAGCTGAGTAGCCCTGCTTAGAGCAGGAGGTTGGATCACAGAACTCCAGAGGGTTCTGTTCTAAAATGCTCAGTGTTTCCAGGACATGTGGTTGTGTGTGTATGTGGTGGGTGTGTGCAGATACACACCTCAGAAGTGACTGCTATGTGATTTGAGCCACCTCCTGGAGTTATCCATAACACCTCACTGTGCAGTGTGTTCCCTGATCCATTAGCAAATGAGGGGGTGGGTAACCCACTGCAGCCACACCTTCTGGGATGGCCTCCCAAAAGAAACAGTGAATTTCAGCTGTCCCACCACTCCCTTGATACTCCTTTACAGTTTTTCATTATTCTTTTGTTCTGACTAACCTAAAATCCAAATTGCTGTTGTGTCCCTCCTGGGTCCCTTTAATTGGGTCGCCAGGCTCTGCAAGCACCAGTTCTTATCTGGCACCTCAGCTCTGTGATTTGGAGGGGATTGAGAGGGGAAGTCATTTCCATTGTTATTTTCTGTCCCCTACAGCAACAACATCAAACCTGTCTCTCCTGGGTTCATACTCAACTCCTTTGTCTCATCTTCATCCACTTCAACTTCACTCCTGAGGGAAGACACCAACTTTATATCCTATGGGAGAAGTCATGAGTCTGCTCTGGCAGTAGACAAAAATACAACACCCATCCAGTGTTTTAATCTGCAAACTCAAAAACTTCCTGTTCTTGGCACCAAATGCTCTTCCAAGTCCATGAAAATCCTCTGCCACTCCTCGCATCAGGGAAGAGACTGTTGGGGTTTTTACGTGCCTGGCTCACCCCCCTTGTGGGGTTTGCAGTCAGAATGCTGCAGGACAGTGCTATTGAACATATTCCCCATTGCAAATCAAATGAGAAGTTTAAGAAAAATGGCAAGTTGAGATTGCAGAGTTCTCAGGAATGTCACTGTTATATACAGAATCACAGAATGGTTTGAATCGTGGTTTGAACCATGGGATCGTAATTTGGGTTGGAAGGGATCTCAAAGATCATCTCATTCCAAGCCCCTGATATGGGCAGGGAAACTTCCCACTAGCCCAGGTTGTTCCAAGCCCTGTCCAACCAAACTATGAGAATAACCTGTCTTTTTCCACCTTGGTGACTGTATCTACCAATACGTGCAACAAATGAGGGGAGGGTTTGGAGTAAAGCTGTTTCCACTCTGCTCATCAGGGCCATCAAGGCCAATAAATGGTGCAGGAGTTCTGCGGGAGAGAAAGACTCTGTGCATGAACCACCTTGCATGTGTCACTTCCCATCCTTCACACAGCTGATGGTCGTGGGTCACTGTCCCCTCCACTGTATTTCACCTCCAGACATGAAATTGGTGGCCAGAGTTGCTAATCCTTGGCCCTGAGATAGAAAAAGGTGTATTTCTATTGTTTTAGAAATGTAGTTTGGTGGGACCATGTATCTCCCAGTAAGACAAGGCAAGCAGAGGAGCTGGAAGGGTTCTGGGCTGTCAGAACTTCAGTGTAGACAGCATTAGAAATTTGTTGGAAGGGGAAATTTCATTTATGTCCTCGCTGGCTACAGAAATATGTTTTTTTCCCGTCCAAATGGAAATCTCATAACATTTTTGTCTGAGGCCATGCCAGCTCTGAGTGCTTCCAGACTCAAACCCCAGGACCCAGCTGAGGACTGAGGATTGGAGCTGGTGGGATTCTTGCCAGATTTAAAGCTGCTATTTGCAGCCGTGCTGGTTTCAGACAGTGCCTGCAGGGATTTTTAGGGGTAAAAGGAAGAGCAAGGACTTCAGGTAATGCAAACAGATTTAAGTCTGCTTAGATCACTGGTTTACCTGAGTGGTGAGGCAGTGAAACTCCCCAAAGGACAGTCCAACAGCCTGGAGATAATGTGAATTGGGATGGATGAATAATGAGCTGCTCCAGGGCCATGAACTGCCAAGATGATCCCAATATTTGAGCTGTAAGACAGACTTTTGTAGGAGGTTGAGCTCATCAAGCCATAAGCCTGGGGTCCTGACTGCAAATCTACAAGGCTGGCTCCCTGGAATTACGGCCAAGTTGGTTTGTGTGGAGCTCCTCACACCATCACATGAACTGGCAGTCAGGTTGCTCATGGAGATTTGTCTTGTCTGGTAGAAACATGTCCCTGGCTGTGCTCCATCAGAAGTTCACCAAAGGCAATGTGTTTTCTGTGAAATGTTCAGCGTTCCACAACTCTGTACATTCTGATGGGGGAAAAAAAGTGTTTGCCTGGAAAATCCCCAATCACCTCGACTGGCTCTGTGTGGTGTGGTGTGAAGAAACATGACCGTGTCACGCTGTCCATCCCATCTCTTGGGTGTAACCTCATCCCAGACCTGAATAACCTGTCACTCTTGGCTAAAGGCTCTGGCTCCCTGCCCAGGCTCCCCTGTTTCCACTGAGCTTCTTTCCATGGGTGTCTGCCATGGACATGGCTTTATCTTGGTATTCTAAGGAAGCATCACTTCTGGGAGCACATGCATGGAAGAGGTCTGGCTTCATCTGTGACCTTCTCTCCTTCACTTTCCCTTGAAGCGTTTGACCGACTTCCACCAGATTTAATGGCAGGACAGTCACAGATGTAAAGCTTTTACAAGTTGGCAGTCGAGTTGCACCAGAGTGGGGCCAAAAGGCACAAATCCACATGGAATTTTTGGGCATTATCAGCTTTGTTGCATATTGAACTACTTGTTCTTCCTGCCTTTCTCTTGCTGTCCCTGCAGGGTGAGATTGAAGGGGCTGAGAAAGGTCCAGATGGCTGGAAAAAGGAATTTGCAGAGTTATCTCCCTTTTGCCTCCTGTTTGGGGTCTGTAGAAACTCTCCCCAATGCAGAGTCAGGCTGGGTCTCTTCTCTTTCCCCTCTGGATATTGTTCAGTGGAGCAGAGACCATAAAGCTGCTCTCCAGATCCTGTGTTGGCCTCCAAAATCCCCTGAGATTCTCCCACTTTACAAAAGGAGGAGATGTTAATTTTTCATGTTAATGAAGCAACTTCTGGCTCAGCAAGCCAGAAACCTGCAGTGTGGAAACAACCAACATTTCTGCTTTCAAATTTACATGGTCCTCAAGGGATTGCAGGGAGGCTCCAGGAGAACCTGCTCACACGTTTGGAAGTCATAATTCAGTTCTTCAAATTCTGCCAGTCCGAAGGCTGGAAAATTCCATGGATTCTGGTGTGTGTCTGTGTGTGTGTGTGACTTGAGCAACAGCAAGGATGGGCTTTAGGAAGGGTGCTGAAGATTTGGACACTCCTGATGACAAGGTGTGAGCTGGCGATGTCCCTTGTCCCAGAAACATCTCAGGTGGATAAAATGAGTCAACACCGAAATGACAAGTTTTTTTTGGCATCTGGAAAAACCTTGGAATTCTGGCATCCAGACTCTGCCCTGGTTGTAAAATGGCCACAGTTACCACCAAAAGCAGGAGTCATGTGTTGTCCACAGGATGCCTGGAACAAGCCCTGCCAGAGGCAGCAGATTCCAGCTCTGCAGCTCCAAGCTGGATGCTGTGCCAAGCAGGCTGCACTGCCCTCTGACCCTGCTCTTCTGGACACACGACACATCTGCTCCTTGCATTCCTGGTTTGGAACGGGAGTCTCCCTCCCAAACACCCAAATATGCAGCTGCAGTGCCAAAGAGGCTTTCACAACCTCTTGCATGACGGTGGTGGATGTGGGGAGGGTGATGATGTCAAGGGTGGTTGCTGCAGCAACCCAACAGGATCAGGGTGTGTGCACCCTCTCCAAGAATGTGGTTGTGGTGCAGACCTGATATGGAGTCACAGCTGAAGTCCACGAGGTGGAGAGAACATGGGGATCAACTCAACTTTAAAGCAGAGGGAGGAGAAGTCTAGGAAAGAGCCACAAAGAAATCTGAGGACAGTGGGAATCCATGAAGGACAGTGTGACTAAAGGCCTGAACCTGCTGCTACATGCCACCTCTGGGAGTGGCCACCAGCCAGCCCTGGTGTTATTGGTGGCATTTGACCACCAACACACAGTTTCTTGCTGAGTCAGTTTGACCAGACAGGGAGACCCAGTGGTGGAGGGAAGGCAACAGGCTGCTCTTGCTCCCCTGACCTTTGTCTAAAGCAGAATGGACATCTCTAACTGATTAGAAGAGCTTTAATTAAAAAAAGGCTGGGGGCCAAGCAAGGTTGCCCAGCACGGTGTCACTGAGGTCACTGGTCCTTGGGGTGACAGCATCGCCTGCCCCTGGATGGACCCTGGGCTCTGGGCAGGTGGGGATGCTGGTTTGTCTCTGTCTTGGGATTCCCAGAGAGGACCCCACTGGAAGGCAGAGAAAGACCATGGAGCACCAGGTGCTCTCTTCTCCTGGCAGGTTTGACCTTCCAGGCATAGAGCATGGTGGGCACAGGGATGCCAGCACATGGTGATGGACACCAGGAGGGTCACCTCCTCTCCCAGGCAACCAGCAACAGCATGAGAGGACATAGTCTTGAGCTGCAGCAGGGGAGGTTTAGTTTGGACATTAGGAGGAATTTCTTCACAGGAAGGGTGATTAGATATTGGAATGGGTTGCCCAGGGAGGTGGTGGAGTCACTGTCCCTGGAGGTGTTTAAGAAAAGACTGGATGTGGTACTCAGTGCCATGGTGGTGTTTGAGGGGACTTGATCTCAGAGGTCTTTTCTAACCTAATGGATCCTATGATTCTGTGATTAGATGATCCTCTGTGATTTTAAAAAGAAGGAGTGACTTTTTATATGGGCAGATAGTGATAAGACAGGGAAGAATGGTTTTAAACTAAAAGAGGAGAGACTTAGACTGGGTATTAAGAAGAAATTGTTCCCTGTGCAGGTGGGCAGGCCCTGGCCCAGGTTGGGCAGAGAAGCTGTGGCTGCCCCTGGATCCCTGGGAGTGTCCAAGGCCAGGTTGGAGAAACCTGGGCTGGTGGAAGGTGTCCCTGCCCATGGCAGGGCGTTGGAACTGGATAGTCTTGAAGGTCCCTTCCAGCTCGAGCCATTCCATAATTCTCTCAGTATATGATTCCATGATCCCGTTGATGAGTGTCTCAGAAAGGTCTGGTGAGCCCAAGGGATGAATCTTTACACTTCAGGACTCCACCACACCCTCCTTTCTTGTGGGAAAAGCACCCTAGTTGCCCTTAATCTGAAAAGGTGCCAAAATGCCCTCTTGGATCCGGGGAAGAACCTGGCACAGCACCTACACTGTTGCATAATTCACACAGAACTCCAGGCTGCCCTCTGGATGGCAGCCCAGAGGTTCTTTGTCTGGGTTCAGTAATGCTCTCTCACATGTGGGATTTACCAAAAAATAAGGACATGTATGAAATTCCCCGTGTACACCAAGGAAAGGGTCCAGCATGTTACTGCTTCCCCAACCCGCCCCTCACCTCTGTGGAACGAGGGGGTGTGAATGAGAAAGGGGGGACAAGAGATAAATCTTGATTTCAACTCCCCCATTCCCTTAGAATCCCAGAGAACCCCCAAAGAAATCCTCTGCCTTCCAAAAACACAAAGGGCTTTCTCAGCGTGCCTCCAGACCAACAACTATTCACCAGATAAGCCAGATATTCTCCTTTTTGTTTTTTTCTTTTTTTTTCATTTTAACAGCAAAAACATCCTATGCGGGCAATCCATCCCATGTTTCTTGGTTTCTTGGAGCAGGGATAATTAGGTGGCTGTAACTATAAGATACCAAGTGCTCTTGCTACGATAAATAAAGGTCAAACACAAGGCACTTCCTGCTACTTTTGCTGACACGTGGCTGCCATTTAGTGATTCATAATCTCTACACACGGCTTGGCACACACAGGGGATTTTTTTTTTCTTTTATGGGAGCTGTTTTCCACTTGTGCAAACACAACAAAGGATTTAAAGGGACCTGCTTTGATCCACCTCCACCCCCAGCAAGATTCATCCGAAGGTAACTAAGGCGAGCAGGACCATGGGCTGTAGGTTGAACGGTGCAAGAGTGGGAGCTGATTTTCTGCTGGCTTTTCACGGGGTCTCCAGATTGAAAAAAGTTTAAAACTATGTCTATTTTTTATTTTTTATCGTGTTTTCCTTCTCTATATCACAGAGCCTTGGGTAACTGCATAAACACTGATGTGAGTGAGCAGCAGAGGGGAAGACAGATAATGGAAGATAAGAAAACCTGACAGTGTTTGGGTGGGATTGTGGGGGGCCGTGGTCTCCTGGTCCACAGGCTGGGCTTTAGTTGTGAGATGGACGCTGATGAGAATAATTTCATTATCTGGACACAAATAGGAAAAAATTGCACATGAATTAAGAGCTTCTCCACGCTGGGTCTGTTCTGGGGTTTGTACAATGTCTTGGGAGCAGAGGTACCACAAAAGATGAAAACCAGCCTTCATGTTTAGGAAGAAAATTGAGGCATAATGTGCTTGTTTCATCAAATAGGCGATCTTAGTTTTGAAGATTTGTGCCTGAGTTGCGTAAGACTGTGGTTGTTTTATTTGAGACAACTTTTGTCTGTTTCTGTGGAAAATATCTGCAAGATTCAGACAAACCTGAGACCTCGGGATATGGCGAGCTGCTGGGTGTTTGGGAATTTGTCCTGAAAGCAGTGAAAAGGGATGACTTGTTCAACACACTCCCACAGTTTCTCAGACTGCACTAAAAATCTGCCTCATCTCCTCTTTGGATTTGTTTTAATGACCTCCTAAGAAGTTTCCAACTGGAACTAGACTGGGGGATGTGCACCTGTGAGCAAGTAATTCCATGAAGGACTGTCTGTTGCCTTTGATGGTTGGTCCACTTCATTTCCTTTCGGTAGCTTTACTTTTCTAGTGTGTATTTAAGAAAAGTTCAGGGAAATGGTTTGAATTCTGTTGTTTGTGTGAATTTACCTTTCAGTCGTGGAATCAGAAAGTCATGGAATGGCTGGGGTTGGAAGGGACCTTAAAGACCATCTAATTCCATCCCCCTGCCATGGGCAGGGACACCTTCCACCAGCCCAGGGTGCTCCAAGCCCCGTCCAACCTGGCCTTGGACACTCC
>JAWWMO010000138.1:70916437-70931143 GCA_035047845.1 Dendrocincla fuliginosa | reverse complement strand
CAACCTGGCCTTGGACACTTCCAGGGATCCAGGGGCAGCCACAGCTTCTCTGCCCAACCTGTGCCAGGGCCTCACCATCCTCACAGAAAGGGATTTCTTCCCAATATCCCATCTAACCCTGCCCTCTGCCAGGTTAAAACTGTGTGCTCCAGCCTTGCAATCCCTATCTTCCCATTTGTGAAGACAAGTTAAGTTCTGTAGGATAGTCACTCTTTAAAAGATCTGCTAGTGAGGGAGTTGCTTCAAAACAGTGAAAGACTGTGTTCAGACTGACCTGTGTGGGGCTTTTCTATGGGGGAAGTGAGCTGGAAGAAGGGTGTGAAGTAAAAGCACATGGGATTCTAAAAAGTAGATTCTGGTCTCTTTCTCTGTGTGGATGAGCCCCTGGACTTTTCTTCTTCCTGTCTGCATTAATGGCCATTAGTTTGTTTTTAAACAAAGATTAAAGCCAGAGGGTTTAACTCAGGAGAGTGAAACTCTGAATTTTCCTGCTGGATTTGGAAGGAGAAGGCTCCCCTCAGGCTGTGTCCTGCTTGCTTGCCTGGGCTAGCCTGTTCTTAGGAACATGTCTGGCTTAAATAGATCTGGCTTAATCTCATACCTGGTGTTTTTAATTTTGCTGTTCTCCACAGGATTCTCTCAGCTCTCCCTGCACACAAAGCACAGCAGCTGCACAGCAGTGAGCAGCTAAGGGCAGGACTTTGCAAGGCAGACATGAGTCTTTCTTTCTATGGATCAGCCCTTGAGCTCTGTCTTTCTGCAGCTGTGGGACACTGTTGAACCTCACAATTTTACCTGGACCCTCTCAGAGTCTTTTCTGGAGTCTTGCTGAATAGGAAGTTGCTCCCTATCTTTGCATTCGTACCTGTGACTTCTCTTGCTCAAGCGTTTCCTCTTGTTATTAGACCAGTGCATCCAGATAATTTAGAAACTGAAATCTGTACACTGCGGTGCTTGCAAATCCTCCCAGCTGAATCATCTCTTGGGTTTGTGGCCATACATTCCAGTCTGTCATCCAGACTGGTAATGAAAATATTGCACAGCCCTTATGCTTGCCTGGACCCACTTTCCAGTGCTCTCCCAATTAGATAACAAACCCTTGATAATTAAGCTCCGAGAACGATGTTGTCATTTATGGTGATCACATCTGATTCATGTTTCCTTATGTAGATCTTATGGGAATATCATGTGGAACAGCACCACAGCTAATAAAGATACATTTCTGAGTATCCTTGTCGCTTCTGGACATTTTCCTTTATTGCTCCATAGATTTCTGAAGCTGGAAGGGACCTTAAATGTGATGAGACCTGTCCCTGTCCACACCAGAACTTTAAATGGGCAAGTCACTCCAGGTCTACCAGGAGTTTCGTAACGGGACAGTTGCGATGTGACAGCTCCGGGAGATCAAGAGGAAACAAACGTGATGTGTTCATGGGTCCCAAACAGAATTAAACAATTACCTGAGCCCAGTCTTCAGAGCACCCTTTGAACCAATCCCAACCCTTTTTCCACAAGGGCTGGAAAAATAAGGAACGTGTCTAATCCGTACCAGGTATCAGCCGACAGCTATCGGTGCCTATGTGCTGCTACTCAGATCTCGTTAGCTGTCTAATTGGATAATAGGCAGTACACTTCACAACTACCTAAGTTTATTAAGCTTAATCTGCTTTGGAGCAGGGAGGGGAAGATGTGACAAAGGGACACAGGAAGATGCACAGTGGGGCAGTGGTGTAAATATGGGGCCATGTCCCTGTCACTTCAGTTCCATTAACCTGAGGCAGAGGCTCTGCATGTCTGCAAATTTGCAGTAACATTTGAATCCCAGAGCAAAGAGTTAAAACACTTTCAGGCTTTGCCCATGTTGGCCAGGCAGCTTCACTTTTAAAAGGACAGGTTTTCCTAGTGGTTAAATCCTTTTTGGAGGGGTCTTCTGATAAAACATGCAGGATAAGTTCACCCCTGATGTTAAATCCGATGTGTTATGACAGAAAATGTACCTCTCTCTTTTTGGTGTGCAGACACCTGGACTTTGCAGCAAGTTCCTTGTCCTAGAGCTCGTTTCCAGTACATGCAGATGCACAGTGGACAGGATCAGAAAGCTTGCACAGGGGTTGGTGTGACCAGTTCTATACACGGAGGGGGGAAGCTATTTCGTTATTAAATACTCTTCCCTTTCTTCCCCGAGAAGATGCAGTCAGTGCAGTTACTCAGTTCTAAACTTTTGGAGTGGATCGACTCTTTTCAAAGGCGTAACAAAAACAAAGCCAGACTCTCGTAGATGTATGCTTTTATTTAAAGAGTTGTGCATATGAATGCATTTCATGAGTTATTTCATGAGTTTTCACCATCTGCTGTATTCTCAGGAGAAGGTTCTACAAGGGTTGTTTCTGGGTGCTAAAGATCCATCTGCCAAGGGGATCTTTAGCTCAAAGTAAGGGGAGAGTGACTGTGTGAACTGTGTCCTGTCCAAATGTTTTGTGGATGCCCTTGGGATGGAGGGAGGGTTTTCACACAAAGTTCTAGTTGAGCCCAACTTTTGGGTGAGCTGTCTACAGCTTTTTATTTATTTCTTGCTTAACCTCATCTAAAAAGTATCTTCACCTTGTTGTGCTGTCCAGCATCTGCCTGTAGTTGGCAGAAAGGACAGGAGCAGACTTCTTTAAGTGTCTTAAGCAAATGTAAACTCTGTTAAGTGTGTTTATCAACGAGCAGCTCGTTTACCAGCTGTGCAAAGTACGTGGTGATTCCCTTCTGTGAGATGTGTCGAGGATTCTCTGCTGCTTTCTGTCTTGACATCTGTGTTTGTGACTAAGGGTTAAGGATGAGGCACTTCTCCATGTGAGGAAGCTATTCCACTGTATTGTGAACTTAAAGTGTGTTGACTTTCCCCTGGAAAATCTTACTTAGTAACAAAACTCTGAAATCACTTTTATTTTGCATGGTGGGAAAAGATTTCAGGATGTTTGGTCCGTTTTGGTTTAGACAAACTCCCAAACCACCCATTTATTTGGGACGTTCTAAAGAACAGCAATCGAATGCAGAAGGGTTTTCATAGTTACCCACACCAGATTTAAGCCTGAACTAAAAGCATGGTCAGCAGGGAAAAATCATATTTTTTTCCAAAGGGTAGCTCAACTCAGCATCTAAATTACCAGGACAGGCTCTGGAGAGAGCTTGTGTCCTTGTTTTCCCTATGTAGTCCCACTGAGGCACTGGTGGGGGTCAGCTGCAGGTACCTGTTAATTTCTACTGCACATACCTGGGTGACACTGCAATTGGAGGCATCCAAAAGAAATGAAGGAGAGTCATCTGCTGCAGATGGTCCCCAGAGTGTTGAATGAGGTGGTGGTTGCATGTTTGCTGTTGCAATATACACTAAGAATGCCTTTATCTCCCGTCCTGATCTGCTGTGTATTGACATGGGCTCCCGTTCTCAATCCCTCATCAACTTCCAGTCAGGCTCGACTTCAACCTGTAGTTATTAAAGGGTGAAGAATGCTCTGTCATGGGCACTTGATAAGGGAATTCAGGAAAAAAAAGTGCATGTTAACTTGCCAGCAGCCTTTTTTTTTTTCTCCCTTTAACTTTAGCTGATAAAAACATACGGCATAGGTTGTTTTCCTCGTCCTGCGTGGGCATTATCTAGACATGCCCAGCTCTGGCAGGATCGAAACCAAGATAACACTTAGGGTGGTCCTATCTGGCTGCTGCTTGCTGCAGATCAAACCCACACCCAGACATGTGGGATCCAAAGGCAGGACACCTCCTTGATCGGTCATTACTGTCACTTCTACAGGTTTTAAAACTTTCTGTTTTCAGGAAATTGTGCACCAAGGATTCATCTCCCCATTGTGGCTGAGCGTGGATGAGCTGTCCCTGTAGAGGGATCCACAGTATGATCGTGTCACTCTAGGTCTCCATCAGGGTCTTTAAGCACTATTTTAAGTTTCCTGAGCTTAAGTCATAGAACATCTGAGGCCTGGAGTCAAGGCCTTGCCTGTGCCAGGCAGTCCTTTGGAAAGTGCAGAGATCCTCTTGTCTCTCCAAAGCAGTGCCTTGTATTTCAGAAAGGGACATTGTGAGCGAGGAGAGCAAGTTGCAGATCACATGTCCCCCAGCAAGTACTGTTCTTTCGATAGGAAGACTTGTTGGAGAATGTTAATTGAGTCCCTTTTTAAATGAAGGAGGCTTTGCTTCCTTCCCAAGTTTTCAAAACAAATTTTCCAAATACAGTGCCTATGTTTCATTCAAGTGTAAATCCTTTCTCTTTAACCTGGAAGTTATCCCAGAAAAAAGCCTATCCATTCACTGCAGGACAAATCTTTGTGGTTGTAGTGGAGAAAAAAGAAGTGGATCAAATTGTCCAAACAGGAAGGGAATTAAGAAAAGCCTTTGCTCAGTGAGCAGAGCTCTCATTTCAGTTTAAATGGTTGTCCTACAAGCTCCACTTTACATCTCCATTGCTTTTGAAGCATCACACAATGATTGAAGTGTCTGCTAAATTTAGAAATGACAAATTTTCCCTGCCAACATACCAGCCTATCTGTAGGGATGTAGTTATGGGATGGATGCAGGCAGTGATTTGAAATTTACTGGCTTATCTCATCTGACTTGCACATGGCTCAGTCCTGGTGGGGATCTAATACCTTACACTGATTCCTTTTCATTTGAGGGCATTAATGGAGGTGCTTTTCTGGCACAGCCAGGTGCTCTTGTGCTGTTTTACATTCAGTGAAGCTGAGGCACTGAAAGGATCAAGTGTGATGTGCTGAATAAAATGAGCTCCCACCTAAACATGTTGAAATTGTGCTAGATTTTTAGCAAGTTAGGGGTAGGATTGTCATTCTTTTACCCCAGTCACATGGGAAGGCTGTGGAAGAACAGATACATCCCAAGTGTCCCAGTTCTTGGTTTCTGCTGTTTACCATATGACAAGTCTTCCTGCTCTGTGAAAAATTTCTTAGATCTAAAAATCTGTCTTTTTTTTTCCCCTCAGCCTGAGCTATTTAATTTTTCTCTTTCTGAGCAACGTTTTATCTCAATTCTGCGAAGCTTTTTGAGGCACAGTTCCATGAAGAGGATCAATACACAGTAAACTTCCCTTTGTTTCATTAAAATGTCTTTCTTGTCACAGGGAAGAAATGTTTTGAGTACAGGTGTGTCAGGAGAAATGAAAGGCACCTTGCAGCAGTGCTAATCCATCACTGGAGTGCATCCCATGGCACTCCAGACTGCACTTGCCTGCAAGGCACTTAGTAACCTCAAAGCACAAGAAGTTGACTGAAGGAGGTTTGCTGTTGGAATCTCCAGACAAAATTTCGTCCTTGGGATTTGTTTTGAAGTTTGTGACAAGGTGGGAACAAAGCCCGAGGTGTCACTTTTGTGTTTTCATCTCTTTCCTCGCCCACCCTTCTGTTTCTTGTCTTTGATTTCATTTGACCTTTAAAGGTCCCTTGCAGCCCAAACTATTCTGTGATTCCATGATTCAAGAGCTGTTTCTGCTCTCTGCTCCATTTCATGCTTTGGAGGAAAAATCACTCAGTGGGGTGAATTGCTTCTGTTACTTTACTGCAGGGGTATATCCCTGTCTCTAAGAGGTTTTCCACAGCAGTACTGATTTCCTTTGGATATCTCCAGGTGACCTGAATGCAGACAGTGTGTAGTGAGGAGGAGGTCAGTGCTTTTGTATTAAAACATTTCTTGTCCTTGCATGCAAACCTGTGGGCAAAACTCCCATCTTCTTCAAGGGAGGCTCCTGGTGGGTACAAACCTCAGCCAGCCAGTCTGTCAGCCATAACCCAGGCTTCCTCAGGATCCAAGGACATGCTTCCCAACCTGAATTCCCCTGCCCTGGGCTCTGGGCTGCTCCGTGCCTGTGTATTTGTGCAGACAGCAGGATGGAGAAGGCTGTGTATCCATCCCAGCGTGCCAAGGCCAGCCCTGGTTACGTGTGTGCTGCCTTAAAGCTGGAACATGTGGTTTGCCTTTAACCACGAGCCCAGGAGAAGTCCCCTCCATACAGCTGCACCTGGAGAGACATATTTTTCCTGGAGTCATGTCTAGTCTGTTCCATGCTGAAGTCAATCCAGTTATTGTGGGAGTGAATCCATGTGGTGTTTGGCTTTTCTAATTTTGGTCCTCTTCCCATAGTGTTTCTGTTGGATTTAATGATTTTCCCTGTGGCTTGAATGGTGAGAAGTGGTAACTGCTCGAGGATGGCTTAAAATCAAAGATTGAGTGTGGGTGTTGCTTTCAAAAAGAGGAGAAATGGTGCTATTTCGAGAGCTGTGCTGCTATTTCAGGGCAGTTTGGTCGGTCTGGGTTCTGAGAATTGGTGAGAAAAAATAATTGCTTTTGGGCTAGCATGTCTCATATAGTGTGTCCTGAAATGATCCTCATGTACACATTGAGCTGGAGCCAGTTCTGAGCCTCTCTGCGTGTGGATTCGTTCCCTGTCTCACCCTCCTAGTACAGAGGATGTGAGGAGAAGAAAAGATTCCTGTTGGAACTTCGCTCCCAAGCTTGCTGCAACGAATTTAAAACCCCAAACCACAGCAAATTCCCAAGTGTAATTTGGACACCAGTGTTTATTTGACTGAGACACGATTGTGTTCTGAGTTGTGCAAACACGGGCATGTTTCCTATTTAATTAAGGCTGGTTTTATCAATTAAGTTTGCCAAACAACTGGAGAGAGAGAAGGAGGGTGGAGCAGATAAGATCGCACGGTTATGCCGGCGGGATGGGGTACAGCTCCTCTTGGCAGCTGGAATATGAGCTCTGCAGGAAACTTGTTTGCAGCATTGTTCTATCCATTATACCAGTGGTTTTAGTTTATAACCTCCTTTTTCCTTCTGTAGTCTCTCCTTCCTTTTACAGTGCTGAAACACCAAGCTTTGCTTTCAGCAGGAGCTCAGCAGTGGCAGATACCTCCCAATGCTCAGTGTGACTGAGGAGCTGAAAATAGGGGAAGATTCCCACCAGGAGATCAACCAGAGCTTGGGAAGCTTGCAAAGACATGAGGAAAGGCAGGCCAGATTGGGACTGGTTGTTGCTTGTCCTGATTAGTTCAATAGCTTCTTCTTCCTGAGCTATTAATCCTTTGTCCTATAGGAGCCTGACAGAGCCAGACTGTATCTTCCTTGGCTGGTTTAGGTTCTGGCCAGCTGACAGCATGGATAGATCCCTGGTGGTCAGTAGGATTTGGAAATGAGTGGTGTTGGAATGTTTGGCTAGATCACCATTCCTGTCCCCAGGGTTAAGATGGGAATATGCCGTTCACTGCAGCAGGTTGATACATCTCTGATGTCCCTGTTGTCTCCAGCTTCTCCTGATTCAGAAGAGGAGTGTTCTGGCAATGAAAGCTGTCTCTGTGATGGAGTAGATAGATGTTGTGGGATGCTTTCTTGGTAGGTGGGACCTTTTACCTCCTGCAGCCTTCCAAAATCAAGGGGGTGCTGATGCTCCAGCTACAGCACATGCTTGTTCTGCCTGCAGGGGATTTGCAGAGCAGTGGATTTACTGGATTTGCTCCTCTGTTGTCCAAGGAACACGCCCAAGCTGTGCTTTTTGTCACTGCTGTGAGTAGCTGTGTCCTGTGTAATGCTGTAACCTCTGACACCAACCACAGTGCTGCAGTGTTGGCTGCAAGGGCAGGAGAAGCTCCACAGCCCAGGCTTCATTCTCAGCCCATTTCTCTGGGAATCACTTGAGGGTAATGACCTCCTCCAACAGGAGCGTCTGGTGGCAGAGAAAATCTAGTCCTTAAATTTATCCCACACTGTAAATCAAGATGCCAACCCCCTGGCCAAGGTGTGTTCCAGAGGCTGCTAGAGGGACCCCTGAAAAGTAGTTCCAGGTAGCCTGGAACTCATCCTCTTATGCCATCCCCTTGGAGCTGGCAGAGCCATGTTCTCACTGTACCATTCAGCCAGAGGAACACAACTATTGTAATTTATTTTCTTTTCTTTTCCCTCACATGAGGAGGATTTGGAAAAACACATAATGGTGCATTTTGTCAGCGAGTTTTAAATGGTGTGATTCATCCCCCGTGTTCTTGGCGTGACGTTCCTCGGTTTATTTTTTGGATATCCGTGCAGTTCTGTCAGTGCCAAACACTGTATGGAAGTGCCCCGTGGCAGACAACCTGCTCTGCCCATATGCTCACTTAAAAAAAAAACCCAGCTCATAATAGGAAGTCTTTATACTGCATGCCAAGACGCTTGGGGCTTGTTAAATATATTCTACTTGTCAACAACTACCCAATTTAAAAAGTAGCCTTGGTGTGAATCAGCTTTGAACAAGTTCATTTGACTCGAGGGATATTTGCAGGCATTAAAACGAGTTGGATCACAGTGGTAAAAATGTGCAGTGGTTTCCTCATCAAAAGCACCAGCCAGTGACCCATTTTATTATTTTTTTTGTTTAAATCTCCTCCAAACATTCAAAAGTACATGGATTTTCACAGCTAGCACATTTTTGGTGATTTTGGAGAGTGGAGGAGGCTTAATGGGGCAGGTGTTTCAGGGATTCACTGCATGTGGGTGTGGGAGCTGGTGGGTTGTTCCAGTGCTTCCCATCCCTCCTTGTCTTGAAGGCTGAATTATCCCAGATGCTGTTCCATCCACATTTCCTGCTCTCCATGGACTGCTAGTCAGATCACCCAGGGTTTTGGACACAATCTGTGTATGGCTTTTCTTGCAACACAGCTTTTGATAAGCTGCTCAGAAAATTGAGTGGCAAAGGAGGTGCCTGGTGCCTCTAAGATAGCAGGAGATCTTATCCTGGAACCAGCATCTCTGCTGATTCAGGGTTAATTATAAAATGCCAAATTTCATGGTTAAGGGTCTTTTCCAACAGGAATGGTTCTGGGAGTTCTGTGGTTTATTCTCTGTCTCCCCCCTGCATTTTTCCTGCATGATGGTGGTGTGGAAAGAGGCAAAGGGGATGCCTCTCTTGAATCACACTTGTGAAAAAATACTGTTTCTCAGAACGATTTTGTTGTTGTTGTTGAAGAAGTTGAACATTTCTGTATCCTTTCCTGGGCCAGCAGTGCAGGACCACACAGTCGTGCTGTGGTGAGAGCCTGTAGCCTTCATAAGGTCTGATGGCCTCAACTTTAATATTTAGCAGCTTTGGGCTGCTTCTCAGTCATAATTAGTGGAGAAGTTTACCGAGTCCCATTATTTGTTGTGTGTGTATTGAAGAAACACAGTTTCTTCCCGGCTTGGAAAGAGGAGACAATTTAGTATGGCCATTTCTCTGTCCCTCCTGAGATGTCACGAGGTGGTATTTCTGGAAGTGAGGGGGTAAATGAAGTTAAACCTCTCCGGTAAATGAACAAAAACCCAGCCAAAGTCAACTTCTCAGGCTGGAGACTTGAGTTTGGACAGGGAAAGGTTAATGCTGTATTTCCCTCTGTCTCTTTTGGGGTGTGTCCTGAGGAAGGAGAGCTCAGAGTCAGCCTGAAGTTCTCTCCTGTCTTGAAAAAACCTGATGCTGAGGAGGTTTTGGGCACAAGGCTGCTGGTTTGGTGTATGGGAAGAACAGGAAGCATTTTGGCACACTGCTCTCCAGGAGTACGTGTGGGATATTATCAATGCCTTTCCTTCCTTGATGTCTGATCCAGCCCTGCACTCCCTGTGTGTCAGTCACTGGGGTGGGTCAGTAATTTGTACCTGGGGCTCATAGGTGCTAATGGAGGATCAGTCTTTTCACTGCCTCCAGCCACACTTGATGGCCTGGGCTTCTACATGGCTGTATTTTAGTGGACTGTAGCTTTTGTCTTTTGTTTGAATTTGGTTTTCCCTCACAGCCACCCCTATAAATTTCATCAGCTCTCTGGAAATCAAACCACTTCATTTCAGCTTCTGCCTGTGGAAATATAAGGCAAGATATGAGTTGCTGGTTGGCAGCAGGACTGCTGGCTTGTTTTTGTGGTTCTGGGTTCCTTGTACCACCATGGTGATACAGATGAGCGTGGTCATCTCTCCTTCACCAGGGCTGGTGGGGACAGGGAGGCACACTATGGGTCATAGTGATGCTGTGGGGTGAAATAGAGAGGGTGCTGCAGGGTGATGGGGGTGCTCCACTCAACACCTGCTTGAGAGGAGAATTCCTCACTCAGGCTCACATGTTCCCATGTAGGACCTGCAAGGCTCCTCACTCTGGTCAGGCATGACCAGGTGGTGAGGAGCAAGGGGATGGAGTCACAATGATGGGAAAGGCAGGGATTTTTGCATGTCTTCCTTGTTTCAAGTACTGGAAAATGCTGTGTTCAAGAAGACTCTGCTGGGCATGGTCCTGGTTAGAGTAGGGCCTTTAAAGGGCTGCTTCTGACCAACGCTTGAGTTCCTGTGGGCTGTCAGAACAGGTCTCCTCAGCCCATGCCTGGCAGCAGCCTGTAAAAGGAGGCAGCAGAACTGGTGTGGGGCTGAGTGACTGTTCCAGCTGCTGCATCCACCTGGCAAACCTGTTCAGACTGAAACACTGACTTGGGTAGAGCACAAGGATGATGATGAAGGGCTGCTCTCCAGGTAGTTTCAGCCCAGCAGGTGAGTTGCCAGCATGTGCAGGTGTAGCATGAGGTAACCTTGGTCTCAGTGGTACTTCTTCCTCAGTGACACAGGTTTATGAGCTTGGGAAGGGCTCTGGTATGTAAGTGGAAGGCTGAGGACCATTATGCTGCTCCTGCAGCTCTCCAGGTAGCTGAGTAAACGAGGTGTGTCAGCTTCTGACGGCAATAAAGCTCCCATTGAGCTGCAGACGCAGCCTGGGCTGGTGTTTGCACAACCACTGTACAAAGGCAGTTTAGAACAGCAGGCTGGGCTTGCCTCTGCTTCTGACTGACGTGGAGGACTGGAGTTCAATTCATAACACTCCTGCTTTCTCTTGAAAGGGTCTAAATGGTGATTTTGGAAAGGATGGTGAGTTTGACGTGCAACCCGCTGGGTTGAAAAGGAGGGAGAAAGGAAAAAGAGATGTATCCTCCAGTTTGACATGTTTACAGCCTGGAGAGCTTGGAAAGAGCATCTTGAAATAACAGGCAGTGAGGATTAATGTGCTTGTGTCTGAGAAGGCTGATGAAAAGGCGACAGAGAGAGAAGTTACAAAATGCTTGTTTGTTGTGCCAGGAGCTGTGGAGAACCACAGCAAACAGTGCTGGGAGGCACCGACAGGCAGTGCTGGGGCCAGCCCACAAATCCCTTCCACTTCACTTTTGTGTCTGCTCAGAGGTATGATCTGTTCTGCCCTGACCTGTGCTGAGGAGACAGCCTACGTCTGAAGCCTGGAAAGGTGGTAAAGGAGATAAAACTGCTCCAGCTAAAATAATCTTTCCAAGCACTTCTCCCTCAGCTTATGAAAAAAAGGTGCATTACAGATAATTGAAAATGTTGTCAGTGCAGTTACTTAAGCAAAGGTCACTCATTACAACTGTGCACTTGCTCAGTGCAAGCAGTGCTGGGCTGTGTAATGAGTTAATGGCCTAAAAACTGGAGTGTTCTTACATCTGCTGGATAAGTCACCTCTCTGTTTCTGCTGTGGAGCTTTTGCAAATGGGCTCAGCTAACAAAGCTTTCAGATAACCACTTTTCCTTACGCAGCTGATGAAATAATAGAGATTATTACATCTGTTGGAAAAAGGCTTTTGAAACTCTATATGAAAAAGTTTGCTGGTATTATTATTTTTTTTTTATTGCTTTCTGAGGCCCAGGAGATTCTCTGGACTGGATGGTCTGTGCAAATTTCCATCTCTGCAACGCCCTGCTAATAATGCATAGACTCACAGACAGGCAGTTGTGTGTCGTGGTAGATCCCTGAGGTGCAAAAGCCAGAAAATTTTGTCTTGCAAATCTGTCCTGGCCACGTCCATGGAATGGGCAGGAACATTCCCAGCACCACAGCCCTGTCTTCTGATGGGACTGGAGTGTAAATGTCTGTGACAGATTGGATCCTGATTTGAAAGCTTCAACCAATATCCTCTCAGTCTTTAGTAAAAAGTATTTCAACAGCTGATTAGTGGCATTGTTAAAAATGAGATATTTTATTTTCATTGTGATTTTTTTTTTCCCTAGCTTCTGCTCTTGGTTGCTCAATCTCGCTGTGTCCCTGCTTAGATTGAATTAAGCCTTTGGTGCCAAATATTCTGTGTTTGTAAACACTTTCAGGCTGTGTTGACAAACCTGCATTACAAACGTGTGTGTGCAGTGCCCTGTCATGTGCTGGTAGTATCTTGAATAGCTGCACTTAAAATAATGAGAAAATAGTAGTGTGTTTATTTCTTCTGCTTCCATTTAATCTTTCAGCTGAGTCTTGTTTTTATCTAAGTTCCTTTCAAACACATGCAAAATTGTTGCTTAGTTTTCTGATTAAGGATGATGCTTAATTCCCATCACTTCCAAACCTGGAGGGAATAAAGTGATTCTGGTGCGTTTTTGTGCTGGAGCTGCTCAGTCTGTGCAGCCAGCAGGGAATTTGTTTGTGTTGATGATGCATTTCTCACTCTCCAGACTGGTTGTTACACTTGTTAATGTGAAACCTGTTGGTTTAGCACAATATAAGAACACTCAGAAAGGTTAGAGGGCTGTTTTAAACTGTTCTGTAAGCTCACTTTCAGCTTGTCCATCCTGAGATGGGGATGCCAGAGACCAGCAGGATGGATTGCTCCTCCTCTCCATCGTCTGAAAGGCTGTGGGCGGGAGATGCAAGTTGGACACCCAAAATAATGAAAGGGGTGAGATGATTCCCACTGGGGGTGACCATGGATTTGGTCTGTGGAATGCCAGGAGCTCACAGCTTTGGCTCATGGGTACAAGACAACCTGCTGTGTGATATGATGGCTGGAGGAAGGTCACTTTTTAAAGATTAACCAATCCTGGTGGGAAGAAAACCCCAAACAAACCCCCAAATCCCAACCAACCCCCAGCCAAGCCTCAAGCACACAGGCCTTGTTTCCAGAGCATTGCCTTGCCCAAATCTTTGTGTCATCACAGCTACAACAATACTACCACAGGAGCACTTGGGTGAGCTAAGAATAGCAGATTTCCTTGAGAAATGCTTCTGTTTATTTGGGTTTTGTATTTTTAAATAGTTGGAGCCTTGGTGACCTTTTTATTCTGAAGTGTCCTAGAAGAATAGCCTGGTCAGAGGGTATTGTTGTAATAAGAAGGGCAGTTTTTGAACTGCCTGCATTCTCTGGCTTCTTCCTTGTGACCTGCAAGCTTTGACTGGCAAAAGGAGCGGGGAAAAAAGTCATGAAGTTGTCTCACCTCTGAACTTTTCATAGCTGAGATCAGCAGAGATGAAGGGATGGGGAGCTCAGAGGATTGAAGGGTACAAATGCCAGGAATGGAAACCCATGATTCTGGGTTGGGAGAACGATGCCCATCTTAGAAAATATATTTTTGCAGAGATTTGTCTGCTGGGAAACAGCAGTTATGCTCAGGATTTATTTTCTTTTTTTAGGGAAGAGTTGGTTTCAGGGATTTTTTTTAAAAAGGTTTTATTTTTTGAATGAAGAAAATAGAAGGGATGAATGAAAGGTAGTGGCACATAGGGAGGCAGAATGGTGGTAGAGACTGAGGAAAGGGAACAGGTCTGGAAGTGATTAAAATATTCTAAGTGAGACATACACATGTACAAGAGGTAAGAGGATCAAAGCTTTGTATTTGAGACAAAAGGAAGATGTGTATTTGGATTTTTTTTTTATTGTAGCCTGCTGGCTGTTGGATAGGAAGGCTGTAAGCAAGACAAAGCAGGGGAATTTTACTTTCAGTGAAGCTGTGATTTAATGCTACCCTGGCTCTTAGATGGACACTAAGTAAAATTACAGTCTGAGGGAGATTCACAGTACAACAGCCAACACACTTCTTACCCTGTGATTAAAAGAGAAAAGAAGAAAAGAAGGAAAAAAAAAGAAAAAGAAACAACTGGTTTTGGCAACTAAGGAAAAGTAAAAAGCCAAACCATCTTTGTGTCAGAGGACCTGGTGATGTTCACTGGCTCAAGCCTTGACTTGTGGCTTGGCAAGTGCTGAAGGCAGAGCACTGAACACAGTGAACTGTGTTTCATGTGCTTGTCTTACTGAGGAGCCCAGCAAAGTGTATAATTGGTACTGAAATAAAGTGTAGTGGGGATTCATATATTTGTATCCCCTGTTCATTTCACAATGGAACGTGGATCCTGGTTGGAAAGCTCAAACTTTAATTGCCTCCCCCTGCTGATCATATGGTAAAGGTTGTTGGCTAATTAGGGGTGGTTTCCAGATGAGGGTTCTGTACACACAAAATACCCTGTTATTTTCTCAGCTGTCTAGACAGGTCACCTAATCTAGTATTAAGATGCTGAAATGGGAGGGAAAACATTTTCTGGAAGCTTTCATGTGAAGAATTCACAGGAGCTCACCAAAGCCAGGATTAGGAAAGCTGTGCTTGAAGAACTGAGTTCAGTTTGAACCCAGTTCAGTTTCTATAGGATGTAGATGTCAGAAAGGATGTTTCCTTATTGTGGCAGTTAGAACATATGGATCAAAGTGTTTGGTGAGATTGAGGAGTGGAGAGTGTTATAGAGGTCTGTGGAAGGGATTTCTCCCCATCTGCTCTGCCCCAGTGAGATCCTCCTGCAGAGCTGCCTCCAGCCCTGGGAACAACAGCACAAGGACGGGGAGCTGCTGGAGAGAGTCCAGAGGAGGGGCCGGAGATGCTGCAGGG
>JAWWMO010000138.1:70869568-70881004 GCA_035047845.1 Dendrocincla fuliginosa | reverse complement strand
CACCAATTCCTTCCCAATATCCCATCCATCCCTGCCCTCTGGCACTGGGAAGCCATTCCCTGTGTCCTGTCCCTCCAGACCTTGTCCCCAGTCCCTCTCCAGCTCTCCTGGAGCCCCTTTAGGTACTGGAATGGACTTTAAGTTCTCCCCAGAGTCTTCTCTTCTTGGGGATGAACACCCCCTGCTCTCTCCTGGTGGTTCAAATTGTCTGGGGCAGCATTTCTAAGCAATGTAGGTAGGACTTCATTGGCTTACTAAGGAAATGAAGCAAGGACTGGGATTTAGGAAAGGTTACATTTATATTCAAAGAGAATTAAGATGAGATTGGGAGAACTACAGGTCACCCCCTCCTTACATGTGTCCTGGGGAAATTAGTGTGAAATGATGTTTAAAACCAGGATAATGAAGTTTCAGGCAGATTGCTCACGACAGAAACATGTGGATTGCAACTCAATGGGCTGCACAAGGAAAAGGGTGAATGAGCAAGACTTGCTGGACATGGTGCATCTGGATACCCAGGAGGGCTTTAGCAAAGTCTAAAGAGCTTCCCAAGGGAGATAAAGGGTCTCAGGGTGAGTGGGAAACTGTTGCTGTGGCTCTGCAGCTGTCCTGGGAGAAAACCAATGGAGAATCCAGTGGTCAGTTGTGGCAGAAGGTCACGGTTCAGGGATTAGTCCCAGGTGTGATGTGCTGGTTAATGGGCTGATACCCGGCTTGGAAATAGAGGCCAATGAGGCTGCTGAGGGCAGAGATCTAATTTAGGTAGTCAAAAGCAAGGAGGAACTTCAGAGACATCTAAACAAGCCCAGAGAATGAGCACCACCACAGCAAAAGAGATTAAGGACTGACAAAGCTCAGCCCAACACAGAGGGGACACTGAGCAAACCCTGAGCTGGACTGGGGTCTCAGGTAACCCGTGCCTGGTGGAGAGTGACACCTCTGCATCAGGGCAGGCAGCTCAAGACAAACCTCTTTCCACTCTGTAACTGCAGTCATGGAAGCAAACAAACCAGTATGGTTTATAAATACTGTGGGGCTCACTGATGCTGGTAGCACCTTCACAGAAAAATCCATGTGTTGTCCTCAAAAAAGTAACAGCAAAGTCACTCAGATTTCGTGAGTTGGACCCAGGGCCTTGAGGCTGAAAAAAGACCCAGGGAGAGACTGGAAAACATTGGCATTATTTACAACACAAGTAAGGGGGTTATTTTGGAAAAGCACATGAAATAATACAGGCTGTTTGATGTCCCAGGACGCAGCAGAACACAGGAGTGCTGGGAATTGTTGTCTTGCAGATTCAGAAGGAAAACAACATCTGGGCTTAGGTTACCTGGCCAGCTGTGCTCCAGAGGAGGCCACTGAGCACGGGGGTGAGCCTGTGTTGCCCTCCTGCAACGCCATCAAAATAGAGCCATTTGAGTTGGAAAAGCTCTCTAAGATCATCAAGTCCAACCATTAACCCAGCACTGCCAAGGCCACTGGTAAAATACAGAATTCCAGAGTCACAGAATGGTTTGGGTTGGAAAGGACCTCAAAGCCCATCCAGTGCCACCCCCTGCCATGGGCAGGGACACCTCCCACCAGCCCAGGTTGCTCCAACCCCATCCAACCTGGCCTTGGACACTCCCAGGGATCCAGGGGCAGCCACAGCTTCTCTGCCCAACCTGGGCCAGGGCCTTCCCACCCTCACAAGAAACAATTTCATCCTAATATCTGTTCTAAACTTCTCCTCTTTTCATTTAAAACTGCATCCCTTGTCCTATGACAATCTGCCTATTTTTTTAATGAGCTCCCATAAAGGACTGGCACCTCCTGGGCTGTGGAGTGGCAGGTCCTGTTCCCTCTGTCAAAAAGTGGTGTGTTATTTTTTTATCTCACAACTCTTCCTCCCAGTGCCTGTCATGTTTAAATTCCAGATGGACGTGGATGGTGGCAGCTCCTCTGGAACTCTGTGTCTGCCTGGTCCAGGCTGTTCCCTTCCCAGAGCCACAAAGCCTGTGCTGCTGCCCTGACCAAACACAATTTTTAGATGCTCCACCACAAGCACTGGCCCTTTTCCAGGAAGTCGAACCCCCTGGTAGCATCAGCCATATAAAAAATTTGGCAGCTTCTCTGCATATTTTGAACCCTCACGGCGGGGCAGAAATACACTTTGCTGGATTTTTTTGGGTTTTTTTCCTGATGTGGCCACTTTCTGGTGGATCTGCCCTCAATTTTGTCCCTTCCCATGTGATTATTCTGCTTTCTTCACTGATGAGCTTGGGCGGGCAGCTGGACTCGATGATCCTTATGGATCCCTTCCAAAAGGAGTTATTCTATGGTTGTGTGGGTGCAATCAAAGCATTGCAATCCCTCTCATGCACCTTGCAGGAAACTCAGCCCTCTGGGGTGTCTCTGGTCTAGCCTGGTGGGATTTTGTGACGTCCACATCACATTAGCTCTTCATCAGGTCCCTGAATGCTCTGTCCAACAGAGAAACCAGACAGTTCCTGGCACTGCTGCATCCTCTGCCATCATCCCACCTCTGTGCCAGGGCAAGAAAGCAGAGGTGCTTGTGGATTTCTTGAGCTGTGGTGCAAGACCACCATAAATCATGCAAAATACAATGATTTCCAGGTGATTGGTGTGGGTGTGAAGGGGGGGTGGTGGTCTGGAGCAGCTGTCCTTGCTATGGTGGAGGTGGGAGTTAAACTGCACGCTGGGGAAAAGGGGTTGGGAGTGGGAAGGTTTTCCCAATCCCTGCATGAATGAAGGATTTTCTGACACCATCAAGGTTTGGAAAGGAGGCAGAGAGAGGAGAAGAGATGCTGGTGTGGTTCTCATTGCTCTGGGCTAGAGAGAGATCTGAGCCAGCCAGAGCTAAGAGATGGAAAACATCGGGAGAGATCAGCTGTGGGATCAGTGGGCTCTAATCTAGGAATGCTCAGAGAAAACCCTCCCAGAGACCAGAACAATTGTCAGATTTATATTTATTTCCCTCAAAGCTGATTTTACCCTCCCCAGATCAACGTGCTTTGCAGCCAAGTGCTGCATTTTGGGCCTTTATTGAACGACAACTCTTTTAGATCAGAGCAACAGCCTTCCAGTAATTGCATCAATTTTCTCCTTAGCTCAGAGTCATTAAGGGGAAGGATAAAGAGCAGGGTATGAGCAGAGTAAAGGGCATGAAAAATGAAGCTGTGCAGCTCAGCAGTGAGGGGCAGGTGGTGTCACAGCAGCCACAGGTGACCAGGGACAAGGGTGATGGAGCTGTGGTACCTACCAGGGCCAAGCTCTGCTGGGCAGGGATTGCTGCCCACTTTCCAAGGAGAAAAGAAAGGGAGAAGTTATGGGGGACAAAATGGGAGAGAAAAATAAGTGGTTTGGGTTTTTTTTATTCTGAATAGCTGTGTATGTACACAGAGAATATGAAAGTGCTTTTATGCTAAACTTCAATTACAATAAATAAGACCATTTTTCGTATCCACCGGGGAGGTCTGATGAGGACATATTAGCATAAAAGTGACTCAGTCTCTGTGTCTAGATTCTTCTCAGTACACCCCATTTATGTTCCACTTTTAATCACAAATTCCACTTTCAGCCATCAGCATTATTTTTTTTTCCCAGCTGATGATATTTACACACAGTTTGTTTTGGAGCGAGTGAGGAACAATCCAAGCGAGACTGCGATTTTTGCTTAACTTTCTCCATTTTCTGGGCAAATGCAGTTTGTACCCCCTCAGTGACTCCTGGGATCTGCTGAGGTGGGAAGCACAAGCTCTGGGAGATGGTGTCGAGCATGTGGAGTGTCCTGGAGTGTCCCAACCAGCTCCTGACTCCTCTCTCCTTGGTGAGACTCAAACAGTACATACTGGGGTGTCAGGGTGAGAAGGTCTTTCCCTTGGCTTGACCTTGGTGTCCTTTTGGTTGCTGACCCTTCTGGTGATGGGAGAGCTGTGAGGAAGAGCTCTGACCCATCAGAACAAACTTGGGTGATGAAAACTTAGGTGACTCCTGATTCATGAACACTGTTGTGGTACAGGTTGTGTCGACCTCAAGAGCACGTCCCAAATGGAACAACAGGGACTGTGTTTTCCCCATGTTTGATATAAACAAGAAGAGCAGTTTTACTTTTTTAATTGTCTTTTTAATACTCTGGTTGGCAGCCAATGTTTCTGAATGAAGTGTCTTTAAAAAATGTGCCCTCTGTGGCTGAGGGGTGTATGTGTGGCTGTGGCCTGAGAGGAGCTGCTGCTTCTGAGGCAATTCAGAGCCTCCAATCTCGTTGTTTCTCTACAGAAAAAAAATAAATTAAAGCTCTACACTCTACATGTCATGGAAAAAGGGATGGCATTTCTCACTGGAAGAGTTTAACCCAACACAAAGAAAGCACCTCCTAAAGGGGAGAGCTGGAAGCCTTGCATGGAGGTGATCTGTTTCCCAAAGGATCACTGTTTTGAGGAATAGAGGATGTTGGAGGTCTTTAATTCGGTCCTTTGCTCGACACTGGGTCATCCTCAAGGCTGGCCAGGGTCTTTCTCCATCCAGTTTCAGGTTCCTCCAAGTTGGGGCTGCACAACCTCCTGGATTGCTGCTCCAGGGCTGCCCTGTGCCCACAGGAAAGGCTTTCATTTCTTTGTACGTAGTGGGAATTCCTCTTGTTGGATGTCGAGTCCATCACCTCTGAGGAGAACCTCTCCTTATCTTCTCTGCAATCCCACAGGAGCAGTTCAACCAGATGCCCACCCAAATCCTTGTTTTCTCTGGACAGGATGAGCCCAGCTGCCTTGGCCTCTCCTCGGGTGCATCCCCCAAGCTCCTGAGCACCTCTGTGGCCTCTGGACTCCCTTGCCCAAGTCCCCTTTCATGGCAGCCTGGCCATCCTGTGAGGTGACAGCCCTTCCCAGCCAGTGGACCCCAGGGACACCTCCTGGAGATCTGCTGATGCATCAGGATCGATGCCCAGATGTCTCTGCTGGATGGGGAATTACAACACTGCTTTATTTTCCTTTCCTCTATTAATTATTTATGGCCTGTGCAAACATTAAGATCCTTTTTCTTTTCTTTTTACTGGTGTTTTTTCCCCCTTTTTTAACTCCTAATTATGTTCTGTCTGCTCTGTTTGATCTGAGACTCTCAAAGCAAGAGGTTCATCCAGCTCCTCTTTCAGCCTCCCCCACAGTGAGCTGCAGAGCTGGGAGCCTTTTCCTCTTTTGTTCTGCACTCGGCTGAGAGACTCCAAATTCATCTGAAGACATTTCCAAATCCTTCTCCAGTTATTTCGGCACCTTACCCCTCCATTAGGTAGCACCTCTTGAAGACACCCAGGGTTTGGAATATTTTTAAGCTACATTAGATATTTCTAACCTGATGCAATTACGGATTTTTTTCTCCCCCTATTTACTTAAATTATTAAAAAGAATAAACTAATTCATGGAAATCCTGAGCTGTGCCTGTTCACTGCCCATGAGTTCTTTTTATTTTTTTTTTTATGTTGCTAACAGTATTTTTAGGAGTACATTGGCACAAGCACCATTTTCTTGTTTAAAATAAACACATGACCCTTTTTACTTTGCAGTTTCCCCTCACATGGACTTTTGCTATTTGACTGCCCCTTGCTCCCATGGAAAAAAGTCTTGGATCTAGTGCAGTTGGCATGTGAGGCATAATGCACATAAAATACGATTAAGCAGTAATTTATGACAGTGGACAAAGTTTATTAGGCCCCTTAATAATCACTGTACTCCCCAAAAAATCTGGGGAAAAAGTGTGAATAGGTTGGTGACAGTTTGGTGACAATCCCTCATTATTCAGGGCAGTCAAAGCTAGTGCTAAAAGTGAATATTGGTGGGAGAGATGTCTTGATATGGGATTAGTAGGTGGGGAATTTAATGCTGATGAATGTAAAATAATGCAGATGAGGGAAAAACTATGCAGAGGTGGCCGTGCACTCAGGAGTAGGGAATTAGCATTCAGGGAAGGGCTGCTGAATCTTTGGGAATAGATAAAATGGGAACCTCAGCTCTGTGGTCAGAAAATGGTAGGAATTGCTGGGAAAAGAATCGAGGATAAAGATAATGATGATGTTATGCACGTAATGATATTCCTGGTGGAACTGCAGGTGAATTGGTCAGGTTAACCTTGGCCACAAGATCTTAAAAAGGATGTAAAAGACCTAGAAAAGGTCAAGGTTGGGCTAGACACCCTTGAAAAGTGTCCACGACCTTGTTGGACAGGGCTTAGAGCAATCTCAGCTGGGGGAACGTTCCCTGCCCATGGAATGAGATGATCTTGAAGGTCCCTTCCAACTCAAACCATTCCATGATTCTATGGCAGGACTCCTCCTTCAGAAAAGAGATGGTGAGGATGGACAGGAAGGTCTATAGTTTGTGAATCAATTGCACCCATCCATGTATAGCAGAAGTTATTGCTACTTCAGGTTAACTTAGAGCCTGAAAGTAAACATGGGATGAAGAAAAAAATGAGAAAAATTTGAATCAAATCCAATTCATTGGCTTAAAGAGAGGATGGTGAGAGAGAGAGACCTCTCAGGCTGTCAGTCAGGTTCTTTTCTCTGCTAATAAATCCCTCCAAAATAAATACTTAAATGAAAAGGGTGAAAAAAACACCAACCCCAAAACTTGGCCGGCCAATTTCCAGCAGCAAAAATAGCTGAAGGGGCCCCGGGTAGAAAAATGTGATTCAAAGAAAATGGGTGCTAAAAATAAGATAATAAATAGATAAATGTCTCCATAATGCAAAGCAAATCAATGCTAAAAATAAAGTTAGAAATAAATAAGTTACTGGAGAGGAGACCTTACCTTTCCTTTGGGTTCCTCTAGGTCAGCAGCACATGCTGAGCTCAGCACAGTGTGTTTTCTTTCAGCAGAACAGGTGCAATCTTGGGCCCAAACTTTAAGCTCAGCAGGACTTGCCAAATCAGACAGAAAAAAGTTTATTTTTAAGGGCAGGCAGCATATTTTGGTAATTGAGCCTGACCTCCTGTGTAAGCAGGGCAGGAGAGCAAATTTTTGCATCAAGCCTGTTACTTTTCTCTCAGCCAAAGCATGGATTGCAAAATAATTCTCTCTTTTCTCCCAAGTTTTGCATTTCAAGAACCTCTCAGGTATTTGAGAAAATTTGTTCTGTTTGTTAATTACTCCCTGTGCTCATTTTGGTTTAATTTTAATTTCCCTGACCTCATCTTCCTGCCGGTGGATTTACTAATCCTTTGCCTGTGGAATGACAGAGATCCCAAGAGGGCAGTGCAGAGAGAGAGGCTCAGCTGGAGCCTCTGTGACCCTCAAGGCTGTGCCAGGGCAAAGATGATCATTTAGAGCCTGATAGGAGGCAGTGGAGGCTGGAAAGAAAAGCTAAATCATGTCCACTAATAAATGAATCCGCAGGGGTGTGTTTAATTCCTTTTTACAGGCAGTCTGTTGGCACAGCTATTCATCTTTGCTCACTTTGAAAAGCTGGAGGTGGGATAAATACCTACAGTGCAACCAGAAAATAGATGGCCAAGTCACAAAAATTGAAAAAACACCGGTTTTTAATTTCTCAGTGGTAGGCTGGGGATAATAACCATAAAATCATGGAATGATTTGGCTTGGAAGGGACATTAAAGCTCACCCAGTGCCACTCCCTGCCACGGGCAGGGACATCTTCCACCAGCCCAGGGTGCTCCAAGCCCCATCCAACCTGGCCTTGGACACTCCCAGGGATCCAGGGGCAGCCACAGCTTCTCTGCCCAACCTGGGCCAGTGTCTCATCACTCTCACAGGGAAGGATTTCTTCCTGACGTCTAATTTAAATCTACCCTCTTTTATTTTAAAACCATTTCCCTTTGTTCCATCACTATATGCCTGTGTAAAAAGTCACTCCCTGTTTTCCATAAGCTCCCTAAAAAAAAGCTGAGAGCAAACACATGGAAGAGCTCAGAGGATGGAATATTCCAGCTCACAGGAACCTCAGAAGGCTTCAACATCCCCACCACCTGCAGCAGGATCCATCCTATCCAAAATGCTACCCAAGGCAAATATTTGCCTGAACTCCAGGGAGGGAGAATCCACGTCCTTTCTGGGCAACTGATTGCAGTAATGGAATATTAGAAACTCATTCTTGGTTTCTGCATCACCCACATGATGATGCAGCAGCTGCATTCAACATATGGGCTTTTGGGCAGTCTGAGGAGACGTGAGACACATCCTGGGTGTGATGCTGACCATAGACACAGGAGTGCTTTTAAAAAGAGAGCACAAAAAAGTGCTAGAAGGAGAAATTCCAGCCATATTTATGTCTGCATCTGTGTAGGCATATCTATTAATACATATATATGAATATGCACATATATAAATGACGTATTTATACTCTGCCAACCCCTCTCCCCGTTACCCTCAAGCTTTGAGAAGCATCATTTAAGCTTGCAAGACTAAAAGAGGTTAGAAATGGAAGGGCCACAGCAACCCAAGTTAAATTGGACTTGCACTGTGAATCATCTGCTGAGGACTGGGGTAATAAACATGCATAAAACAACAGCAATTTACTCACAGATTAACAACGGTGCTGTCGAGGCAGCAAATGTTTTAAACCCATAAAACTACCTTGCAGTGAGAAAAACAGGATTACCCAAGGGCATTCCCTTTTTCCAAGAATCTGTGGAGAAATTCCAATGTGTGTCAAGGCAAGTTGTAGATGAGAAGGAGTTCTTGGAGCTCAGTGCAAGTATGGCTTGGCCTTGCATGTTCTAGTTGGGGTATTTGGGGGTTTGGGGCTTTTGGGGTTTTCTCTGGTGTTCCTGTCAGTTTTCTGTGTTTCAAACACCTTCTGCAAACCCTGGAAATGGAAAGTCTCCACTGACAAGGAGAAAGGCAATGCTATTGCTCTCCTAACGATGCCACCTGAAACCTTCTAGCCACGGGTGGGGCTCAGATTTGGGACCTTCTCCTTCCAAAAACACCCTCCTGCCACGACTGAACCCAAATTTCTGATCCATGACTTGTTCTGTGAGGCTTTCAAGCAGCCAGGAGAGCCAAAGGGGTTGAACAGGCTGTGTCTCAGAGCAGTGGTGCTGCTACTTAATTATGGTCACATCTCAGTGAGATTTATGAATCATCTACAGCCCTCAGGGAATTAATTTTTTCCCATCCAGAAAGCAGCAGCTGTGAAGGAAAGAAGAGTAAATATTCAGCACAGGAGCTGGATTGGGCCTTGGTTTTCTTTTTTTTTGTGAAAATCCAAATGCTTTCTTCTAAGGGCTTAATGAGATTTTTAGCCATGGTCAGCTGGACTATCATGGGCAGAGCCCCTCGTTGCCTCAGTCTTTTGGAAGGCAAAGAAGTGAAGAGAGTCCAGCAGTGTCCAAACTGTGTGAGCTGATCTGCTTGAGACTGTTGTAAAAAATTCAGTTGGAGATCTGGGTATAATAAATGCAAGATAATTCTTCCAGAAAACCCATAAAGCCTATTTTTGATGCCCACACCCTCCCCTTAAACCCCAAGACACCTGTTACCCACCAGCATTGCACGCAGAAAATCTTCAGGGTTGGGTAAGTTTGGTTTATTGAAGTGAACAGAACCGAACATTTTACTATAAACCCTTTTTATTTTCTGATTCCATGGGACTTCAGTGCCATTTCTATCTTTGATTTGTCCTTTCCACCCTCTTGTCAGGACTCCAAGGATCTCCCAGCACGCTGCAGGGATGGGGTGGTGTGGTCCACCCTGCAAGTCAAGCATTGATCTGGCCTTTGATGAGGAGTTCAACCACAGTAAATATCCTGTGTCCTCTCCCTGAGGGAAAAGGAGGGTTCTGACCTTCATATTTGCCCAACATTTACTTCTGCTCATGGATCAGGTCCCTCTGCCATGATCCTGAGTCAGTTTTTCACGACAGGTTTCCTGTCCTGTTTCCATGAGCAGATGTCTTGGATGGACAAGGATGGCTCAAACGCAATGAAACACCTGTATGCAGGCAAAAATTGGCGTGTTTTTTCTTTCTCTAATGAAATTTAAACTCAACTCACACATGGACACCTTATTGGAATGGAGATGTTTTAATCCATGAGCCGAATCCCACAGAAGGTACCCAGAAAAGGCAAACCTAATTATCAGTGGCCTTAATGTCACTGCCCATGATGTGTATCTGCATGGAGGGACATTTAAATGTCTGAAAGTGGGAAAAAATAAAGTGGAAGCCTTGGCACAGGATGGCTGAAGTTTCTTGGGAAAACTCTGGGCCAATCCCAGCCCCAGCTACAGCCTCTGTCCCGTGGAAAGATTGTAAAAGTCAATTTATTAAGGACATGGTTTTCAATTTGTGAGTGGGAACAGAAATTTCCCAGCAGGAACTGGCACACAGCGATGGCAAAATCATATGAACTCCATGGTTTAATGTGCATTGGAGACTAATCTTGAATTTTCTGTTTATTTTCTGGTGGGGTAGGGAAACAAATGATGTAACTGGGGCACGGATGGGCTACCAGAGTGCTGATGGAGGGGACACACAGGGGGCTGGAGCAGTTCAGAGCCTGGCTCCTTCTACCCGAGTCCCCCCTCTGATGGTGGGAGCTGGGAGGAACAGAGGGCAAGAAAAAGGCAGCAGTGAAATATCCCTTGCAATATTCCCCCAGCTGGCAGCGACTGCTGCCTCAGGGATTTCTCAGCTCAGAGATTATATAAATGTTTCCAACAGCCCTTGATGGACTTACCTGTCACCAAGGCCCCCCGTTGCTGTTCTAACCCCTACAGACTTCTGAGTTCCACCGTTCCAAAATGTGCCATGTGAAGAATTACCCCACTTTGTTAATTTTTGATTACTGGGTTTGATGTTATTTTATGAGAAACAGAGAACAGTCATCCACTATTCATCTTCTCCCCCACATCCCAGTTTTAGAGACCTCTATTGTTTCTTTCTCAGTTATCTCTGTTTTCCAGGGAAGTGCTCTTTGATTTAATTGCTCTTTCGATGGAAACTGTCCTGTATCTTTGATCCATTCTAGGCCTATTCTATCCTTTTAGAGCTGGACTAATCAAAGGCAAACAGTGGTCAAATGGCACGTACATCATCAATGCATTCAGAGATGCAAAGGTATTTTCAAGGTTGTTCTCCACCTCTTTCATTCTCTTTTCCCAAATTCCCTAATGTATTTTTCATCTCTGCTATCAAATTCTGATCCAGTGTTTTCATGTTATATCTCCTTTTGATTTTCCCTTTTGCCTTTCCCTTTCCTGTCTCACATATGAATCACATATATATATATAAATATAAACATGAATCATGGAATGTTTTGGGTTGGAAGGGATCTTAAAGACCATCCAGTGCCACCCCCTGCCATGGGCAGGGACACCTCCCACCAGCCCAGGTTGCTCCAACCTGGCCGTGGACACTCCCAGGGATCCAGGGGCAGCCACAGCTTCTCTGCCCAACCTGGGCCAGGGCCTGCCCACCCTCCCAGCC
>JAWWMO010000138.1:70859396-70869468 GCA_035047845.1 Dendrocincla fuliginosa | reverse complement strand
ATCCAGGGGCAGCCACAGCTTCTCTGCCCAACCTGGGCCAGGGCCTGCCCACCCTCCCAGCCACCAATTCCTTCCTATTATCTAATCTTAAACCTACTCTCTGGATGTGGCTGGTGCAACCCCTTCCTCCCTGTGTGACAAGGAAGTCTCCTGATTTGCTTCTACCAGAAATTCTTGCACGTGGGAAAAATTATTCTTGTGAAATTGAAAAAAAAAACCCAACCAAAAACTTTTGAGAGATAACCAAGAGTGGAAAACTTTCATGTATTTCTTCCTCCCTCCCTCATCCCCTACAACCCTTGTTTTAAATCTCAGACACAGCAAAAATTCACAGCAACGTTTTAGAGAGGCTTGTGCATGTATTTGGTACAAACAAACAAAAATATGTGCATTCTGTTTCATAGAGCTTACAGCAACCTGACAGAACCTGGGACACAAAACAGAAATACTAATAAATACATCTGGGGATGAAAAATAAAAATCTATACATAAAAAATTCCAATGTCTGCTAAAGAAAATGTACACTTATATACACACTGTAAACAATAGTAATGCAACCCAACTGCAGTCCAGCTCAGGCTGATGGGGACCTTCCTTCCCTTGTGGACTCGGGAGAGTCCAGTGACATAAAAACTCCACATCCATCCTCAACACTTGGTTCCTTGAAGCAGCAAGGTCTGACAATGCAAGAGTGACATGGAGCCAGTGCAATGAGGTGAGAGCTGCTGGAAACCCAAGGTGCAGGTGCTTTGGGAAACTGCCTGTGGAGAAACAGGGCCATTCCCTCGGCTGGTCACAGCCTTGGGGTCCAGAGAAGTGTGGGACCAGACCAGATTGACCTCCTGAAGGTCTGAGCCCACGTTTCCAAACTTGGGAGAGTTTGGAAATGGATTCCAAGAGAAATGCTCGATTTTACAGACTTGGGTGATATTTTACACAGCATTATTGTTCCCTCCTGCCAGCAAAGACAGCCCTGTCTGCTCCCCAGTGATGAAGGAGCAGCCTCGGAGTCCTGTCCTGGTGTTGCTTCTCCTGCAAGAGGCCAAATGCAAGGGGAGCTCTGGCTCAGGTGAGAAGTATTTTGTCTGAATGCAGCACAGCAGAGCTCAAGGCTTTCCTACAGCACCTTCTAGGGCATCTCTTGGGGCCAGATCAAATAGAGTAGGTAACTGAGTTTGGGCATTTAAGTGTGTGTATATGTGTGCTTAAATACTTATCCTCATTTTCTGCCTTGTAGGTGTGTAAAGAATTGGGATGGAGAGGCTGCAAACCTCCAGACTAATCTTTCTTTCCTTTCTGGGTGCTTTCAAGGGGCTGGAGGCTGTAAATATAAATATTTCAATACTGAGGGGAAAAATATATTGAAAAGATCAGGAAGAAGTGTAAGTAATAATGCAAACTCCTTTATGGGATGAACTGCTTGCCAGCATTTACTAAATCTTCATTTATGTCTGGTATTGTGGAGATGACCCATATATAAAAATACAATAAAGTATGTATGTGTATCTCTCTGTCATGGATTTACTCATGGACTGCCCTCTCTCTGGTCCCTTCTCTGCTACCTCTCCAGTGCCTCCCATCAAGATCCCAAAAGCTCCAATGAAACCAGTGGCACCTGCAGTCCTTACAGTGCAAAATGACTTTTCATGTCACCCCATCATCGCCGTAGGGTCTCACCTCCCTCGAAAGCCAAAGGTACAGGGTGAAAAAAAATGCATTTCCCCACAGAAATTCCCATGGGGTGTTGAGTTGAACCTCTCCAGCTGGAACCTCTGGCTGGTTTTGCAGCTGCTGGAGGACATGCAGGTCATAGTGAGGCTGGGTTCAGTACAAATGCAACGCTGCCCACGTGCCATGGTGGGATTTGCTGCTGGGAGGAGAATATTTGGACAAAATCTCCCTGGTATTTGTGCAATAACTGGTCCAGTTTGGAGTCCTGCATCAAGTAAAGGGTGTTAAGGGTGTTGAGATGGGGCCAGCTCCAGGTATCTTATCTCAACATGCACTGCACAAAAGAGTAAAAAAATAATAAAGTCCAACTTTCCCCCATTTCTTTGTACTTCAAAGCAAATGGAGGGCGGAAAGAAAGGGGACATTGTCTCTGATGTGCCTAGGGAGCCTTTCATTCTCCTCTGACAGCCACCCTTGATGGGATTAGCTACATGTGCTGCAGGCACATTCATGAAAGACTCCTCATGGGTTTGGGGGGCAGTGCTGATGTGGATGAGTGTCCACCCACACATGTTCAGTGTCATGTTTCCACCTTCTGACGTCGTGCTCCTGTTCTTTAGTCACCTGGATTGGGGATCTCAGATCCAGACTCTCCCTCCATCCTCTGTGTGTCTCCCGCTCACGGCTTACCCTGATGATTGTTCTCTGAGATTTGATAAAACCAGCCTGGATTTTGATACCAGTGCCACTGACACGTGGCCAAGCAGAGTTTGGGTGACCATTTTCTGAGCTGCCTGGCCGAGGTGGGCCTGTCATCCAACTCCCTGAGATTCCTGGAGGAGGTGCCCTCCTGAGGGGTGCTCACGCTCGGGGGCTGTGAGCAGGGAAAAACCCAACATTCATTGTCATTGCTTTTGACCATGTGAGGGGACACAACCAAGGCAATTGTTGGCAACCACCAGTGGTTTGATGTGTCAAGTATGAGGGAAACCCTTGGGAGAAGAGTCAGGAGTGTGACCCTGACTGGGGACAAGATCCATTTGCACATCAGCTCCACTTTAGCTTTGACTCTATGGGTAGGAGAAACACCAACTTCCAAACTCAGCCATCCCACCTTTCCTGAGCCACAGTGCAGGCTGGCTGAGGACCTGCATCACAGAATCATTAGGACTGGAAAAGACCTCTTAGGTCATCAAGTCCAACCATTAACCTGGCACAACCACCATGTTCACCACGTGGCATGTGTCCCCAAGTGCCACATCCACACATCTCTGGACACTTCCAGGGATGGTTACTCCACCACTTCCCTCTTCCAATGCTTGACCACCCTTTCAGTTAAGAAATCTTTCCTAATATCCAACCTAAACCTCCCCTGGTGCAACTTGAGGCTGTTTCCTCTTGTCCTGAGCAAAGCCCCTGGGATGCATTTTTATCCTGTGTTTTTTGGGAGAAACAGCGAGAGCAAGAAGGGCACAGAAAAAGTTGGGGATGGCTGACACCAAAAGCAAAGTGGATTGCAAGAGTTCCACTGGAAAGTGAAACTGGAAATGCTTCACAGGTTGGAATTAGAGGAGAGAGAGACCTGCATACCCTGTGTACACATCTGGACTCCTCCTCTGGTTATGTGGGAAGGGGCAAAGCTGTGGTCACTGCAGAGATGGTGACTGAGCGCCAGGATCCCCCCACCCTGTTTGGAATACCCCAGTCTGCTCACCCTCCAAAGCCAAGGGATTGGCTGGAGGTTCTCTCCAGCCCTGTAGACGTACGAACTCCCAGCCCATCACTGAAAGGATCAGCTGCCAGCTGCTGCTCAGCAGTGTCCTTCCTGGGTGCTGCCTCTGGATGGAAACAGGATCACATGTACTAAGGCAGGGTTGGCATCCTTTGGGGTTTGATCCTTCCATCAGATTTCATGGCGGTGTTTTTAAGGCAAAGGAGACATCCTGGTTTCCCTTAATTGCACAGCTTCTTCCAAAGTCAAAGACAACCATCCCCTGGAGGGAGACAGCTCTTCCCCTAAGGCCATATCCACCCCACATCCTCCCCTCCTGCTGAGGCTCGTTAAAGTGGGATATGCCACTGGCTCTTATTTGAGGAACCCATAACCCCACGGAAGGGGCTGGGCCCCACGTGGGGGATTTTCGGATAACCTTTGGGCAACTGCATTTTATACCTGATTGCTGCTTCCAGTCTGCCTGACAGACCCACAGATGGTATCCCTCCACATTTCTGCTGGATACCCCTAAAGAAACCATCGACAGCTGTCCCAGAGGCTTCAAATGTCTGTTTCTCTCAGCCCACAGCAGTCTGTTAAGTCATGGGTTTGATAGTCGATGGTTTCCGTGAAATCATGAGGGATCCCAATAGACACAGACTCCACCTCTGTTTTGTAGGTGGCTGTCACCCCCCCTTTGCTGGAGCCACCCCGGATTTTGTTAGAAAGGCTGTTCATCTTCTCCTTCAGCTGGGTGGATGCTGGTTTCTGGAAAGGAGTGAGCATTTTCCAGCCCTTGAAGCTGAGCGTTCGCCTCTTACTTGCTCTCTCCTGGAAGGAGGAGTTAAATATGAAGGAGCTGTTGAGGGTGTTAATCCTGGGCCTCGGGTCTGCCTCAGAGTCTGGCACCGAGCTGTTCACTGAGGCCCCTCTCCAGTGGTGGTCATAGACACGCCAGATGGGCCGTCTCCTCCGGTGGCACTGGCACTTGAGCAGCCGGATGAAGGCGCGCTTGAACTCCTTGCTGGAGCACGGGTAGATGATGGGGTTCACGCAGCTGTTGAAGTAGCCCAGCCAGAAGATGATCTTGAAGACGATCTCGGAGGGCTTCAGGGATGGGAAGAAAGAACCTTGGGAGAGATGAAAGGGAATATGGTTAGAGGAAGGGGAAGGGTATGGAAGCACAGCGGAGCAAGGGTGGTGGTCAATCCAGTCTGGAAGAGGTAGAGATGTGTAGAAAAGAAGGTGTGATGGGTGGAGGGAGACTGGAAAATGTTTCTCGGAGAAGCTGTGGCTGCCCCATCCCTGGAAGGCCAGGTTGGACGGGACTTGAAGCAATTTGGGCTGGTGGAAGGTGTCCCTTGGCAGGGTGTGGAAGCAGCTGATCTTTAAGGTCTCTCCCAACCCAAACCATTCTGTGATTCTATGATTCTGCTACTAGGTCCTCGACTAGCAATGCTGTTGCCACCAGAGGGAAAATCTGGCCAGTGCAGGACTGGATGGCATCAACCCTTCAGTGATAATGATCCCAGAACATGCTGAGTTGGAAGAGACCCACAAGGATCAGTCCAGCTCTTAGCCCTGCACAGGGCCATCCCCAAGAGCCACACCATGTGCCTGAGAGTATGATGTGTATTTTTGGTAGGGGCCTCCAAGCCCCCACTGCAGTTCTCCTAAGCAATGGAACCAGCCCCCCCAAAATGAGCTGTGAGCCACTTTATAAACACATACAGCCTGCAGGGAGGCTGGGCCATCATTTTGGGGAACACAAGACAGCCAGGCCCCATCCTGCTCCATGCCAGACAGGAAAAATTACTGCTTGGCTGGTTTGCATGGATCAGTTTTGGTGCCTGCCTCTTCCTACACATTGCACTGCACAGCAGAAAAGGATGGATAGAGCCCTGTCACCTGCACTGAGAGAAGAGCAACACCTTTCACCTCCTGCACTCTTTTATTTTGGGTGATCAGTGTCACACACTCTTCAAGTTTCATGGTGATGCTTAGGTGGGCTCTTAAAGGGGGCTCAGATAATATCCACTGCCCCAAAGCTCGTCTGTCCCACTTGGAAACTCTTTTGTCAACACAAACCCTGTTTAAGCTTCCGTGGAGTTTCCTGGTGGTTTTCTTGGTGAAGAAGCTGGAAATTTTCTTTTGGAGCCAGAAGATGTCAGTGTTGCTCCCACACGGCCTCAACACTTAGCATTCCCCTCTCAGATCTGAAATAACTTTGTGAGTCAGCCTTAATTTCTTTTAATTTTAGCTCCGGATGACAAATCGTGCCACCATGTGACTGAGCGTTAATTTGTATTTTAGTAAATAACATTAACTCTGGATATCATTATTGTTTTCCCTGTGCTAAAAAGCCTGGTGTCAAAACAGTAAAACAGGTGCCAGGAGCCAGAAATTCATGACTGACACTTCACAAAAGCTCCCCAGGCTGTTTGCTGGAGGAAAACCATCATCCAGCAAACTCAGAGCACTGGTTCCAGTAAAACTTTCTTAACACCCACCCCTAAAAAGTGGAGAAATTACAGCCAGACTCAACATTAGGAACGTGGGCTGCTCCATCATGGACATGTGGGAGGAGACACACAGATCCCAGCATTTTATGGTGGTTGGGCAGGGAAAGCACAGATGTGGCCACACAGCTTAAACATCTGCTGAAGGCCAATCCAGGTTGGGCTGGAGCCCACGCTGGCTGTCAATATGTACCCAAGGGGGCACTGAAGAAGGAGAGTAAGCAGGAGTGACATCTCTGTGCTGGGAAGACCCGGGGACTTCGTGGAAATGAATAGTTTTTGCAGTTTAATGAGCAGCTGCTGCTGGTGTAGTCAGTGGTTCTGAACCAAGCAATAATCACAGAATCATGGAATGGTTTGGGTTGGAAGGGACCTTAAAGATCATCTCGTTCCAACCCCCTGCCATGGGCAGGGACACCTTCCACCAGCCCAGGGTGCTCCAAGCCCCGTCCAACCTGGCCTTGGNNNNAGACCTTCCAGTCCCTTCCTTTGCAGGAAGGGACTAAAGGAGCTTCAAGAGAGCTGGAGAGGGACTTGGGAAAAGGGATAGAGGGACAGGACACAGGGAATGGCTTCCCAGTGCCAGAGGGCAGGGCTGGATGGGAGATTGGGAAGGAATTCCTGGCTGGAAGGGTGGGCAGGCCCTAGCACAGGTTGGGCAGAGAAGCTTGGCTGCTCCTGGATCCCTGGGAGTGTCCAAGGCCAGGCTGGACGGGGCTTGGAGCACCTTGGGCTGGTGGGAGGTGTCCTTGCCCATGGCAGGGGATGGCACTGGATGGGCTTTAAGGTCCCTTCCAGCCCAAACCATTCTGTGATTCTTTGACTCTTTGATTCCACCTGGGGACCAGCCTCTGCCCAGAGCCCTGAGCTCTCTGCAAGGCAATCCCTGGCTCTCAGCCCTTCGACACTGCATTGTCCCAGCCTGATCCTGCCATAGCTCAGTGTGTTTGGCACCAAGGCAGGCGAAGGACTTCACTAAACATGTAATCCTGCTCATTCCCTTGCCGTGGGGGGGGGGTTTCATGCCTCAGTTTCCCCACTGGAGAAATGGGCTGATTCCCAGGAGCTCTTTCACAGCGTTGCTGTGAACCCTGTTTGCAGCACACTGGGTTCTCAGAGGAGCTGCAGCTTTGTGCAGCACTTCTTTTAGCTTCAAGAGAGAGGAAAAGAAAACAAAAAGCTATGGTAACAAAGCAAATAAAAGAAGGGTCTCTTTTAAAATTAGACTAGTAATTACTGCTTGAGCCAGGCTACTTAAGAGATTGGTGCTTGCTTAAACAGCCTGTTGGTTGTTAAAAATAAGAACTTATATCGAGAGTTTAGTGATTCATTGCATAATTCAGTCACTGTACTACGTGCTTTGTCTTTTGCACCCAGATACAAAATACAAATTGGAAAGGAAAAGAAGCTCTGAATTCCCTGAATTTCAACTCTGGCTGGTTTTCACCCGGCAGAACCTTGTGTACATCAGAAGACAAGGGGCTCATTACCATCCTCATTGCCATGCAAATAAGCGTGCCCCTTGCAAGGGACGTGTCCTGAGTGCATCCACAGTTTCCTCGTTTCACTGCACTGGGATGAACAGAACGAGGCAGGGAGTCCCCACAAGAGCTCCTTGGCTGGTAATTCTGTACATGCTGGAGCATCAGACTCTCCTGGTGGGCTTGGGGAGGCTGTAAGGGGCAGCTGTGAGGTCTTATTTAGACAATGAGTAAAGAATGGAAGAAATTAACTCTTGATTCATGTACATGAATATGCAACAACACTTTGAGGGAGGGAGGGTTTTGGGGCTGGGATTTGAAAGAAGTTACTATAAATGTTAGAATGTGTGGAAGACAGTATTGAGTGATGGACACTTGAAGAGCTCAGGAAACACAGAAGGTCCAGAAATAGAAAACAGGAGTAAAAGATCAGAAATAGCAATAGAGAGTGATGCACCAGCACTTCATCCTGATATGTCAGTGTAAGGGCACTTCAGGATGATCTGGCCCCAAAGTTTAAACTTCATTTTTTTTGGTGGTACCAAAGTTGAGCCAATAAAGCATGGCTCATACTTTTTTCCCCCTAGTTATTCCTGGTCACCCTGCTCATATCTGGGAGAAAAGCCGCCAGGTACTGATGTCTGGAGCCACAGGCACACTCCCCAGTGCTGTGATATTGTGTAATGGGTGGCTAGTGGATGTCATTTCCCTTCCACATATCCCACTTTTTTTTAGGTTGTTTGAGCTAGCACAATCTCATGATCTTTCCTTGCCTGCACTTCTCCACCCTGCCCTCCCCATGACTCACTCCAAGGTGATATCACTGGATTGTTTGGAGAGTTGCTGGGCCCAGCGTTCAGCGTTCAAAAAATAAAGCAAAACAAGAAAAAAGACAAATGCACAAATGAAAATGGAGCCAGTCCAATCTAAATCCTGGCCCTGGCTCCCAGTCCACAACCAGAATCCACGAACAGGCTTGCTTTCTGCTGCAGTTGGCAAGGGCATCTTAGTTTTAGAAGGTCCCTGCTTTACAGCATGTCCAGAATAGTCCATGGCACAGAAACACTGCAGACCTGAGAGCAGGTGGGAAGAACAAATTGACAAAGTCATGCCCCAGTGCTGTCCCACCATGAACTTGGAAATGTGAGGACAACCAGGACTGTTCACACTGACAAAGGTGCTGCTGTTGCTTGGGCTTTGTATCAGGGATGGGCTTGGAAGGAAATAGCTTGTGGAGAGCTGGACCTTACAGGACATGGTCCATCTCACAGCATGTGGCTCAGCTGTGGATGCTGAAAATTGATTGGCCTAATTCATGGGAAATAATAATAAAAAAGAAATCTTCCAAGTTGAAAACCACTCTGTACTTGAGTTAGGAAGCTCTAAAAATCCATATATAGGATTTGGACTGTGGTGGGCACAGGTGTCTCATCACTTGAGCTTCTCCTGAATGTGCCCTCAAGGGTTCAGGAGGGGATTAAGGACTTGCTTGGGATATATCAGAGCAGCAAGTCAAGAGAATTGCAGCTGGAGTAGGAAAAGCTCTGACACAGGAGGTACTAGAGCTGCCAAAGCTCACTGTGGGTTCTCCTGGCCAAAGAAAGAGTCATAAAATCACAGAGTCACAGAATGTTTTGGGTTGGAAAAGATCTTAAAGATCATCTAGTTCAATCTCCCTGCCATGGGTAGGGACACCTTCCACTAGCCCAGGTTGCTCCAAGCCTCATCCAACCAGGTCTTGGACACTTCCAGGGATGGGGCATCTACCACCTTTGCCAGTATTTTACCACCCTCACTGTAATAAACTTCTTCCTTATATCTGATCTAAACTGATCCTCAGCCCCTTCCTTCTTTTTTTTTTTATTTTTTGGCTCTCACAAAGTAAATTAACTAAATCTGGTCCAAAGTAATCATGAACTGCCCCTTTCTGCTCATTACCCAGCCTGTGTCTCTCCTTGCCAGCTCCTTCCCAGGCCCCCATGATGGATAATCCCTCTGATTTGGCTGCCAAGCTATGGGAGAACAGGATGGACACCAGCAAGGATTTCTGCCCGTGTGTGGGACTAGGATCCTCAGATTCCCACCAGTGTCTCCTCCACCCTCCACTGACCACCTCCCCTTGGCATCTGTAGGCATATCAGGGTCCTCAGAGGGTTAACACCTCCTTGCAGCTGGTGGTGTGTCTTGGAGTGAAGAGGGAGGTCACTGCCCTTGCAGGATGGATCCAAGAGCTGCTTGGCGTAGGGAGGAGGACAGTGTGTTCACAGCAGCTCCGGCGTTTTCCCTGGAGGACGGCGGCGTTGGGATATGGGGTGGAATTCCTCAGGCCTGTGAGCCTTCCAGCCCACCCCACAAGGAGTGTCACAGATAAGCAGCAGCTTTCCAGTGAAAGCCCTGATGAGCTGCCTGTGTGTCTCTCTGCACACAGGCACTGCCTCCCTGCTCCAATTCTGCACCCTGAGCTGGCCCAGAAGAAAAGCAGGGAGAAGCCACCACTGCCCTGCCCATTGCTGACCCTCTAGGCAGTGCTGTGCTGCCCCAGGCAGCTGGAGAGCCCTGGATGTACCCCTGGTGGGATGTGCATACCTGGTGCGTGGGGATGTAAGCCTGTGGAGAGCATGAGGGAAACTCTGGTGTTTGCAAGGGCAGGAGAGATCAGCCTGGGGGGTGTCAAGGGCTCTGAAAAA
>JAWWMO010000138.1:70768757-70824519 GCA_035047845.1 Dendrocincla fuliginosa | reverse complement strand
TGGGCGCAGCCCCCGGGGAGGGGGTCCCCGCGCCCCGCCGTGCCCCCCTTCGCCGCCGGGCGGCAGCAGAGCAAAGGGATTGCCCGCCGGGGCCGCGTCCCCCCATCCCCCGGCACGGGGGTCCCCTCCGAGACGGGCCCTGTCCCGTGCCCGGGACCCCCGGCACAGGCATCCCAGCAGGAGGATGCGCTGACAGTCGGGCGTGCCCCGCTCGGTCCCAGCGTCCCGCCAGGAGGATGCTCCGCATGGCTGGCAGGACCCCCAGGAAGAGCATCCCACGAGAAGGATGCCCTGCCAGGCTGGCGTGTCCCCCCAGCATCCCACCAAGAGAGATGCCCTTCCTATCTACTGTGACCCCTCCCAGCTCTAGAATCCCACCAGGAGGATGCCTGGACAGACTGGCATGTCCCCCCAGCCATAGAACCCCACCAGAATGCATTGCCACTGTGGCAGATCCCTCCCTCAAGACAGCATTCTACCAAGAGGGTGCCTTGCACGGCTGGCAGGTCCCCCTCAGCCCCAGCATCCCATCAGAAGGGTGTCCTGCCGGGCTCTTTTATGTCACTCAACCCCATCATCCCACCAGAAGGGTGTCCTGCCAGGCTGGCAGGTTGCCCCACATCCAGGACTTCCAACAAGCATCCTTCCCGTGCTAAACCCTGATCCTGACTCCCCAGTCCAAGCATCCTTCCCACGCCAAACCCTGATCCTGACACCCCAGTCCAAGCATCCTTCCCATGCTAAACCCTGGTCCTGACACCCCAGTCCAAGCATCCTCCTCGGGGTGCTGGCATGTCCTGCCACTCCCTGATTCCTTCCCCAAACAAGGGACAGCGTGTGATTGGCAGCTCCACACCTCTGACTTAACCCTGCAGCAGGACTTGGACACAGCAGCCCGTGACTATAACATATAGGCACATATTTCTGTCTAATTTAAACGGGAATGGTTTTCTTTCCCACTGATGAAAGCAGATCCTGTTTACACTGGTTTCCTCCCGGTGACCTCCCTCCATACATTGCAATGGGGACTGACCCCAGTGTGGAGCAGGGGCTCTCCCTCAGCTGCTTTCTACTGTACACAGGAAATATTTCCTTGGAGTGTGTTTATCCACGATTTTTCAACTTGTCTTTCTTTAAAAAAAAAAAGTTATTTTAAAGGGCAGTGCAAGTGGACAGTGGGGTGATTTAACTGTTGCTGTCAGAGCTTGGGAGATCTGTGGATACACTGGGTATGAGAGCGAGCAAAAATATTACAGCATATTTATTTCTTTATTTTCCTTGACAATCATTGAAGGAAATTCACATTTTTGATCTTCCTTATTTCTGTCATGCACTCTCTTCTTCCTTAAGCTTTCACCCTCTTTCCTTGAGTTGGGTTTTTAACCCTGTTGGGAACAAGCAAACTGGAAAATAGAAGAAAACAAGAACAAATAGTGCACCAGGAAAATGTACATGAGGATGGTTTTGCTTAAAATAACCCACCCAACAAACTCTTCGTGGCTTTTTTAATGTGAATTAAAAAAAAAAAAAAAAAAGAAGTCCAAACACCCAACACTTGGGTCCAAATTACTCATTGAGAACGTGTCAACCACCAAAATGAAGGATTGTGTCTTACTGGGATGCTAAACTCAGCATGGGATGATCTCAGCCCATGGGATTCTGTAGCCATATCTTTGCAACAACACAGATTGCTGTCTAGATAAATATATCTCATCTAATCTATCCAGTGACATCCAGAGATAAAGAAAACATGTGTCTTTCTCCAAAGCTGAGGCTGGACTGAAGCTTCTCACGTACAGCAGGATTTTAACCACCTAGGAAGCAAAGAGGTTTCTCCCAAGTGATGTGCTAGGAATGCCATGAGGTTGCATCTGCCCTGCCTTTTGCCCTCCCTGACTGAGCTCTCCTCTCCTAATGTCTCCAGGATGGATGGACCTGCTCCAACCACACATAAAACCCTTGAGGTTTCACTGATGCCTCTCCCCTCCCAGCCAGGGCAGGAGGAGATCACATTCTGTGCCATCACCCCGAATCAGCCAAAGAAAATCGTCAGCTTCATTACCATTCCGTTGCCTTGTTGCTTTTCATCTGTCTCCTTGTTTGTGTTTAAATCAGGGCCATTATGGTTAATTTAAACTAATGAGGAGCAGGTTTATACTGATGCACTTAAACCCAAATAAAAGTGTTGGGGTAGGTGTGTGTGGAGGAATTGAGGGGCTTGAAGTAAACACAGATCTGTGAGTGCCTGGGATCTTGACAATCTGCTGGGCTTGAGCTGGAAGAAGGTACAACTCCTTCCCTCTTGATGTTTTACATCTCTTTCCTCCCTCTTTTTTTACACCTTTTTACCATTTTGGGGCAGAGATTCTGCTAGGACTTTGTGATTTAGTGATGTGGGCAGGGCTCTTTAAATAGGTAAAAACACACACACACCTGGTGAACAGTGTTTGTCATGCTGTAATTACATGGTACACCCGAAAGGAAAGGCAGTTTTTTGGTTCAAAACACACAGCTTAGAGGCTTTGATCAACATTTGCATGCACTGCAGGTTTTAGAACAAGGAGAGTGGTGCCCTGGGTGCGAGGTGTCTCTACCCATGGCAGGGTTTGGAACTAAATGCTCTTTGAGGTCCCTTCCAACCCAAACCATTCTATGATTCTGTGATTCTACCCTTGCTCTGCAAAGGAAGATGGGTTATGCTGCATCTGCCTGTGGCATTTCTGGGTCCAGAGGTGGGAGAAATGGATCCTGCTCACCATCAGAGTGCAGAACAGTGGCAAAATGGTAATATTTAACTGTTTGTAGAGGTGAGTTTGCCTTGCCCTGGGCAGAACATCCCCAAACCCTCTGGGATGCCTCCAAACTCAAACCAAAAAGGGGCATTAAAGCAAGGTGGCATCTTTTGGCCATCAGCAATCAGTTCTTATTGACACACACGGACTATGGGTGTTTCTGGAGGAGCAAACCTTCCCCCCACATCTCAGAGAAGCCTAATCCAGTGGGCAAGAGCCCAGGAGAGAGGCCAGATTCTTTTGTGTGCCAGGGGAACAGCCCTGAGTGCCACGCTGCTTTCTGGGAGGCTGAGGCAGGTGGGGTGGGCAGATAGAACAAGCAGATAAATGTGGTTTACAGGGCTGGGGGGACATGTTTGTTATTTCAGTGGGACTGTTGATGTGTTCAAAATGAAGCATTCCACAGGGATGTTCTTTTTTTGCCTTTTGCTCTCTTAAAAGCCATATAATAAAACACTCTAGTACCAAGCAGAACATTTTAGATCCACATTTCCAAACATTTTTTTTTTTCCAGGGAGGAATGAGCAAAACATAAGGCAAATTACTTCAGAAATCACTAACAGAATTAGCAATTAGCAAAACAATCGCTAATAATGATGTAAAAAGAGCAGTCCCTGATGTATAGGAGAAGATAAATAACAGCATAAGAGATAAGCCACAGCACAACTAAATATATAAATAAAAATGCTACAAAAGGTCAAAATTGCAACAAAGAATTGCTCTGTTATCACAGAAAAATATTTCTGTTGGCAGTTTTGTTTCTTTGCGAAATTTCTCTTCACCCAAATGTCAGTGTCTGTTTGCCATTGCTGTATTTTTTCCTACCAGTGAGAAACCCAGACCACCAGCTGGCAGGTGTGGTCGGAGCCCTCAACCAAAGCCCCTCTGGTTTGTGAGGGGATGCCTCTTTTGCTCGTAAATAAAAGCCGGAGAAGCTGTTTTTGGAAAAAGGATGCTGAACTAGGACTTTATGGAATCACAGAATGTCCCAAGTTGGAAGGGACCCACAAGGATTATTGAGTCCTCATGGTGGTTCACAGGACACCTCAACAATCCCAGATTGACCAGATGCTTCTTGAGCTCTGGCACAGGGAGAGCAGCAGAATAGGACCCCACCTGGGGTCAGGTGCCCTGGGGGAGGATGTGATGCTTGGAAGGACTATTTGCTGTAGAAGTGCCTTTTGTACCTCAGGCTGCATCTTTTTCTTTATGACATGAAAATGTTGAGTGTTCACGTGGGGATTTTTTTTTGTGTGGATGCACCTTTTGGACATGTAACCTGCTCTAGGTGACCCTGCCTTGGCAGGGGGGTTGGACTAGATGACCTCCAGAGGTCCTTTTCAACCCTAACAATTCTGTGATCTGTGATATCTTTGCTTCAAAATCTTCAAGACCTATTTGGGTCTATAGCATGGATCATTAGGGTCTGAGAAAGTTACATCTCTTCCAGAAGGCCCCACTTTTCCCTTCTGTTCAAATGTAATCCATTGCAAAGTAGAATCCTCTCTCAGCACTGACAGCAGGAGGAGGATGTCTCCTTATCCCTGTTTCAGCACCTTGTTGATCAGCTCAACCTTCCCTGACATCCCCAGGAAAGTCAGAAATGCATTTTTTGGGTCTTTTCACTTGAACCATCATATAGTTCAGCTTGGCTTCTGCAAATCCCGCTCTGTGTGTGCCCATGAGTGACGTTAACAGCCTCCTAGTCTGGGAATATTATTTCCAATAAAGAGGTTGCACCTGTGTAAATATCGAAATTTTAGATGTATTTGAATAATGGCTCTAGCTGCTGCTCCCAGTATTGAATCTGATGCAACCTTCAGAGATAAAAAGGCAATGAATTTAACAACAGGTGTAGCAATGGCCGTGTGAAGGCATTAGCCAGATGTTTGCTTTTAGCACAACACGTGTAGGTGAGACTTGTTCTCTTCCCCCTGACCCTGAAGTGACTGCATGGCTGCATTCTGATTTTGAGCCAGAAGGGCACAACAGGTTTGCCTTGGCTAGTAAAAGCAAAATGACATTGCTGATAGTGCTCTAGTTTTGAGGTGAACTGGGTCAGAGAAGCCCCATTAAGATACACTTCGCTAAGGGAATGACCTCACTGCAGTGGCTCCATCATTTGGGTGGCAGCATCAGTTCTCGAGTGATTCTCTGCTGCTTTGTCATTGCAGCCAGTGAACGTGGCCTTCCAGGGCAGGGGTTTTGGTTGTCAAGCAGAGCCAGGGAGGGGAGTGGGCAAGTGAGAGATAAAATCATTCCTGGGTCTCCAGAGCTTGAAAGAGCTATTTCAGGAGCCACGGGCCATATGCAGATGTATTTTCCAGGTGAATGCCCAACGAGGGATGCAACAAAAGTCCTTGCAAAGCTTAAATGAGCAGCCTTGAGTCAGACTTCCCAGATCTCTACTGTAAGGGTGTCTCTTCAGATGGGAAACATTACGGAGCTGCAGCTCCCGGATTTCTTCACTTTGTGCTTTGGTACAAACCCTGTTTCTGCAAATGAACTTTGGTGGGGTTTATAAGTGTTCCTTGTGGTTCCCAAATCCTGTGGAAGTTCAGCAGCCTTACCAATGGCTGAGACACCTGGCTGCTGAGGTGAAGGGGATAGAGTCACCTCCCCTTCTCCTGTGCTGCCCCAGGGGGCTTCAGACAACACTGTTGGGTGAACTTCTAACCACGGTATTTCTGAAGCTGACACTTTTCAAGCAACTACCCGGTAATTGTAGCATATACCTTATTTCCTGATCTCCCAGGGAGGAAGGTGGTAGATCTATACCCCAAAAGTGAGATCAGATCTCCATTCCCTCTGGTGAAGAGATATCCTTGTTTCCTGAGTGTACCTTTCAAGTTGCACATCCCAGCTGGAAGGAAGGGGTTAGAGAGAAATTTCAGAAATATTTTACATAATATTGTGCAGTTAAAGGCAAAGAAACAGAGGTATTTACCAAGATCCTTCAGGGAAAGGATTTTCTGTCTCCAGTGTTAGATTCCCTGGATCACCATGGGCCATGGTGAGTTGGGCTCAGCTGCCCCACAGGGCTGTAGGTTGCTTGATCTGTGGTCTGAGGATATTATGGCAAGACCCATGTGCAAAGAGACACCATTTGACAAAAACTGTCTCTACTTGGGGCTATCCCATGTTCCTCCCTCCTTTTTTCCTTTTCAAGCATTTCCTCAGAAATCACAGAGCCATAGAATCGTGGAATGGTTTGGGTTGGGAGGAACCTTAAAGACCATCCAGTTCCAACCCTCTGCCATGGGTAGGGACACCTTCCACCAAATTAGGTTATTCGAAACCTTATTGAGCCTTGTTGTGGGGACACTGGCAGGAGGTGGTGGGCACACAACATGCCAGGTGTCCACATAAATATCTCAGGGCACTTGGGAGGGTCGTGATTTCTTCTCATGATTAATCCATGGGGTCAGTATTAGTTAGTACTTCTCAAGGGAAATCCAGGTCTGACATGTAAACCAGGAGCAAACTCCCAGAAGAGATTATCCAAATCAATATTTCTGATCTTGGTTATGAGGGATCATGAAATCTAAGGAGCCAATCAAACAAGAGACACGACTCCCAAAGATTCATGAAAATGAGTGAAGACATTGAGTAATCTGCTGGTGTCAGCTACGTAAAGAGCTAAATCGGGTCAAGGAATCAGTCATTATTAAAACTATCACCATCACTTTTCGTAGGAACTAGGAAAAAAATTTACAGAGAAGAAAAGAAGAAAAATACATTTCCAGACAAATGTGTGTTATCAACAATTTGACAGTGAGTGGGAGAAAATGGTACAGAGGCAGCAACCTGGAAAGGGAGGCAAAGGAGTAAGACCACATTAAAAACCAGTAGGAACCCAACAGAGATATTTTTTCCAGCTTCTGGGCTGGAGCAGTGGCTGATTGCAGGCCACGATGCAGGAGCGAAAAGGGAAGTGCAGTAATCTGATACAGATGTTCCAGCAGTGAGTGAATCCTTGGTTTTGACAGCAGTTCTCTGGCATTCAGGAAATTACTGTGGTTAGAGATTAATGCTTTCTCCCGCTCTGCTTTCCTTCCAGGACGAGGGAAAATAAAGCTTGAAAAATGAACACAGAAGTTATGGAAAGCTGAGAGGGCGGTCGTGGAGTTTGTTTTTCCCTCCTTGTGTTTGAAGCCATGTTGGCTGGAGAAAGTGTGAGAAGCAAATGTTTGCCTTAGGTTATATTTGTTTATGAAGAATACCATGGCCAATTCCTAGAGCCAGCAAAGACCAGAATTCAGGTCCTCACCATCTGGGGCTGCCTTCTTATCCCAAATAATTCCATGTAACAGGAATACCTTAACAGAACAATCTATGAAGGATCAGGAGAAAGGGTGAATGTGAGAAAATTAGCATGAACGATAATAGCTTGTTGAGTGGAAAATAATTTGATTAGGAGAGCTCTCAGCACCCAATTGTGTATTTTCAGCACGACAACGTATGAAAATCCCTTTGTATAACAGTGATCCACCTCTGATTAATTCTTATTTTATGAAACAATTGGGTGCAGTAATGTATTAGTGCACGACTTTCCTGCACATCTTGACAGTGATGGCTGTGGCACAGCTGCCAAATTATGAATATCTGAATATCTGAGGTTGAATATTCTCTTGGCTGCAGATTAGCTGTTAAAGCAAAGTGCAGCCAAAATTGCCAAGAAAGGCACTAAAGGAGAGGAAAAGTGCTGTTAAGGACAGGAAAGACAGAGATATATGACAAAAGAAACTGTGCCCCAATCCCTGGAAGTGTCCAAGGCCAGGTTGGGTGGGACTTGGAGCAACCTGGGCTAGTGGAAGGTTGGTGGGGAACTGGATGATCTTTAAGGTCCCTTCCAACCCAAGCCATTCTGTGATTTTATGATTATGAGCTTCAAGGTCATTGGGCCCAACCTTTGACCCATCATCACCTTGTCAAGTCCATTGGATCACTAAAAGTGCCACATCCAGTCATTTCTTGAACACTTCCAGGGATGTTGTTCCCCACCACCTCCCTGGGCAGTTCATTTCAATGCTTAACCACCCATTCAGGGAAGAAATTCATCCTAAATTCATCTTCTTTTCCTTATATTGATGCAATGAAACTTAAAAAATGTGAAACTGATAGAGCAGAGAGCTGATGGCACAATTTAGTGTAAAAATCCCTTCATGTTCGTGTCCTTGTCTTTTTAATACTTCCATAGGCATCGTGTAATTAAGTAAAAATAACTCACTGGATTCAGATTGCTAAAATCCCCTTGAGGTAATGGAGGCAAAAATAATTTTGGGGGGTTTTTATAGCACATTGGAAAACCTGAAGCTGAATGAGCTGAGAACAGTATAACATATCCAGGTGAAGCAATGCCTTCAGGTGCCAGTTCAGGGACTGCAGAAATTATATGCTTTCACATAAGACACCTAAAAATGAGCTCTTGGTGTTATGATGGGTTCTTTAAAACAACTCAAAGCTCAATAGGGGAAAAAAGCAACAAGCACCACAGAAGTTATCAGTGGAAAAGAAAACAAAGAACATCACGGCACTCCATAAATCAGGAAATTCTGAGCTGAAAGTAATGATGGACAGAGGGAATGCACTGCAGGGTGTGTCATGTTTTTGTGCCATGTTCTGACTCCCCCTGACTCAAGGCTGACCATTTTAGGGCCAACTTCAGAAACATCAACAGAGAGTCTTTTTCAACAAAAGGCGACTTTGGTGTGTTTCTGTCATGGTGGAGAAGCATGTTGTTGCCCTCAGCAGTGTCCTGTTAGGACTGATGTGCCTCATTGACTTTTGCTGCCCCATCCATCCCCTGATCTACCCCAAATAATAGTCTAGGACAAGAGTGATGGGCTCAGTGCTCCAGCACTGGCAGGAGTGGGGGTGGACCTCATTCTGGTACCATCGTGACCCTGGGACAGGTTCAGTGGGTGCTCAGCTCTCTGTGCCAAGCTGGAGCAGATGGGAAGGATCTGGGACAGTCTTCTGGGAATCAGACCTCAAGTTCTGTAACAAGACTGAGGGCCCAAGGCTCTTACCTGGAATCTGCCTTGGTCCTCTTCCCCTTTCTGGCTCTATGTGTTGTACTTTCCCATAATGACTGGTTTGGGATCACTGGGCTGGTTAGTGACCAGGAATAATTTCATAAGAGATGAACCCAGGCTGGAATTCAGCCAAGAAACACAAATGGTTCAACTACCTGATTAGGAGATGAGCTTAAGCCAATTTGCAAGCAAAACCAAGGTCTGAGGGATTTAAGTCACTTCTTATCATGGTCATGATCTCAGGACATGAAACCTAAGAGAGATGGATCCCTGTGTGGTTGGCAAAGATTAGAAAATATGTTGTTTCCTTCTCATATGACACACTTAATTCCTAAGTATCTGCTGGACAGCCCGGGTGGATTCCTTGCAGGGCTGACTTTCCCAAAGCAGAGCTATATCCTTCCAAACAATGTGCTCAAAGCAGCACGTTCCTATTAGGAAAGACTACCCAGCAGAGAGATTTGCTTGATTTGAGCTTCTCTCCAGAAACAAGGTTGGCTCTGCAGTGGCAAATCCTGGTGATGGTCACTGAATTGAAATGTCCAGCCAAAGCAGGATGTGCCAGGGTGTGATGCATATTCAGATTTCCGTGATGTTTATCCAAATGAAGTTAAACAAGCTGACCAGCCCAATGCTTGCTCATTTAAATTGTGTATTTATATTGTATTATTGCCTCTGACTCTTGGCAAACACAGTGAATCATTACAGACACTCCACTTAAATTACCTTTTTTCAGCTAGATGCATTCAGATCAAGGAGAAGAGAGGAGCATGGCTCCCCAGCAAACTCATAAAGTTGCAAGATTTTATCAAAATTCACAGGTGGGCGGCACTTTGGCAAACAGAAGCTGGTGGTGAGGCCCTGGCACAGGTTGGGCAGAGAAGCTGTGGCTGCCCCTGGATCCCTGGAAGTGCCCAAGGCCAGGTTGGATGGGGCTTGGAGCACCCTGGGCTGGTGGGAAGTGTCCCTGCCCATGGCAGGGCGTTAGAACTGGATGGGCTTTAAGGTCCCTTCCAACCCAAACCATGTGATTCTGTGATATCTTCATCAAGTGCCACAACAATCTTCCAGCTCTCTGTGGGAAAGGTTCACCTTACAACGTCACATCCATTTCTGCAGAATGAGATGAATGAGCCACAGTGATAACTATTGGTAGCAGCTGGGGAATGTGTGAGAGGAATTCCTTGGTCCATGCATGTCTAGAAAGAAAAGTACAGAAGGGTATATAAAGAACCTGTAAAACTCCAGGTGTTTTGATGGGCAACTATAAAAGAAACACACCCCCCCCCCCCCGCTAAACAAAGAGAAAATGAGACGTTGTGACTTTTTAAGTAGAATAGATAAACAGACTGAGACCATGAAGGTGGAAGACAGCCTGGATGAGACTCAAACAGTATGGATGCCTCTTAGGAAAAGAAGGCAAGATATTGATGATGGTCTTCAGAAAAATGCATTTCCTCAAATGGAAGTAGTTAAGACTTAGGAGAGAACTTTTTAAAGGGGAAATATTGTGGAGAAGTGGCAAGGCCTTAAGAAATTCCCATTAAAGAAAGACATAGAGACTATTCCAACTTGGAAAATGTCTTTAGAACATGGTAAGAAACTTGCTTTTCAGAAATAACATTGCTGAAAAGAAACAAGAAGTCAGGCTATAATGGGAGAGAAAAAAAATATGTAGCAGGAAGGTGTTTCAAAGGATCTGGACTTGACAACATTGCCCTGTGTATATTCTGGGAGGCAGCTGGAAAAAACCCAGAGATATGGAAATGACCTTTGAGAACATGGAATAAGGGTAGGTGGAAAAAGACTAACAGGGTGCCAGTCTTTGGAAAGAAGGATGGGTGCTACAGTGCATTGGCATCATTTCAGTTTTCAGAATAATGCTGAAATAAATCCTCAGTCTGCAAGCGTGAAAAAGACAACAGAGGGATGAATAACTGCCAAAACTTTTTAATTTTTTTTAAGGACAACCTGTGTTGAAAAATTTTAATTTCATTTTTTGACAAAGCAGTAGGTCTGGAGGATAGGGAAAAAACTCCCCATAGATGTTAATTGTTGTGACCTAAGGTCTGGACATCATTTTACTAAATAGTGTCCTGAGCAATTTTGAGAATTAAGGATTAGATAATGCTACTATTTATTGTACTGGCACTTGACTGGAAAACAACAAAGCATTAATAACTATGGTCTGAGAAGTACCAGGCTACAGTGATGTATTAAGGGACAAAAGTATAAATCTCCACAGGACAGGTACCAGTCAACAATTTTTATTAATGCCTTTGAAATTCTGCAGACTGATCACATTTGCAGTCCATGTGAACATGCAGAAGGACAAGACCGAAATCCCAAATTGTCTTGACAGATGGAAAAAAAATTGTCTGGGAAAAATAGAGTCCAGTTCAGTAAAATTCTGTCCCTCAGAAGGAAAAATCAGCTGGGTGATAGAGGAGAGTGGATGAGCGATTGCAGCACACAAGGAACATTTGTCAGGAATTCAGGCTGCTCTGGAAAAGAAAAGTGCCCTGCAGAGATGGGAATGCACCAGGCTCTAAATAAAAATCATTCACGTTCAGAGCAACAGTTTTTTCCCACTTAAATCATTCTAATATGACATAACACAAAGGGTGTGTAATCATATTGCCTTGAAACTACTGGAAGTTAATCTACTATTTCCACGTTCTATGATTTGTCAGGGTTCAGGATATTCTTATTTTGTCTTATTGCACTTTTAATTTGGATTTTAACCAAACAAGGGGCCAAGAGAGACACTGGGAAGGCCACCTAATGATGTGGTCTGGCTAAGACTGGTTTTGGCACAGAAACCCTGGTAACTTTGGTCTGCACAAAATTTGTGGGGTGTGATGGGCTGTTAACTCAGAGAGGAGATGACCCAGGGCTGTTGATGGGTGACACACAGGCAATTCTCAGCTGATGGTGGCTGGGCAGCTGGTCTCCCAAATTCTGGATAGTGCCACCTTTCTATGAAGGGACCACAAATGGCTCAAGGGGAACAAGAATTTAAAATACTTGCCCCTCTCACGTGACATTTCTTAGCTCCCAGTTACTCTACTGGGAATATGCTGATTGGCCATCGTGGGAAACACAGTTCATCTGGGATTTCATAGACCCATAGCACTAAATTTTAGGTTGGAAGGGCTGTCTAGTCTAATACTCTGCTCAGACCAGGTTTCACCAGATCAGGCTGCTCATGGCCATACCCAGATGACTCTGGAACAGCTCCATGAAGAGATTATTGCTGTTATCACCTGTACCTCTGGTTTTTCAGTCATTTTCAAGAGGCTGAAGGGGCGAAACTGAAGGTAATTTCAATCCTATGATAATCCCTAAAGCCAAAATTCAAATGATACAAGCTAAAGATGCTGAAAAGAATGAATTGCAAGTGCAAAATAATTTAAGAATATGAAGAAAAATGATGGGAAAAAAGGGGAGAAGAGTTAGTTCCTCTTCTGCATGGATTGCAATATGCACAGACAAAGATATAAGAGGGTGCTAATGTCCCAAATTCTTTATTATTTTGATTGGAATGAGTAATATAAATAAAGTCAGCTATAGTTAGAGCTTGTTCCTAATGTCGAGACAGCCCTGTAAAATGCAGGAATTTAAGGAGGGGTGAATCCTGCCAGTGCTTACCCAGGCATGTTGAACTGCTGAGTCCAACACCACTACTTTGGTGAGGAAAAGCTCTCAGGACAGTGTGCCAGGCGTGTCTCTTAAACAGATCCTTGGTCAGGAGGCTTTCCCAGACCCTTTGGAAACCTTACCTGGCATTAATTCCATTTGTATTTACCAGTGCTGTAAATTATAGGTGTCATATATGGACTCATATCTGCAAAAAAGGCTGTCATTTTTCATACTCTGGGGTCAGAAATAACAAGTCTGCTCATGGGCCAGAAAGCATGATTTCCCATTTGGAAGAATTTAAAGAATTAATTGTTTGGCAGAACAAATGTGCTTGTAAAATTAAGCGTCAGAACACATTTTGCCCTTTGATTCCCTCCGAAATTCTCAGATAAACCAACTTAACCCACATACACAAATCTTATACGTCAGCTGTCTAGCAGGCAAAAAGGAATGCAATGGCTAAAGGAATAAAAACTCTCTGGATTTTTAAGGAGATGAAGTAACCTGAGTTGCCTGAAATCTTTTTTGATCCACAAAAGATTTTTTTAAAGTTTGAAATAATTTACTTTTTTGCATATGTTTTCTCCATGGTCATTGGAAATTTTGTGTCTGGGATATGTGAGTTTGTCAAGAACTTCATGCATACATTCACTTCTAACCCAGGAATCCAGAAAATATCACAACTTGGCAGAACCTGAACTCAATAAGAATCATTCCTGCTCTCCATCACCGTGCTGAAAACCCCAGCAAAGCACGTAAGGAGGATTTCTGTACATACCTATATCTATTTTTATATGTATGCATGACAAAGAAAAAAAATTGCTTTGGATTGATTGATATCCAATAGATTGCATCAAGCAAAGTAATTTTCTGTGAAACTAGGGCAAGGCAGAAGAGGAATTCACTGAGACCAAGAGCTTTGACATCCACATCACGTTTGGAAACACTAAATATTCCCAAGACTCATTGCAGCTCGTTTCTGGGATGTGACACCCAGCTCACAGTTGCAGCAGATGTATCTCTAAATGTATGGAGAGGGACTTTTTACAAGACCTTGGAGTGACAGGACAAGGGGGAATGGATTCAAACTTACAGAGAGTGGGCTTGGATGGGATATTGGGAAGGAATTGGTGTCTGGAAGGGTGGGCAGGCCCTGGCCCAGGTTGGGCAGAGAAGCTGTGGCTGCCCCTGGATCCCTGGGAGTGTCCAAGGCCAGGTTGGATGGGGCTTGGAGCACCCTGGGCTGGTGGAAGATGTCCCTGCCCGTGGCAGGGAGTGGCACTGGGTGAGTTTTAATGTCCCTTCCAAGCCAAATCATTCCATGAGCCTGTGATTCTATGATATCTAATAGTAGAGGAAAGCTTCCAAGCATGCCAGTGATAAAACAAGGTTTCTTAGGCCGTTTATTTTATGAGATATCTCAGCTGGCCAGTGATGCAGGTGACATGCTGCCTTTTACTTTTATTTGCAAAGTAATTGCTTGAACTGTCTGGTTCCAACATAGAGCCACCAAAATGATGGCTGTATTTAGATATAGATCAATGCATCAGCACCCAGAGGGTCTTCTCCAGCTAATGCTAACCAGAGTGGTTAATAAGGTAGTGATTGATGAATCAGGTGCTAATAGCACTCGCACTGCAATTACAGTTTGGTAATTCTGGATTTTATTTACATAATCACCCAACACCAGCCCTGCTGTGTTGACACTGGTAGAACCTGCAGCAGCACCAGGAACAAGCAGCTGAGCGAGTTGCTGCAGCAAAACACTTCTGTTGGTGAAACAAGCCCCAGACATGGGTCAGGCTGAAAGGTTTTCCAGCATTAAGACAAAACACACACAAAAGTGAAGGACATTCCCTGGAGGGCTCTAAGCTTTACCCCAGAGCTGGCCACGGGGAGCGTTTTTAGTGCTGATGGCAGGAGGTGTTGTATTTGTAGCCTGCTGAAAGCAGAGTGGGGTGGTGGTGGAGAAAGGGAAGGCAGGGAAGAATAAAAGGTGATGGTCTGGGTTTCTGTAGTGGAAACCAGGCTTTTAAGAATATGAGAAGTTAAAAAAAGCGCTCTGAAAGCATCCAGAAATCTCAGCACCTCAGCTTGTAGTCTGGATAGAGAGACAGGGAAAGGCAGAGGGTAGGAAAAATAAACACAAAACTTAGTTCTGTGCTTGCACTGGGACAGCTAAAGAGATGGAGGAGGGGGGACATGAGATCAACAGCAGTTTGCTGGTGAAGAACAAGGTGAAGACAGTCACTGTATCTCTCTTATACTTGACCTCCCAATTTTGTATAATTTAGGATATTTTCTGTGAGGGGAAAAAATGTACATGTAAAAGGAGTCATAGCAGAGATTTTTATAAAGGAGTTACAAGACTCACTCTGAAAACACAATAGTGGGCAGTTAACAGTCTGTAAAATTCAAAAGAGCTCCAGAAACATATTTGATTGTGCAGCAAACAAAAGGATGGAGAATAAAAAGCGAGAACAGGCCGCTTCTTTTAGTACAGTCTGCCTTGCATTGTTGGGTCCCTTAGAAGCTATAAATAAACTGCACATCTTTGTACAGATCATTACGTGTAACTGAAAACCAAGAGAGATGCTAAAAAATACCCACAATTTGAATTATCCCTGACAGCACCAGGAATGGGACTTGTGATGGCCAGGACAGATGGTCTGGAGCGCTGGAGCTGTGATTTGTGAAGGTGACCAGCAGAAAGTGCAGGGCTGTCCATGGCAGAAGTATCCATGGAGTGTCGACACACTGGATTATGTTCACAGGGTCCATTCGGTTCATAAACTGGGGGCAGTAACATCACAGTGGAAACTGAGGCACAGGTTGTTGCAAAGGCTTTGGCTCAGAATCAGATCATGGAATCATACAATCATAAGATTTTTGAGGTTGTAAAAGGATTTAAGGTCATCCAGTCCAACCAACAACCTGGTCGCACCACCACATTCACCACCAAGCCATGTCCTCGAGTGGCATATCCACACTTTTTGAGCCATTCCAGGGATGGTGACTCCACCAAATCTCTCACTATTTCTTATATTGCCACTACACTTTGTTGTCAGTGCCTCTAACTAATAGAATAGAACAGAATCATTATTGAGAAACATTAAGTATTGAAAATTACATGTTACATTTATTATCTTGGGGGGTTTTTTTTAGAATAATACCACTGCAGAGGACATCTGGACCACCCAACATCTGGCAGCCTGAGGGCACTGCTGGCAGCCTGCAGCTTGCCAGAGAGGGATTAATTCCTGTGCTGCTGTGGTGGCTTTGGCATGGACCAACATGAGGGATTTCAACACCACTCATTTATTAAACCTCACCAAAATTATATGATCCAGAGGTAGACAGGCTTTGGCACTTAGAAGCAAGTCACCAAGATTTAGTTCTGTGGATCTTTTATTCCTCCATGGGCCCATAGTTTAATTTGGCAAACTGTAATCATGCCAATATTAATTAGCCATAATGATTCAGTCATGCAAAGTAAAACCTGGCCACCAGGGAGATATTAGAGGTGATGTACTTATTTTTTATGTGCATAATAATTTGCTAACTTTAAATCTAAAGAACATTGTTAGCCTGAAAAAGCACTCATTATTAAAATTAGACTGAAAGTTATAAAGCTGAATGATCTCCTGTGGCAACAGTGATTTACAAACATTCATTATTAAAAACAGAGAGTGGTTGTGTTTCAAGACTTTAATTATCGTGCAAACAGTATCTGATTCAGTTGTATTAATCTTATGTTTGCTTGTTTTCTTGACCTGTGTGAATGGCACAGGAATTTATTAGCATTTGTCATTTATATCTATTTATCAAAGGTGTGGAGGTGACAGAGTGTCTGAGGTTACAATGCTGGGAGGGATGGAATTAGAATCAATGACTGATTTAGCAGAGTGTACTTAAGCAAGTGAGTGAACCACAGCCTTGCAAAATTTTCCAGTTATGTTCAACTTGTCCAAAATTGCAGCATTTCTCAGATTTCAGTGTGACATCAAGGCAATGACTCTACTAGTACAGAAAACAGGTTTGTTGTGTTAATAAGCAATTAAGCAAAGTAAACTATATATTTGCTGACTTCAAGTTATGCAAAGTTCCCCCTAAGACAAATGAGATAAGGGTATAATCCTAAGTATTTTAGGAATCCTGTGGCAGTGTGCTCAGCTTAGTCCAAAGGGATGTAACCCTGTTTCTTATCTGAGCATCCTTTCCTGAGCAGATTGGAGATGACCCTTGTGGCTCTGCTCTCCAAGGAGAGAGCTGTGTCTAATCCTTTGCAAAGCTGTCTGTGCCTTTTACTAATAATCTAATAGACTGAGCCAGCTCTGAAATTTGGAGTGTGGGTGATACTGAACTATACAATTATGGCTATTAACAGAAGCTGAAATAGTGCCATTTCACAGAGGCTGATGAGACAGGGGTAAGAGAGTGTCACAGTCCAGCAGAGAACAGTTGAGGTCTTATCTGAGCACTTCAATGCCAATCAGTAACTATTAAATAGTCAAATACATGGGAGCAATTTGTAGGAAAACCCCCACCTTGTATATAATATAGAGAGTCTCAGCACACAGCAGATGAGGCTGAGGATGTGGAAGGTGTTAGGTCACAGAGGGCCCAATGGCAAGGCTGAGATGCCTTCAAAAAAGCAAGATCTATTAATCAGATTGAGACAGAAATACTGTAAGAGAAAGGGCACATGAGCAATGCAGAGCCAAATCAAGCTGCCAGCCAGCATCGTAGATACACATTCTAATAAGACTTTTGCTCAAAGACTTAAAAGACTAGGAGGGTTAGAAAGAGGTCTAAAGGGCTTGTGGCAAAAGCCACATGTCTGGAAGGTGGGTTGTTGACTTTTAACTTCCTCTGTGTCAGCTGATCCTTCAAGCAGCTCTTTAAAGGGCACACACCAGAAGGAAATCAGTGGAGTGTGCAGTAACATATAGAATCAGAGTCACAGAACGGTTTGGGTTGGAAGGGAACATAAATACCATCCAGTGCCACCCCCTGCCATGGGCAGGGACACCTCCCACCCGCCCAGGGTGCTCCAAGCCCCATCCAACCTGGCCTTGGACACTCCCAGGGATCCAGGGGCAGCCACAGCTTCTCTGCCCAACATATGTCAGGACCTGCCCACTCTCACAGGGAAAAATTTCTCCTCAGTATCTTAACCCTGCCCTCTTTCAGAAGAAGCCTTTTAAAACACAGGCAGGAGCTGCAGGATCTCTCATGAGCTCTTGTAGTAAAGACAGACCTTCAGCTGAAAGTGAGAATCTTTGTACTCACTGCAGAGGGGACAGGGAAAGGCAGGGCTCCGGCTGGGCTTTCAGCTGGAAGAGAAACAGATGTCCCACATTCTCCATGAGCTGGGACATGTGGAAGAGAGTACCATGACTAAGGCTTGCTTTCCTCTGTTTTCAAGTAATCTTGGTGCTGATAAGCCTGGCAACCATTTTCATCAGCAGTTGCGAAGATGGGTTTTGAATAAATCAGATTCAGTCCCCGAGGAGCTCAAGAGTAAATATTGGAACTAATATCATGGAGCAGCTGAGCACCAGGGCATGTTATTCACACTAGAATCCATTTTGGAGAAGTTCACCCATGTCGCACTTCCAGAAGAGTCCAAAGCTGTGAGACTGGATCCAATTGCCTGGGCTGCAGCAGCTCTGAGCAGACCCCTGAAGGATCAATGACTGGTTGCATTAAAAAGCTGGGAAAATATGTGCCACAAAGCACTGAGCTGCAGTTCGTAGCTGTTTCCTCTGGAAAATGAGGCTAATTATTCAGATAGGCTGGTAATGAATACCCCTGAAATAGTGTTGATCAACCAGTCCCCTGAAAGCTTTTACACGAATCCAAAGCTCTTTGTCCCTTCCATCAGCCACCCAGCACAGCCATCACAACTGTCCCTTCAGCAGCTTAACCTTTCACAACAAAATGGGGAAATGGCCAGGCAACAAAAATGCCCCCAAAGCTGTGCCTGAGCTACACATGGACTCGGAAAATCATTATGTTCAATTTTATTTAAGCAACGCCACGACTCACTTTTATTATGCATTTGGGTAAACTCAGAAGCTGATAAATAAAGGACAAAACCTTTATTATGCATTTCACCATTCCAGAGCAAGCAGGTAATGCAAGTCCACACTGACACAGGATGGGAGTTGCACTTTCAGGTTTCAATGCTGGCATGCAAGTTCAAGTTCAGTCTCTCCTGCTGGGCAGGAGCCTCCTCACTGCTGTTGGTTAATGCAGAACCTTCTGAGGGGGATTTCTAAAGGAGAGAAAGAAGAAGAGTTAAAAAAAACAAAACCCCCAAACAGGTTAATGACCTTAATGGTTTCATATCCATATCCATATATATATATCCATCTTCCATATCCACTGTTCTGCAGGAAAGTGGCTCTGTCACAGCACATCACTTCCAGTGTGGGCATTGTCATACCTGGGCTGAGGAACCTGGGGATGAGGTGGGGCTTGCTGGGTTGGCAGGGTCTGGAAGATGTGGTGGAATGTCAGACCTGAGGCAAGACTTCACCTCCTGCCTGGAGTTCCTATGAGAACATCCTGACCTCCTTCTCCCCCTTCTCCAGCACCACCTCCCACCTTCAGGCTGGTCACAGCCTGAACCAGCAGAATTGCCCAAAATTCATCCCATCCTGGGTTTGCTGTCACCTGAACACACAGAAATGGGATCCACCAAGGCTCTTCCAAAGCTTTACCTCACCTGCTGCCTCCAGCACATCTCTCCTTCAGGAGGAAAGTGGAGAGACACTGCTTTTCACTTATTTTTGCATTTGATTCTTCGCAAAAGTCTTGTGTTTGCTTTTGTGAAAGTCAGAATCACTCTTGTCCCTGGTTTCAAATAAATTTGTCTTCTTGAGGCTGAAATCACGCCTCAAGAGTTTTCTGTGGGAAAAGCAGAAATTCAGGGAAGGTCTGAGTAAAGAAAGCAGGAGAAAAGTTAGAGATGGCATTTAGGTGTTGTTTTAAGCCATCACTGACTCTTTTGCTCTTTTTTGCTGTCTCTGAGGAACATTCATCCTCTGAATTCTTTAAAGCAACTTCCTTTCACAATGCTTTTGGGGTTTTATGTTGATTTGTTGTGGGTTTTTTAATCAGTGGATCTCAAAACATTTTTTAAAGTAAACAAAGCATTACTTTATACCTCATTTAACAGTAGGTGAAGTGAATTGCCCCTCTTATGTATTTTATACCACTGTCAGAGCTGGAAATAGAACTAAGCCCCTTGTTCAATGCTCTGCCCACTCTGCTCCACTGTCTGAGAAATGACAAAAATATCCTTTAATCCCCCCAAAAACTTTATAAATAAATGTTCCATAATACATTGGCACTGGGTGATTAGCAGTGCCACAATCATGTCCAAAAACCCTTTGTGTCATCAGTGCCCCATGTTGAAATGATCTCCATGTCCTGCCACGAGCAGGGTCTCATCAAGCAGAGCTGCAGCCCTGGAAGTGGCAGCAGAATCTGGGCAAAATAACTTGAAAATGAGCATATTTTTGCACATATGCACAGGTCGTGGGGGAGATGACGGCTCGCCCAAAGTGGTCACAGTGAATGTTTCATGGACCATGAAGATTGTGAGGGGTCATTGCACATTTCTCCCACGAGCTCCTCTGCTGCAGAGGGCAAAGAATAATTTTTGGTGTTTGGATGATTTTTGGCTGGATGGTACAGCAGTACAGTGGCCCAGTTTGTTGTATTTTTAGCCTCCTGCTGACCGATGTCTGAGGGGGGCTTTGCTGCTCATTTCACACTTGATAATTCTTGTCCAACTCCGCTGACCAGGCAGGATGCAGGGAAGAGAATCAACCCAAAATCTGGCACTAAAAGTCCCTTTGCTTCACCTCAGAGAAGGTCTCAGGGGCCTTTACAGCAGAGCATGGGGAACCACCCATCCCCATCCTCAACACAATTTGGTTTGCTTTAAAACTCCGGTTGTCACTTCTGTGCCTCCCTTTCAATCTGCCTCCAGCCCTAACACTGTCAATGATTATAAATAGCAAGAGGCAGCTCGAACTAAATGACACTTTCAGCGCTTCCAGTTATCTGTCAACAGCCTCTTCCAAACACCACAGGATTTTCTCCCAGAAGAGACATTGGGTTTGGTGGTGTTTGTGTTATTCCTCCTCTATTGTGCACCATGAGAAAATAAAGACAATGTGCGGTTTTGCTTTGCTTTTTCCTCTCTTACTTGAGTAGTCTCCAGAGGCAGAAATGAGATGTATAAAATTCCCAGGACAAGTTCTACTCTCTGCCAGCATAACATCAACCCTAAATGGCAAATCCTGCCTTTGTGATTTTGGGCTGACCATGTTTTTGCAACAGAGGTCTTGGGGCCAAAGCCAGAGTTAATAAAAAACTCCTTGTTGAAGAGCCCAGCACCAGCACGGGCTGAAGACTTCAATGCATCACTGTGGACACCCAGGATTTGTTCCAGCCTCCTGGACACGGCTCATCCATATCTGTGCATCCCTGCACTGTGCAAAGGTCTGTTTCAGCAGTGCCATCATGCACCAGTGGATGACACATCTCTGATGTCCCCAAACAGTCCCAGGCACAGCCTCCAGCCCTGGCTCCCCATCCTGTACACCTTGGTGTGATTTTGCCCTGGTGCTGGTGCTTTCCTGGACAGCACCATTCCAGGGGGCTGCCATCTGCCCAGGGCCATCCCCAAAAAGCAGGACAGACAAGGTAATCCTGTTTGGGGAGGAAAAACCCTGTGAACACAATGCAGCCAAAACCCAGGCTCTGAGTCTTTTAATTCTCTACTGTATGTGTCGAAATAATGGGTGAAATCTGCATGTGTTCCTTCTTTCCTACTGAGTCAGCAATTGGCACCTGTGGGCAAGTGGGGGCTCAGCACTGGCTGATCACATTCTGGCTGGAAGTTTCTTGGACTTCATGGCTCACTGTCAGATGCCTCACAGTTCATTCCAAGGCACCTCCAAGCAGGAAGGGGAAGGAAGCCTTACGTCTCAGCTCTGATAAAGGTTACACCATCCATTAAGGCTGTTACAGCTGCACTTACTATTTTAAGAGTCCTGGCTTATTCCATGATTAATTCACAGGCTGCTCCTGCACCTCAGTTTACCCAGAAGCAAAGCAGAGATGATCCCAGGGTGCGAGGACTGTGTGTGCTGACCAAAATTGTTCTGCTTTGGGGATTCTCCAAAACGGCATTATTGATTTTCTGCATCGTGTGGTAAATGTTTAGTGCAGCTCTTGAGTGTCTCAAGTCCTTTCATGCTTGGAAGAAAGCGTGACTGCAGGAGTCCCCATCCCCAGCAGAACAGAAAGGGCTTGAAAACCATTCACAATATTAAAAAAAAAAATAAAAAAAAAATAAAAGGCAACTTTTGGAAATGAAACCTTTTATTTTATCTCCTTATGTTTTTAATTTGCCAGACAAGTGGGAGAGAAGTGCTGAGAAAGACAGCAGCATGAATAACCAGGCAAAGATAAAAGCCACACTCTTCCCCTGCTTATGCTTTAATTTTACTTAGCCTTTAGCTCACACTACGGTGTCTGTAGCATTTTGCCATTTGGGGCTGAAAAGGATGAGCAGAAAATAAAAGCTCTCTTTTTCATTAAAGAGCAATACTGGTTATGTGGTTGGAGAGCATCTTGCTCAGAGGGAAGAGGGATACAAAGAGGGAGCCCAGATATTGTCCAGCTCTTTTGAGTGGAGAATATCTGAAGTGAAACAAGCTGCAGACTCCCTTAGTCATGTCACAGAGGCACTGGGAATCATTCCCACATAGTATTTTTATGTAAATTTTATCTTTAATATGCCATGATAGCTTTCAGGCTTTACATTCCCTGTCAAATTTGTTTAACACTCTAAAAAGAGCTAAAATTTCTTTAGGGCTGACACAGGAAGGCAGATAAAATAAACAGTGTGACTCTACTGCCTTATTTCCTGAGGAAAAGAGGCTTAAAAGGAGGAGAGCTGTTCACAGTGCTGTGTTCCTCAGTTTCCCTGCTCTAAAGGGACGCTGAAAGTTTCTTATTATTTTCTAAAGCAGTGAACAGAAGCTCCCTGGCTACTGCAAATCAATACCATTCAAATAGACTTAATTTTATTTGTTCATTTAGCAGCTGAGTGGTATCCTCACTGGAGCTATTCTGATTCATGTGTCTGCGAGATGTTATAATTACTGAACATCTGGCCTTCCATAGGTCTGGGGACTTCACAGAGCCCTGCAAAGCTTTTGTCACAATGTCTGAGGCTCCAAGAAAGCATTTCAAGCAACAATCACTTCAAACTTTAACCTTCAGGTCTTGTCAGCATTTATTTGAAGGCTCTGGCCCTTACCATTTGTGGAGTCCTCACAGCAAGTGGATGGATCACTGGTGTGATGAGCTCTGTTTCCTCAGTAGCTGAGATCTACTTGTGTCCTTCTTTCCCTTTCCTCTACAGAAAATCCCTTACTCTTTCCATGCTGTCAGCCACGTGGGAAGCTTCAATTCCCTCTGAATATGGAAAATTCATCACTATTGGTGGTGCTCTATAAATGGTGTAAAACACATACAGTGTGATGTAGTGACAGGACAAGGGGGAATGGCTTCCCACTGACACAGGGCAGGGCTGGATGGGATATTAGGAAGGAATTGGTGGCTGGGAGGGTGGGCAGGCCCTGGCACAGGTTGGGCAGAGAAGCTGTGGCTGCCCCTGTATCCCTGGGAGTGTCCAAGGCCAGGCTGGACGGGGCTTGGAGCGCTCTGGGCTGGTGGAAGGTGTCCCTGCCCATGGCAAGGGGTGGGACTGGATGGGCTTTGAAGTCCCTTCAAATCCAAACTATTCCATGATTCTCAGATGAAACTGCATTGGTGCTGCCAGCAGGCACAGAGCATGTTCCTGTGCTGGGTCTGAGGAGCAACAGTTTGGAGATGAGCTGAAAGCACATCAAACATTGCGTTTCAGTGAGGTTAAATGCCATGGAGTGAAGCTGCATACACTCTCCAAGAGGTTCCCAAAATTACAGCCTCACAAAAGGGTGAGTAACTCTTTCTGGAGGCTGCAATAGAGGTAACCTGGGAGATATAACTCTTAGAAGAGCAAATTGCCTTTGTGCTGGTAAAACCCTTTTTACTTGAGTGTGGAGAGAAATCCTCCATCCTGTTCAGAGCTGGATGATGGACCAGAAGGCAGGGCTGGGGAGAGGGAAGGATTTGGCCTTTAGAGAAGAGAGAGAAACAAAAGGTGGTGTTTTATACCATTGATCCAGCTGTAGGGAAGGCACTGAACTCAGCCCTGGGAGGATGCCAACCTACACATCTCTGCCTGCAGGCAGGCAAAATCTGCTCAAACAAAGGATGATGAATGCTGCCCACTGGGCCAGCTGGCTCCCTTTGGTATGTCTGGGTCATAGCTTGGGCTCTAGCTGTCCTGTCTGACTGCTTCATCCAAGAAAATGAAGAAAAACAGGAGTGGGATGACCTAATGACAGCCCAAACGAGGCAAGTGTGACAGGTACCATCCTAAAATGTTTTCCAAGGTATCCCATGGCATTGCATATCAATGAACTGGGTTGGTGGCCATGCAACAGTGGGATGGGGGTCACTGTCACTCTGGAGCTGTTGGGGAACACCTACTCTCAGTCAAAGGGGAGCCCACAGCAGTCCATGCCAGAGTGGTTTAATGTAGTTTTAAATCCTTCACTGTGCTGGGAAAAGGATCACAAGTCCAAGCAGAGGTTTGTCCTCTTATTCTGTCCCAAGAAGATGCAACAAGGGAAGGAGAAAAAGGTGTGTTTTTGAAGAGATGAATAGATCACAGAGCTGGTTCCTGGGGCAGCAAGGGTCAGATAGGAGGAAAAATGCCTGGAGAGAATCACCTGGGACAGGGGTGTGTTGAGTTGGGTTTGGAGAAGCATGGCTGGAATGGGAAGAGAGCCTGGAGACCAGTGTGCCCAGCACAGAGCCAGCATCACTCACCCACCAAGGCAGCAGGATTTTAAACCTGTGCTGCTGAAACCCTGGTGTTTTAAACACAAAACCTGACATTGCACCTTGATCCTCTTCCCCAAACAAATTAAGTGGGGAAAAAACAACCTGTGGTTTTTTTCCTTTTCCAAATATCTTCTTTTCTTCAGACATGGTGAAAGATGTTTTTATTTTATGCTCTTGCTTAGAAAAAAAAAAAGACAATAAACCCTTCTTTCTCCTTGTAAAAAAAAACCCCAAAAAACACCAAACCAAAAAGCCAAGAGGATGCACAATGTAAGTGAAAGGGACACATAGGCACACTTATACTTAATAATTTTGCATTGAAAGCACTGAGAAAAAAAAAATAAAGCAGATTTGGGACTATTTTCTCTGATTTTAATTCCCCATTTTTGTTCTGAGAAAACAAACAGGTCCATCTGATCAAAAAGACATGTCCAGGCTGAACATGTAGGGATTTGATTCTCTTCTCACTGGGGTTCATGTGGAGAAAGCAGGAGATTACAGGATATGTCTGTGGTGGTTAAACAAAGAGGTCCAAGGAGCATTCCTGAACCTTGAGTTGAAGTGATGCACCATCCTGTGTCTGTGCTTGGTGTTACTCCCATCTGGAACAGACCCTGTCCACTCCACAAAGCTCCTCTGGGGGAGTTTCAATAATTCCAAGCAAGGCACCAACACTTCATATCTGGGTTGTTGCCATCGGAGTGTCCCCAGGGATATTTCAGGATTCAAAGACAAGCAGTAGTGTTGGAAACCTGTACAGAGGGAGGAAGATGAAGCCCAAATCTATTCTCACTCACGTTGCCTGCTGGGAGAGGTCCTTTCAGGGAACTTCTCAGCAAACCAGGCTTTGCTGTGGAGAGAACTGGAGTGATCCAAACCAGCCAGGGATCAAAGAAATGACTTTGTGGTGTGGTCAGATGGGAACAAGTCTGAAACCCACTCCTTGGCAGAATTTATTTATCACCTGAGCTCTCTGCCTCTCTTGGGGTGGTGTCTCCTCTGAAGCTCAAATAAAAGTGATTTCTCTCTGCCTTTTATGAATGGGGATTATTTTAATACCTTACAGGCACCTCAAGCCTATACGAGTGAAGGGAACTTATGGCAGGTGCTGCTGGAGGGAAATTCACCGTGCCAGCAGCAAAATGCCTGATGCACAGGGAGCAAGAAAAGCACTTCTGCATGGAAGGGGATGACATTTTGGTTACAAGGCAAAGATGAAGCACTAACAGAGAGAGCAAGAAGCAAACACACATCTGGTAGCAGGCAGCCTGTGGAAATCAGCACAGGCTGTAAAGGACATTGAAAAACACTCAACAGCAACAGACGTCTGAGTCCCAGACCTATCATTTCTGCTGGGCATTTTTCACACCACCCGGGCAAAAACAAAGTGCTTGGTGTTTTTCACAGAAGGTCACAGAGGGTAAAAACCACAGCTTGCCTGTCCATGGCAGGAGAAGCAGGAATTCATCTGTCCCGTGGGGGTTGTGATGTTTTAGCAGGGAGAAATGCATATTCTCTGCAATATTCTGGTTAAGTGAAGGTGTTAGAACTAAACGTTCAACAAAGGGCTATGCTGATTTAGCTAATTCTTTTTTTGTTAAGTTCTAATTTTTGTAAGTTCAATTCTTTGTAAGTTCAGTTTTTTGTAAGTTCTCAAGGTTTTTCTTGGTTTGCAGCTACCTTGGTGCTTTCTGCTGAGTAGTAGATCATCGAATAGCAAACTTCAGCTTGCTGACAATAGTTCTGATTTCTTAATTACTTTTCACGGGCTGTGAGGCAATCCAGAGACCACGTTTTCCTCTGGGATTTGTAGACAACAGCCTGAAGGCAACTGATAAGTTTATTAAAGAATCTGCTGTGACTTTGAAGCCCTGGAGTCCCTATTAATAGCCTAATGTTACTGTGTTTGTTCTTAGGGGGAGGAAATTGCCCCGTCCCCATCATCTACTCCTGGAGAGAGCTGGTGGGACTCTGGTGCTGCTCGTGTCCCTGTGGAGGGTGGATGGGGCACTGCAGCACGAGCAGCACCTCATGGTATGGCTGAACACTTTTGGGAGGTACACGACTCCTCAGCCAGTGGCAGGGGAAGTGTGTGACTGTTTACCCCAAACACACAGGGGTAATTTTAACAGCATTTAATCACGAGGGCCAACATCACATCTAGCTTAACCTCTAGCTGGCAGCAGAGAAAGGGCTTCCTCAGCTGGCTCTTGAACCCAGTCCAGCCATTTGTTTTCTTGAGGAAGATCTTCCAGCCAGGTCACTGAGGCAGGATAACAAGATTCAGGGGTGAAGAGGGTGTTTGCCAGAGCCCTTCAAAACTTGTCTTTAACTCCTGTCTTAGTTCTCATCCAAAAGCTCTAACTCCAGACCTAAATTATGCACCTTCAGAGAGTTAATGAGTAGGGTCAATGTCTTCTCTCTGCTAATATATGAGCACGTTCAGCGCTCTGGTTTTGTTCCCCATTTAGATTAAGAAGTGCTTTCGGATCCAGGGGGTGAATCGCTCACTCCCTGCAGTGAAAAGATAATTTGCTTTATTGCAAAGGAACTCTGTTCTCTCAGGAGCATGTGATCCTGGCTTTTTATCCTCCACTTTTCATGCCTTATGGCACAAACCAGCATCGACCTCAGGGGTTCAAAGCAACGAGCAAGACACGTGGAGGACAAAAGGGAATGGATGTCCCTGGCTCTGCTCCCTGTGTCAGAGTCTCTAGTGCCTCCCAATCCTATTTACACCCCTGAATACCACTTTTATTTGTGGGGCTGGTATTACTCTGTCCTTTTACCTTGCTGGTCCAGCAAGCAATGTAGCAGCATTCCCTGTTTCTTTAGCAGAAATAAAAGCAGCTACAGCAGGTACATTAAGAAACTGAGCATGGGGAGGCTGGCTCGGAGGATTTCAGCATCAATGCCTCTTTTGGGAAGATCTTCAGCCAACAGAGAGTAATTGCAAAAAAAATATTAAATAAATAAAATAAAATAAATGTACTTGGGGATTTCTGCCCCAATAAGTTTGATAACAGAATTTAATAAATGAAGGGTACAGGGACTGTGGTTGAAAGGAGGTCAGATTAGCAAGTCCTAAACAAAGAATCTTATTTCCGTAGGCTGTGTCTCCTGGAAGAGATAACATCTTCCCTCAGCCTCAGCTATTACTGGAAGCTTTAATGAGAAAGAAGCTTTCAGGACCTGGAAAAAGGACTCTTTGCCATAAACATGCGTGAGTTTTGTGTGTTTCTTTTTTAGCTGCACTGGCTGACCTAAAAAAAAAGAAGTACAGACCTTGCCTTTTCTATGCCCCGTGGCCACTGCCCACACTCCTACCATCACTTGGCCAAATATACCACCACCCCCATCCTATGGTGGACCCCCAAGCTGGGTGAATCTCACAGCTTGGACTTTGCAAGCAGATGGGTGAAGGAAAACAACTACCTGTCCTTGCGTTAGGTGAGTTTCGAAGCCTTTTGCCCAAGAAGCAGGAGGCTGTCCCTGCCCTCATCTTTGCCCCCTGTGCAGACTGAAAGCACAAGCCTTTGTCTCACATGGAAATGGATTCTGGAAAATGTGTTGCCGAGAGCAATTTTGCAGCGCTGGAGGAGAATGTCAGTAAGGGATCAGCTCTTTTCTGGCTACGTATTCTATTATTCAGCATCACAGGCTTGATTTTTCTAAAGCTCTCAGGCAAATGCTCACCTGCTCGTCACCTATCATCAAAGCCAGGTTTTCAGGAGAGTTCATCTGCTGTTTAGACTCTGGAACAAATTTCAGAAAAATCTCCTCTTTGCCTCCCCATTTCTAAGCCAATCCCTTTGCAAACCTGCATCAGTGCTGGGGGGGAGGCAAGGCCAGCTGAAGAGTCTTCTGCAAGCCAGAGTGGGCAAATTTTGGGGTGTAAACCATCATCAAATGTGCAGGGATGGTTTTCAATGAGATGCCTCAGCCACTTCCCTGCAGCTGGAGGGGCAGCATTTCTATTCCATCACCCCTCTCATTTTCCTCCAGTATTTACCACATCCATGCATGTTTTTGGGGAGAGCTGTAGGTTTCATTCAGGATGCACAAATCTCAGCCTGCTTTTCTGATTGTGTAGGAGTCCTGAGGGCTCTATGACCATTCTCTTTCACCTCAGAATAAATTTATCCTTGTGAGTTTTCCAACTGCACAGGAAAAGCAGTCTATTACTTACAAAGCACCAGGAGCACCAGGACTTGGTTTTCAAGGGAGTTGAAACAACAGAAAACATTGCTGGAGCATTGATAAGCCCACATCTGTTTACAGTTAACAGGTCCCAGAACACTCAACAGCATCACCAATGGTTAAAAAATAAAACAAAGCCAACAAACCATCAAGCCCCAAACCTTCCTGCAATTACAGGCAGACACAGTGAACCACTTCAAAACTGCTTTGTCCACACACTGTGTCCTGCCCCAAGCTGAGAGGCAAATACACAGTTTCTTGTATAGTTTTTCAAGAAATATGTAGCAATTCCCAGAATAAGGGCAGGGTGATGTTTTCCGGGGTCATTTTTTCTGTGTACCTGGGATGAAATATCGCCAGAGGTAACCTTCCTCCTTATGTCTGCTAGTCTTGGATACACATAAGAATGTCAACAGACTGGTGTTTCCAATTTTCAGAGGAATCCTTAATCATCCTTGGGGATCTGAATTTGGCCTGGATCCTTAGAACTCTGAGCATTAAACTTCAAGGCAGCTTTTATTTTTCAAAGGGAAGTGCTTGTGCATGGGCTAAAATTGTTGTGGTTTTCCTGGCTCTGCCATCACCATGTTTTCTTTGCTGATGCAAAATAGAAATGAGAAGCTGAGGATCATCCTGAGGTTGCTTGTTTCTGGGATAATACAGTCTTTGAACTATTCTGTTTCAAAATGCTTTGGTTAACATCAGTGTGAGTAATATTTGTTTGGTGGCTTCAATACTCTTCTGTGCCCACAGCTGCTCCAGGTCCTTCCAGGAACTTTTAATTCAGGTACATCTCATTGCAATTCCTTCATGTTTTCTGGCCTCACAATCACATTTCAAATCCTGTGATGCCCTTCCAGTTCAAGGGCAGAAAGCCTTCTCTTTCTGAAGGGGCAGGGCAAAGGAGCAGAGGGATGTTTTGGAAAGCAAAGGACCATCCTTGGCTATAGAGAAAAATATTCATAAGAGGTGTTCAAATGCAAGTCTTGGCTGCATTTGCTAAATGTTCCACCATGAAAAAAAAAGTTATTTCCGACTAAAGCTTGTCAGATTTTTCTGCATGGGGTGTTCTTTTTGTGATAATTAGGGGTTGGTTCAACCAAGAGCTGAAGTCAGCCTGGTTTTTCCCTATCAGTTCATCTGCTCACAAAACCATGTCACTTCTGTCTGATGAAAGCCATTTTTCATTTTCCCTTTTCCTGAAGAAAGGTTCCTATTGCAATCATTTCCTAAAACTGGGGCTGCAATGAACCCTGTTCATCCAAGGGCAATCCTGATAAAGACATCTGACATTCTTTGTGCAAACTCAGCTTTGTCACAGCTTGTTTGGTTTTTATTTGAAGTGTTTTCCTGGTCACCACTTCCATTTGTGCTGCTGGTTTTACTCCAGAACTTTAGAAGTGAAGTGTTGCATTCATTCCGTGGAAGATTGGCTCAGATTTGGTTTTCAGATGGAAGGGGGGAAAAATAAAAGGCATGAACAACTGCCTAATTAAACCCTAAAGCCATCTGGATTTAAAGGCAAAGACCAAATTAACTTCAATACCTGCAGTGCTGTCCCGTGGGGACAAGAAATAGCTGTGATTTCCCCTCCACCCTTCCGAGGCCAGTCTGGAAACTCACCCTAACTCATGGGGACATGGAAAATGAGAGAGGATGTGAAGAACAGCCTTCCCACAGAGCCAGTCCTCTGCCCAGCCGTGCTCACTGTCCCACCTGGCCCCAGCACGTACAACTCCCATGACCCCTGATCCAGGTTGGAGGAATTAGCAGAGATAACCCTCGGAGCAGCATGGCCAGGCTGCACAGAGTGGGACCCAAAAAAAGTGGGAAGAAAGGGTCCAAAGCCTCGTGAGTCAGTGCCAGTTCCTGGAGAGGGCACGGAAGGCTGAAGGGACGATGTGAAGTTTTAATCCATGCTGTAAAAGCTGTCTGGTGATGGGTTTTTTTCCCTTTTTTTTTGGTGGTTTCATGGAGAGAAATGGGGATTATTGCATTCCTGACAAAGGCAGAGCAGCTGAGTGTGCGCAGGGTGGTGTTTCCACCACACATAGCACTTTCCTGGAGATCTCCAGAGAGTGGGGATTTGCAACAACTCTACAAGGCAACGTGGGTTCTGTTGAAGGCATGTTAGTGCCTAAATATTCTCTCTCCTTGGGTCAAACGTGGGGGTGGGTGTGAATAAAAGCTGCCACGATCCATCTGTCCCCAAGAGCAGCACACACCCCATGATGGATGAGAAACTTGTGTGCAGATTTCCACCTGCTTGGCTGTGTCAGCTGGGACAGCTAAAGGAGGGTGGGTAGGCTTAGATGAGATATAAGGAAGAAATTCTTGGTTGTGAGGGTGGGCAGGCCCTGGCACGGGTTGGGCAGAGAAGCTGTGGCTGCCCCTGGATCCCTGGGAGTGTCCAAGGCCAGGTTGGATGGAATTTGAAACAACCTTGTCTTAGTGGAAGGTGTCCCTGCCCATGGCAGGGGGTGGCACTGGATGATCCTTAAGGTCCCTTCCACCCAAACCATTCCATGCTTCTGTATTTCTCTAATGAACTATCCACAACATACTTTGCTTCTGACAAAAAGAAATGTAAAAAAACCCAAACCCAAAGGCAGGATTTTCTGCCTTGGTTTATGAAGTACCTGCAAACATCCATAGCAATAATTTTTCTCTTTTTGATTTTAAGTATCACTTTTATTTGCACTTGCATTTTGTACACACAGTCATCGCATGCCAGCATAGTGTATGCATTGACTATAGCATAGTTTTATTGCATTGTTATTTTATTTTCTTCTTGTATTGAGAAGTACATTGTTAATCTCTTATTTCTCAGTGGCAAATTCTGCCCTCTATGGTGGATGTTTCTTGAGCACTTCTTGTTCACAAACAGTGCTGGGGATTCAACAAATGAGATCAACAAAGTCAATGAACCTTCAAAGAGCATCACGCCATTGTCAGTCCACATCCCATACACTGAGTTGTTACTAGTTTGGGGTTTTTTGTAAGCTCAGATTTTCAGGACCTGAAGACTGAGAAGATGACAGCGTAGCTGAACAAATACAGCATGAAAGTATACAAAAATGGCAGTTCACATGGGAAAAATGGGATAATTTCTGGGATGTTTCAGCAGTTCAAGAATGGACAGTGATTCCTGATGGCTGCAAGTTACAAACCTTCTGCCTATGGAGAAACCCCTGATGCAATGCATGTCTGGAGACACGGAATCACAGGATCATTCAGGTTGGAAAAGCCCTCTGAGATCATCCAGTACAACCATTCCCCCAGCTCTGCCAAGGCCACCACTGACCCATGTCCCCAAGTGCCACATCTGCACATTTCTGAACACAGGGACAAGCCTTTCTATGAAGACATTTTCCCTCATATCCAATCTAAAGCTCCTCTGGCACAACTTGAAGGTGTTTCCTCTTGTCCAGTCTCTTGTTAACTGGGAGAAAAGATCACACTTCCTCTGGCTCCTCCCTCCTGGCAGGGACTTGCAGAGCCAGAAGGTCCCCCCTGAGCCTCCTTTTCTCCAGGCTGAGCCCCCCCAGCTCCCCCAGCTGCTGCTCCTCAGACTTGTGCTCCAGACCCTTCAGGCACCAGTCTGCAAAAGCTGTGTGTTACAAGTGGGGTGTTGCCACTTGAGAATGAATATACATGTAAAGATACTCAGGAATCACTTTTAATCCCACAATACTTAATTTTGTGCTAATTTCCCAAATGTACACAGGCCATTATTCACTGGGGAATCAGGTGGATCTTGTCTGTGTTTGTTTTCTGTCCCCCAGTTTGACTTGTGTTGAATCTTCTGTGTGTGGTCTGTGCCACGTTCTCTTGGTCATTTTACAGATTGGCCAATTTGCTGATGTTTTGCTGCTTCTTTTGGTTACATGTCATCAGTGAATTTCAGAGTACTTGATCTTCACAAGAAGATAAAAACCACGGAAAGGCAATGCTGAAAACCTGTTGCTGTTTGGGGTGTGCTTGGTTGGGAAGGACCCCTCCTGGGGATGGGATTACTGGTTCTGTACCCAAACTTGGACGGGGCTCTGGGTTGGAGTGACACTGTTTTAACACCAATGGATTAATTTCTGGTGTCATAAGAGCAGTTTTGTTACAACAAAAAGGGATTTAAGCATCGTGAAACAACTCTGAGAAAGTGATGGTCTTCTTCAAGCCATTAGTGAGGACATCCATGTTTATGGTGAGTCTTCAGGCTCTGGAATGCAAGTATGGACTGCCATAAGGGTATTTACAGAGTAAGTGTTCATCAACTCATCTGTGTTTGTCAAAATACCAAGTACTTTAGAGGAGGGATACACAAAATCCATGAGAACAACGCCAAAACCCTGGATACCTGCACAGCTCATGACAGTGGATGTGGAGCTGTCTGGGTGATCCCAACCCACCTGGATCCATCAGGGAATCATGAGCACTGGATTCCCAGAGCAAAACACCCCCTGGCAGCTGTTTTGCCACTTCTCTACCTCTGGAAGCCCCTGGTAACCTTGCGTGGCTGCCAGAGATCAACCTGCTCCCCAAATCCTGGCAATAAAGGTATTCCTGTGTGGAGTTTCATTTCTCCGTGTGATAGACCCTCAAGGAATGTGCCTCTTATTGGCAGCCCTGATTGCATGGAGGATTCTGCTTAAGGAGCAATTTCCTATTCAAAGTGGGGAACAGAATGGAATCTGACCATTTATTCTTTTCTTGGATGAGGGAAGTAAGGTGCAATTTTGAACACATTAAGCAGCAACACTGAATTGCAGAGGAGGTATAAAAAGGTAGGGAAAAGTTCTCCTTGCCTGGTTGGGTGGGCAAGTCTAGCTCTTTACAGCCTCATGGAGCAGCAAATGGTTAATACAGAGTTTATTTTTATATCATGGGCATGCAAGGCAAGGTTTTGTGTTTTTCTGGTCCCTTTCTGTGGAAATCTGGACTTCCAGCAAATGACACAAGATCCCAGGTTGAGCAGCAGGGGAATCAGATCCTGCAGAAGAAGAGGAGCAAGGAGAAAAAGCTTCTTTGCCTCCACATGCAAAGAGAAGGAATGAGGACATGGAGCAGCTGGGCAGCCAAAAGAGGCAAAAAAGGAATTGCACAAAGGTTGTCTACATTTGGGCAATGACTTGGCTAAAAGTTTCAGCAAAGGCCAATATGAACACAGGAAGGTAACTGATCAAAGGGAACGAGAAAGTCCAAAAAGAGGCAAAACTCAGAGGTTTTATTGATCACCAAGTAAGAAAAGTCAATTATATCCACCCCAGAGATGTGGAAGGACTCCCCCAGGGAACTACAAATGGAAAGGTACCATGAACCCAAACCTGTGTAGCACAAGGGAGATTTGGCAGGACTTGGAACTTCTGACTGTGGTGCTGCTTGTATTCCCCTGCTGTGCTCTGCAGAACCACCAGCCTGAGACATCCAGAGGTGAAGGAAAGAAGAGCCATTCCATTGCCTTCACTTTGTAGATGGGGAGTGGAAAGGCAGAGGATTAAGGACACCATCTATGCTCAGTTGGTGGCTGAATTTGTAACTGAAACTTCACTTTTCAAGTCAGTTTGTTGATAAAAAGAGCTGATTTCTTTTAGGTTTCATAAAGCAACCCAGAAAATCTCACATCAACCAAGCACTGCATCTCTGCTAATAAACTAAACAGAGCCAGAAAGAGCCTTTATTGACCAACAGTCTGATTTTTAAGGTTTCCTCACATCTTCAGTCTATGGAAGATTAATGCTGGTGAAAAAATAAACTTGACTCTTTCTCTTTCTCTCTTTCTCTCTTTCTCTTTCTCTTTCTCTTTCTCTTTCTCTTTCTCTTTCTCTTTCTCTTTCTCTTTCTCTTTCTCTTTCTCTTTCCCTTTCTTTCTTTTCTTTCTGCCTTCCCTCCCTCTTTTTTTTTCTCCTCTCCTTTTCTTTCTCTTTTATTTAGTGATTATATTTTAAAACCTCTAAGTAACTTCTGACAACAGGTATGTAAAACAGGAACAGAAATCTCCATCCCTGCCTGTCAAGGATGTAAACCCTGTTTTTGTTAAGCAAAAAAATGCACAAGGATGGTGTGGTTGAGAGCTGTCCTTAGGTCATTGCTCACCACCTGCCCTGCCCTGCAGATTTCTGGTTATATATAGATGACAGACAAAATCAAAACAGAAAATTGTCAGTTTAATGGTGTCTGACCATTTCACGTTCCTTCTTGCAAGGAGGAAATGCCTTCAAGTGGAATGTTCAGCAAGAGCACCCAAAATAGGACCTTTTTATTCCCTAACCAGCCTTGGCTTCGAGCTTCGGGCTCCTCCCAAACATATTTCATGTAAGGCTCCAGGCAGTCTCGCCCCACTAACTGGGCACTGGGTTGCTTGGCTGGGCTGCCTCTCCCTGGCTTGTTTGGAGAGACAACAGGTAGACAGGACTGCAGTCCAGGGTCCATTCCAAAGCTGAGGGAGCTGATTCCCCAGCCAAAGCATGGTCTGGTGACACTAATGAATTGTGTTACACGAAACAAAATGAAAACTAGTTTTGTTTAGGCAATGGTTTCAAGGGATTAGATCGTGGGTGACTGAGCTTACCAAGCGTGACTCATCAAGGTCTCACGCAGCCCTTTGCATAAGGCTCACATAGCTGGGGTGGCAGCTCACATCTGCTGGCAGGAACCTGCTCCAGGGCCAGCTCTGTGCCTACAGCTGGACCCTGGCCCTGTTTATGGAGCCATCTTTGTCAGACACCGTTTTTGCCAGTCCCCTCAGAGGCTGAATAAAATATTTTTGTGATTTCTGCTGCCTGAAGCCATGGGAAAGATTTTTCTGGAGGGGTGAGAGCACGAGGTACAAAAAAGAAATGCACAGGAGGTGGAGAGCTATGAACCTGTGGAGAGGACAGAAGTGGAGAACTTCTGCAGAACAAAAGTCATAGAATTGTAGGTTGTCTGGGGTTTGAAGGGACCTACAAGCATCATCAAAATCCAACTGCTGGCCCTGCACAAGGATATCACCTTGTGTCTGAGAGCATTGTCCAAACCCTTCCTGAGCTCTGACAGGCTTGGGGCTGAGACCACTTCCCTGGAGAGCCTGTTCCAGTGCCCAGGGTAAAGAACTTTGTCCTAATATCCACCTAAACCTCCCCTGACACAGTACCATGGGCAGTTTTGGGCACTACCATGTAAGAAAGATTTGTAGCACTGGCAAATGTGGACAGGATTATTGCTAACTTCAAGAACTGTGACCCTTTTCCTTTAGGGACAGACTGAGATTGTCACAGAACAGAAGAAGCAAAATCCGCTGTGACAGGTTCAGGAGTTGTCAGTACTCACATCCATCAGCGTGAGAGGTGCTAAAGTGGCACTACACAGCTCCAAAGTGCAAAACCAGCCCTAAATAAGGAGCTGTGTCCTAAATGTACTTAGGGAAAAGGAGCGCTGAAAGGGGACTGCACAGTTGTATTGTCTGGCTAATGTTGGAAAAGAAAATCCTTTGTTGTGAGAGGTCCACGGGCCTAGGTCTGTGTGACACAATTGCACTTTTCTTGCATACACTCCATGCAGGTGGTGGGAAAATCAACCCTGTTTGACTCACTGGACTGAGGAATTCATGTAACTGGACTGCAAATGTATGTGCAAACAACCAAAATGGTAATTTTGTGATTGTAAATAAATTGTATACACAAACCTGAGCAGTTTCCCAGGAGAAGGTGAGGGGTGAATGTATCACCCCAGTACACCTGTATCCCTACATCTGACCTGTCTGTAGGACCTACATAACTCATCCCAGTGCTGTGGATGATGAGAGAGGAGAGATGTGCCTTTACAAGGATCTCACAGGCCTTTAGAAGAAGCCCTTAGCCACTTAATCCAGCCTTGGTTTCCTGGATGTCAGGAAATGCTGCAAAGCCCAGTCTGCAGGTAAACCTTGGAGACTTGTAAAGTGTTTCAGCCTGCTGGGTTATTACAGAGATGTGTTGACAGATAACCCTTTGGGTGGGAGGTTACATGGAAGAGATGGTGCAGTATAAATGCTTTGAGATGTGTCCTAGAACTCCCTTTGAGCAAAGAAAAGCTGGGTTGTTGGTGGTTGTTCAAGGATGCACTGTAGGAGTAAAAGAGGGTTATCCAAAAGGGACACAACTGGCTGTAGCCACCTTGGATGGCAGAGGTGGGTTGTCCCACCATCTGACCCAAATCAGGTGCAGGAGTGCAGCAAGATCTTTTTCTCTTCCAGATAACAATATTTTATCTATCTCTTCTCAGATTAGGAGCAGACTTTCCTTGTTTCTCTCAAGGTCCCAGTCTCTGGTGGGATTTCAGAGCACCACTGCACCCTGTAAACAAACCTCATCTCTCATCATGAAGGAAGGCATTGCTTGGAAATTTCCACCTCTTATTGTCTCTTCTGGTTGTTTCTCTCTATTTTGTCTCCAGTGGGTGATCTGAGCATCCTGACAGCAGTTTGAGACGTGAGCTACGAAAAAAATGTGTCTGGGGATTTCACTCTTCCTTGGGACATTCGCTTTGCAAACATCTGCCTGTTTGTGCAATCCGGCTTCTTGCAGCAGAAAATTAGTTCTTCAGAAGCGTTCTGATGAACCCTGGGACGAGCTTGACTCTGGCATTGGTGGTGTGTCTGTCCCCAGAGCAGGGGGAGGGATGGGAAAGGGGGGCTGACTCCGGCAGATGCAGGGAACTAGCTCTGACCTTCCCGTCGTTTCAGGGTAGGATGTGAGCAGAGGGTTTCCCTTGGGCTTCATCCACATCGTCCCTGCCTCTCTGTATTGACAACAGCATAAACAACAACCGCTCCAAAGGCAGAAAACTTGCAGCTGCATCCTCCAAGGGAACATGTCAGGGAAGTCACCTTGCAGGGCATTTTGGGCAGAGAGTTATAAATTCATAGAACCATAGAATGGTTTGAGTTGGAAGAGACCTCAAAGACCATCCAGTGCCACCCCCTGCCATGGGCAGGGACACCTTCCACCAGCCCAGGGTGCTCCAAACCTTGTCCAAGCCTGGCCTTGGACACTTCCAGGGATCCAGGGGCAGCCACAGCTTCTCTGCCCAACCTGGGCCAGGGCCTGCCCACCCTCATAGGGAAGAATCTCTTCCTAATAGCCAATCTAAGCCTACACTCAGTTTGAGGGCAGCTGAGTCAAGCCATGTGTGACCAAGAGCAGGGCTGCTGCCTCCCCATCCCGCTGCACGTCAGCCCACCCTCAGCAGGTCCTGCCAGCTGCACTGTCCACTCCCCTTCCCAGTCAAAATTCACCAGATAATACACCAAAAGTGCTGCTCTCCATCTGAGGGGCAGAAACCTCTGGCAGCAATGGGAGTGGGTGAGCAGACTGCTGAAGGGGCAGATGGGCTGCTGGAATTGTTCTCCAATGTTGGAGGGATGATGTCCCAACAGGGACAAACTGACTGATCTCCTAAATCAAGTCCATAATTAGAGGAGTACTTGAAGACTCCTGCTCGCTGCAGTCCTGGGTATCTTGCTTTGCAAAGCTGTGGATGAGATCCAATCTCATGAGCAAAGATTTATCTGCCTTAATGAAAGACGAGGTGACATCTTCATTACCAAGAATTTCATGTTCTCCCATGAGGCTTTCTTAGTGCCTTCAACCACTCACTGCTGAAGGTTCCCTGAGTTGCACAGAGCCATTATTCTCATTTTACATCATTCTCATTTTACAGATATGGCTCCAGAAGAGGTTCCATGGGGGTATTCATCTCCCTTAACCTGAAGAAATCTGAGATGAGATGTCTCACTCCAAGCCAGTTACTGTGACCTTTCATTAGAGTGAAAAACGAGGAACTGGTGCCTCCAAGGGAAAATTCTCCTGACAGACTGATGAGAACCCAGTTTAGGAGGAGATGCATCACCGTCTGTGATATCTATATAGCTTGTCATGGATGCTAAAGCAGTCTGAGGGTGACTAACTCGTACCATGCAAATGGATGATTCTCGCCCAGACTCACTAATCCAATCTGGGTCAGACCTAAATACCCCCAATTCCACATCCTTATTTCCCAGGATTACTCAGCTTCATCTCAGCTCTCAGCAGCTCGTTGAGGATTTGAGACAGGCATTTAGTCTCTGCTCCCAGCTGACTCAGGTCCATGGCTGTCTTTTATCCAGTTAAAAGAAAAACTGAACTCAGTACAAGACTGGAAATACAGAGAACAAGGATTTGTGTGGTCTCCAGTGTTGTGTCAAACTGCTACGAGCAACCTATTCCAGCAGAAAGCACCTGCTAGCCCATGGCTGAGCAGCTCTGCTGCCTGTCAGTGCATCACTGCTTTGGTGCTGGTTTCCTTACTGGGGTTATTCTGACACAGCCTTCAATGTCAAATTAAAACCCAGGAATTGTTGACTTTGATAGAATACTCACTGCAGAGAAGCATGGATTTACTCACTGGGGAAGGGGAAACAGGGAACAGGTTTCCCTTTTAATATTGTCTGCTTTCTGCTTGGTGGGATGTGTTGGTCTGACAGATGAGGTCCAGGGGTTATTTCTTCTCCCCCCAGTACAAGCTGGAGTTGTACCTATGCCAGGATCCCCTGGTTGGCTACATCCCCCCGTGACCTCAGGTGTGTCTTCTTAAAGGAGCATGAAAAAGCCCCCCCCAAAAGATGCAGCCAGGCAGATGTAGCAAAATGAGAGACAGGTTCTGTCTGATTTGGTCATAAAATAACAGCCAGTTCCTAATTTAGCCTCACATTTACAAACTGCCTCCAGCTTCTGGTCTGTCTTCCTGAAGTTATTGTTGATTCTCACCAGATCCTTCTCCACTAGCTTGGATTTCACTCCAGGAGACTTTGCTTCCCTCCATGTCCAAACACAGAGATGAGAGATGTCCATATTGCTGTGCCTGCATTTGCTATTATCATAGACTCAAAGAATTATAGAGAGGCTTCAAAGAGACCTTAAAGATAACCTAATTAGCCCTGGACTTTCTGGGGGAAAAAAAAATAATAAAAAAAGAGAATTTAATTCTTTTAATGAGCTCCTTGAACCCTCTTTCCATTTAGAACAGTTCAAGAGAGTGAAAGGAGACTCAGAGACCACACAGCTAAATGGGCAATAATTGCATGGGCCAAAAATGACAAATCATGTGAAAATTTAAATAAGTAACAGCTGCTCCTCCTCAATGGTTCCCTCTTGCTCCATCTCCATGTGACTGAGGTCTGCTGGGAGTCAGAGCCGAGAGGAACTCGAGTACTATTAAACAGCACAGGGCAATGCCCCTGGAGGGTGGGTCAGGTCTGGGACACCAGCAAGCCCAGCAGTAACATTTATATTTCCTGGGAAGGGTTCAGTGACAAAGGGTTGAAGTGAAAGAAGTGCTGAAGTCCAAGTGTGGGTGACTGACATCCTGGCTGAGTGGTGGAGCAGTGTGTCTGGCAAAGCAAAGCAACAGACACATTTTCCCACCATCTTCCCAACTGGATGAGGGTTTTATAGCCCTGCCCTCCTCCTGCATTTTTCAAATGATAATGGTGAAAATACCAAATTACAGATTAACCTGGAAAACCTTAGAATGAATGATTTGATTGTTGTTAGTTCCCTTTTGAGGTTAAATTTCACTTCCAGCCAGGCTTCTTCTTTTATGCTGATTAGTCTTATAACTACTAAAAACTCAACAGGTTTTTTTTAATGTTTTTTACATATTTGGGGAAAAAAAGAAGACATTTTTGTCATTTACAAGTCTGAGTTGCTGCAAAGGAAGTTCAAGAAGGCTCATTAATCTTTTCAACAGATGTGCACAAAACATGCATTTTCAGTAGGTGAAGAAGTATTTTACTATTTATTTTCTTTAATGCTTGGCAAAAAACATCTGGCCAACATCAGGGCATGCAAACCCTTCTCTTACTTAAGGATCTGGTAAGGTAGTCTTATTGCACAGTCTCACTTGATTAGTAGTAATGAAATCTGAGTGCAGATTTCATTATTTATACGCTGACACCAGCTTGGAATGAAAATCAAAGATTGAGACTATTCCTGCTCTATCTGGATGGTGCAACTTTCCCATCAGCTGGGCATGAGTTGCCCACCCTGACAAGAGAAGCTCATCTTGATGAGTTGAGCTCCACAGGGCAAGGAGCATCAATCAGGGTGGAAATCATCATGGTTGTTCTGCTGACTTGCTTTCTTCGGCAACATCTTCAGAGCACGGTCCTTCCTGCCAAATTTTTCTACAGGCTCGTGAGATGAGATCTGGAAACAGTTTGGGTCATTTTCAGGTAGTGCTGTGCCATTGGTGTGGCTTCAGGGAAGAACCAAAGCACTGTAAGAAGCTGGAGCCTGAGTATGTGATAGTGAAAACCTTCTCAGAACCAGAAGAGAGACGTTTGCTTCCTCCCACCTTTCCTTTTGACATCCCCCTAAAGCAGAGCAGAACTCCTCACCGTGCTGGTTTTGTGTTAGGTGACATGGAGGTTGGTGGCAAAAAGGGGGAAACATGGACTTTCCCTCTTCCTGCTCCCACAAAGAGCTCCCAGTAGCCTTTCCCTCCTGCCTCTCTTTGCTACTGGAACTTCTTTATGTTCTTTTTCTTTAAGCCAAAACCAACCCAGAATCAACTCGAACCATCTTTGCCTACCCACAAGTTGTAGTTTTTGTTTAGCATGCACCAAAGCTTTGTATGCAAAAGGAATTGTTTTCTTGACATCGTGGCATTTTCTGCTCTGTCTGGATACAAATATGACAATTCCCTTTCAGAGGGACTGGCACCGGGTGCTTGCTCAGATCCAGATTTTATGGTGTGGATGATTTCTCTGATGCACAAATGAATGGTGTGATGACAATGAGAAGCTGCAAAATTGATGAGCAGTCCTTGTTTGCACTGTGAGAAAAAAGCAGCACCTTCACCTACAGGTAATGTAGAAATGAGCCAGAGGCACCATTCTCATCAAATAGTGTTTCCCACAGAGAGAAAAATGGTAGATGAGAAGTTGCCCTACAAGTTGAGCTCCAGTGAGTCTGCTGAGAGCTGCCTGTGAGGTGGGATGGGGTCTCTGATGCCTGGGACCCATTTCCTTTGTGAGTTGGTGAGTAGGGGGTGTTTCTGAGCGGGGCAGCCTTCATGGATCTTTTGATAGAATCAGAGAATCACAGAATCATCTACGCTGGAAAACCCCTAAAGATGACTGAGCCCAACCATCCCCCAGCCCTGCCAAGGCCACCACTGACCCATGTCCCCAAGTGCCACATCCACGGCTTTGAAATCCCTCCAGGGATGGGGACTCCACCCCTGCCCTGGGCAACCCTTTTGGTTCAATTAGGTCCCAAAGCTTTGGTTATCCTGTGTCATTTCTGCATCTTCTTGAGGGCAGCAGCCAGTTTGGGTGGGTCCCCGGTGTATCAGTTTGGAGGACTGGGGTTTACCCACCATCTCCTCTCCAAACACAACCATGTGCTGCCTGATTTGATATCACACTGTTTCCAAGCCATTCCCCACCATGCCTGTCCCTGCACTTCCTTGGGCAGCAAATCTTCCAGGCAGGCTTTTGCCCAAGGTGACTTTGGTGTTGTTTGCAGTGCAAGGAGAATTTTTGGAAGCCTGTCCACAAACCCCAGGGGACGTGAGGAAGGGAATTTGGGTATCAGTTGGTACAGTGCTGATCCATCCTGAACCAAGGTGGATGTTGGTGCAGGAACTGATCCAGTGGTGACGTCCTCACCCAGCGTACTGTGGGTGAGGTCAATATTGCTCAGCTAATTCACAGCCCAGTAGGGCTGAAAATTTGTCTCTCCTCAGAAATTTGTGCTTTGGCCATTTTTCTTTTCTATTGCTTCATATTTCAGAGGATGAGACCACTCGTGCATGGGGCTGGAGATCCTCTTTTATTTTGTGCCATTCCAATACCTGTGGGTCGTTCCGTACTAAGTTCATGGTTATGAGACCAATTTCCTTTACCCAGTGGAAGAGGATCAAAGGGCTGCACGTGTTGATTCAGAGCAGCTGAATCAGACCATGATCCTCCTAAACTCCCCATTCTGAGGAATAATTTTCTTCCACAAACAACATGGAATCCACTACCTTCATTTGTTACTTGCCTATAATGGGCTCTGTTGAATATCTCCAAGAAGGGATTTTCTTCACCAGAAAGAAATTTTCTGGGGAAAAAATAAAGCTCTCCCAAAACATTATTTCACTAAAATCCATTTTTTCCCATTGTGGAAGCTCCTGTGGCAGAAGGAATGGTGCAGTGTGCCAAAGGCACTGCTGTCTGGCTGGTTTAGAACAAGGTTGTTCATTTGTTTAGCTTGTGTTTCAGGGTAGCCTAAGGGAGACATCTTCAAACACTCTCCAGCTTCTCTCTCCCACAGATATTTTCTTCAAAAAAAGAAAAAAAAAAAAAAAAGGCAGAGCACCTGGCTTTGTGCCACCCTTTTCAACCCTTTGGATCTATGAACACTGAAATATGCACAAACCTACAGACTTCATTGGTACTATAAGAATAAGGACTGGCAACTTGATCCCCTGACTCATGGCCCATTGCTCAGGTAACACTGACCTCAGATGCTCCATAGCTGTGCAGCAGACCCCTGTCTGTCTGGCAGATGTGGCTCCTTGATTAAACATGTTGTGTTGAACAGCCCTGAGCACAAAGAGCTACACGAAGGCAAATGATGAGATCTTTCCTGATACGGCCAAGGAGACACGGCCAAGTCTGCTGACGTAGATGTGGAGCACTATCAGCCTGCACCAGCTGAGCATCTGGACCTTGAGATTTCCAACCCTCTTCATCTTGGCAGCTGTGAAATTGCATTAGAGGAGTTGGAGGCATCTGTGTTATGAATTTCAGCTGACTAACAATGGGCAAGGATCTTTCCCACACCCAGCAGAGAGGTCCATGGACTGCAGCTGGAAACCACTGGTAAGTCAAGACTAGTGGTTCTCTACTTTCACTGACACTAATACTAATCCAAACACATGGAAGACTTCCAGTTTCTCTCAGAGTAAACAAAGGGAAACACCAAACCCCATTATTTTCTACGGCTCTTTGTTCACAGAGTATTTTTAGTCCAGTTGATGATCATTTTATATATCCAGAACATTTAATTAAATACATTCATCAAAATAAAGATTCCAAGCATTACTCTGTCCAGCATGTCATCTCCTTGCAGGCTCAATTTCACATGTCACTCAGCCATGGTTTTACTATCTTATTTTACTGTCAGAGTTCAATAATTTACAGAAAATTATCACATCCTTCTCTCAGTTCTGTAACTGAAAGTCTTCCCATCCCATCCATGGTCACTACTACTCTTCCCATCTGTGAATAGCAGTGAAATGTGCAGAATTAGAGGGAGGAGACACAATATCTGCTTAGAAGAAAAATCCTGTACTTTCAGGATGCATTTATGATACCAGAAGTGCTTGTCAGGCCACTTGGTGCTTTCCAGACTGTGTTTCAACCCCAAATGCAGTTCATCTGTTCTTCAGACTTGACCAGTTTGCTGAAGTGATGCTCTGTAGGGTACAGAGGTGAATGTACTTCATGATGCCCCTCAAATTTCACAGGCCTGTTAAGCAGGAGGGAGAATAAATATCTGCCTGCGTCTGAGGCAAAGGGAATGCACAGAAACCACGCAGGAATGCCTGGAAGAACATTGGGTAAAGCAGCTGGCCAGTGGCCTAAAATCAGCTTAATCTTCTGCAGTAAATCCACCCCTAAATATTTATAAAGACCTGAAGGGCAGACACCATGTGAAGTGACCACAACCACAGATGATGCCTGTGGTAGAGCTTGTAGAGCCCCCCCTCCCAAAGTGGGGTTTCTCCATCCACACAATTAATTGACCATATTCTTCCTTGAAAATTCATTGGATCAGATGTGGCAAGAGCTATGTCAGACACATAGGGAGTTTCCCTATGTGTTCATATTTCAGAATGAAGGGCAAGAACACCCCTGATGGGCATCAGAGCTGCCCATATTTTAGTACCACTGCTGTTACCAGTTTCAAGCTTGGAGAGAAACACTGCATGAAACAAGAGGACTGTGTTGAAAGGGCTTAAATTTCCCCTATTTCTTCTATTTCTATCCACCTATTCCAATTCTCACTGTCATTCTTCACCAAACTGGCTTGGGGCTTTAATATCCCAGACTAGCCCGTGACACCACTGGAGTTTTAAAAGTCCCCCAGTTTGCTTTTGGAATCACTTGAAAATTAGTTTTTAAAACTCCAAATCATGAAGACCCATCTCATTCCTTGAGACTGTGCTGCTTCTAAAGCAGTGGCATATGAACAGTGGCAGGGGAGGAAGGGAAAGGCTTCACTTCAACATGATCTTGCTGACTCCACTGCAGCTGTGGAGAAATCCAGACTAAACACCCCCCCCCCCCCCATTTCTTTTTTTTAATTTAAACTTGGAAGCCAGAAAGCAAGACAACAGCACTAGTTTTGTTTGAGTGAAAACACAAGATTTACTCTCTCCTGAGTTTAACCTCCAGGCTGTCTGGAGTCCTGAAATCGCAGCCTGGCAAAGGGCCAGCACTAAATAATAGCTCATCATTTCAGCTTGTTTCCAAAGAGAAAAAAATAACAAAACAAGTCAAACACAAACAAACAAAACAAGAAAGCTCCACCCATCCTTTGTGTAGTTCCAGGCATTGAAATATTCAGGGCTGGCTTCTCCAGAATACAAGAACACAGCAGATGCAAGAAGAGGGGACACTGATGCTCTTTGCTCTTCTCTGTTTCCCAGTAATTTTATTTTGAAGACTAGAAGGTGTAATAGGTTCTGTCTTCTTTTGGCCTGACGTGGAGTTCAGTAGGTGGATAATAAAAAGAAAACATAAGTGTTTCAAAGTGTTCATTTGCAGCTCATAAAACTGGTGTTTCCCAGAAGATGCCTGGAAGGGAATGAGACCACTTGAACCACCTCATTGGAAGGCTAAAACTCCCCTGAGGTCCCCATTTCCCTGGACCTTGCAGAATTCCCAACCATCAGCTGGGATTGGGTGCTTGCCACACAAAACCACCATGTACTACCTTGTATGACCCCAAAGTATTTTTCAAGCTGTAAACGGTGCAGCCACTCCAGGGTTAGGAATTCCAGAGAAGAAGACAACAAAAAAGCCTCAGTCCAGTGAAATCCTAAAATCTAGCTGGAAGAACAAAGTATCACACAGTGGAGTGAGTTTATTTTCATTTCAGAGAGAGTTTGCTAGCAGAGGTGGATGTTGACTGGGTCTGCCAGGGATTTACTGGTGCAATTCTGCATAGAGTTCAAAGTTGTAAATTGACTTCACAAATCACAGACCAGCTGCAAAAAAGAAGGAGAGATGGTTCTGTTTATTCTTTTTTTCAACCCTTGAAAGTAGATACTTGTATGAAGCAGCAGCTCTTTTATCATGAAACTTTGCTTCAAAGGAGAAAACATCAGCTTTTCTTGTGCAAGAGTCAAAGGTAGAATATGTAACATCACACGGTTTTCCTCATGTTTTCTGACAAATTTTCTGGTTTAAAACCAGGCAATTCACTGAAATCAGGTGCTTCCTGTAAACAGTTTTGATTGCACAAAATTGCTGTACTCCTGAATAGAAATCTAAAATAAGCTTGTTTTACCCAGTGGTGTTGTTGTCTTTGGCAAAGTTTGATCAACTGAAACAAGGATTAAAAAAAGGATTAAAAAAAAAGGCATTCAGTTTTTTGTAGAACAACATCTTCCTTCAGCAATAAATGACCCATCTGAATAATTTTGTACAGGGTTGTAGTTCAGGTTTCTGCCCCAAGATTGGTAGTTAGTTGAGGTCATCAAGGAGGTGTTGCACACCTGGAAGGAGCTCAGTGCTGTCCCTGCAGGCACGACAGGAACCAAAGAGTCACTGGAATAAGGAGGCTCCTCATATTTACAGCAACTCTAATTTTTCTGTCCTTATCTTCATAGATTTACAACATCACTCATCTCTATTTTCTTACATGACTTTGTGGTGTAATTTCAGTGTCTGGCCTTTGCACAGGCCTCTTATTACACTGTGTTTGAGGTGAACAGGGATCTTTTGCCGGACAGGGTTTGTGGGATGGAGACTGGCACAGCTTGTGGAAGAGGAATAGTCCACATAAGGATGTGGATGGAACAAGCTGAACCACAATGAGCCTGAGGAAGTGCCCAGGGAAATGGTGGAGTCACCATCGCTGTAAGACTTCAAAAAACATGTGGATATGGCACTTGGGGACATGGTTTAGTGGTGGATGTGGTGGTGGTGCTGGGCTGACAGCTGGACTCGATGATCTTAGAGGGCTTTTCCAAGCTTAGTGGTTCTGTGGTTCTCTGATTCTAAGTTGGTCAGGTTTACCAGGCCCCACAGGATGAGATCTGATGGAGAGGGGATGTAGGAACAAGGAGGAACATGTCTGGGAGCACAGCAAAGGTGAGACAGGATCAGGATAACACTTGGGCTAGTGAGGCTACTGCTCATTGGAGCTGAAGGTTTGCATTAATAAACCCTAGAAGTGCTCTGAGAAAATTGGAAAGGGAATATCAGAGGAACTCAGAAGGACTGTGTAGAGATGGATGTATGTGCTTGCATCTCTGTACCTGGTTAGGACAGAAACAGAAGGTCAAAAAGTGCAAGGTACATAAAGGTTGGTGTGGGCCAAATGGGAAAAAAACATCCTTGTTTTGTACAGAAAAAATAATTGCTGGCTCCTAAAGCTGCTGCTGCTTCCAAATCCACTCCAGCCCTCAGGGATGATGCTCTTTCTCTTCTGCTGCAAATCAGGGTATCTTTTCTTGGTTTTGCAAGATCCCACCCAGAAATACCAATATTAGCAATTCACAAGCCTCAGCTCTGTTCTCTGAGCAGCTCACGGGGCCCATCGTGTCTACAAGCACAGAAGTGCATCACCAGCTTCTGCTTCTCCTTTTGCAACATGAGGGGATGAAGACAAGTCTCTTTTTCTGTCACCTCAGTGAACTTCTGCACCTGGGGAGGGTCAACCTCATGCACCCACCACAGCACTTTGTATTTGGGGCCACCCAGGTGGGAAGCAGCTTGTCAGGAAAGGACCTGGGGATATTGGTGACATCAAGTTGACCATGATCCAACAACATGCCCTTGTGACCAAAAAGGCCAACAGTGTCCTGGACTGCATTAGACAAAGCATTCCCAGCAGCACAAGGGAGGTCATCCCTCCTGGAGTACTGTGGCCAGTTCTGGGACTCCCAGTACAAGAAAGACATGGTCTGTAGTCCAGTGAAGAGCCACAAAGCTGATGAATGGACTGGAGCATCTCTGCCCTGAGGAGAGGCTGAGGGAGCTGGGACTGCTCAGCCTGGAGGAGAGAAGGCTCTGGAGGTCTCACTGATGTCCCTGAAAACCTGCAGGGAGAGAGCAGAGAGGATGGAGCCAGGCTCTTCCCAGTGGTTCCAGTCTCAATTCCACTGGCACAAACCTGGAATTGCATTACTGAAAACTGTGCAACAAAAACCAGAGTTGAGAACAGAATCTGGCCCATTTGACTAACGTCTACTTGGTAAAAAGATGCAGTGTTATTTTTTATTTTCCAAATCTGAATGCTATTTTCTTTTCTTCTCCTTGTCCTTCCTCCCCCATCATAACCTGAATTTCTGGAGTAGAGGTAAGAAAGTTCAGAGAGACAGCTGAGTGCTGTGGGTGGGAGTGTGGGTGTGATATATGCACACCACACAGGCAAACAGGTATATGAAAAATAGTACAAGTAAAACACTGACAGCCTCTTTTTGTAGCCTCCTTCATCACTGCATCTTACAACTCCCTGGGATTATTTGGCACAATGTTTGACATCAGTTTGATACACGTTGTTCCCATGGCAACAAGTCTTTCTCACACTTTTTGTTTTGCTTTCGTTATTTCTTGAAATATGTTCCTCTTCAGGAACTAACATTGTCTCAGGGATGCTTATCCCTTCCCCCATCTTTTCAAAGGAATTAAGCCACATAGTGAAATGTTCTTAGCCTAAATGATATTGCGTTCTTTTATAATTCTCTAATGTTCTTTTGCTACAATACAGAGTAAGAGGACAAAAAATCCCTAACAACCTAGCAAAACATAAAATCCTGCTTATCCTAGTGCAGGGGAAGAGCTTAGTGAACTCCCTGTGCTGGGCAGCAGAGTGTGTTGTGCTGTGGAGTGGCACTTGTGCACACACAACCAAGCCTGCCAGAGTTCAAAAAGCATTTGGACAATGTTCTCAGGCACGTGGTGGGATTTCTGGCGTAGTCCTGTGCAGGGCCAGGAACTGGACTTGATTACCCTACCCCTCACCTCTCACTGATGGAAAGCAGAAGAAATGCTTCATTGCCACCCAGAATCTGCATTTCAGCTCCTCAGTCAGGGCAGGCAATCAATGCTCTGGTTTTTCATGTTCTGACCATGCTAAGCTTTCTCCTTAAATGTTATCCCACAATTCCACCCTTTCACTCTTCATCCACGAGTCATTATCAAAACCAAATTCAGCCTCAGTCCAGACTGCACTGTTGCCTAAATGGGAAAAAAGAACTTTCCAGACAGTATTAGTAGAGATAAAATAGAGGGCAGGCCTTTAATGAAAGTGCTTTCAGGTGCAGTAAATACATCAGTGCACACCCAGTGTTGGGTTCTTACAAATTTATTACACTAATTAGTTATCATATCTAATGGATACATCCAACACGAGAATTGTGCACCTCCCTGGGCCTGCCCCTTTCGAGCTTCTCCAAGGGTTTTGGACCTTCTATCTTGCTTTGACTACAATAGATCTCCCAGGTACATAAGTCCCAAACAAGATGTCCTTGCTAAAATCTCTTCCTTGAAAAGAACATTAAACAGAATATCAAGAATGTGGCCCAAACCGCGAGGAAGGGGTTTAGAAACTGCTACCTGAAGTGTGAGGAACCACACAGCTATATTAAAATCTACAAATATATTAAAAAATCTTAAGGCATCAGCACAGAGATGTGGAGAATATATGAGGAAGTTTGTTTCATGACCTCTGATGTTTTTGATAACCTCTCTGCCTCCCTTCTCTGTTCCATTAGAAGGAAAAATACAGCAATGGGACCCTTGTGTTTCCGTGAGGAGACAAATACACAGCTCAGAGACACAGAATTTGGTGGCTGGGCATGTGATTTCACCCCTCAGCAGGACATTCATCACAGCACCAGCACTAAGAGCAAGGTTTTTGTTTAATGGTCTAAATATGAATTCGGGAGGCACCTCTCCCAAACTGCCATGGCTTAAGAATGTCACCAAATGGCCGTGCTGAGGGTGCCAGGGGACCCATCCAAAGTGTGTGAAGGGCTTGGACACCAGCAGGAAAGGAAATGGTGAGGGTGTCCCCGAGGGAACAAACTCACAGCGTATCAGGAAACGTTTCATAGCCCTGGAAGCTGCTCGGCTGCAGAGCCAGCTCCCAGAGGAAGTCCTCCTTCGGAGGGACTCCGAACTATTGCATGGGGGTGCAGAAGCTGCATGAGAACACGCTTTGGGTAATGTCATTATTGATCATGGTTTTCGTGATGGCACTAAAAAAAAGCAGCACAGTAAAGATAATTATTAAAAACTTCTACATGGACACGTGGGTTGGAAAGAGCCACAGCCAGGCTGGACAGGGCACAGTAACACAACCCTCCTTCCCTCGTGCTTTACCAGGTCTGTGAATGCACTTCCCCAAAGACATCCACCCCAAAGAGAGCAAGTCACATCCCTTCTCCCAAAAAAGCAGGTTGGAGAGGTCTGGTGGGGTTTGGAGAGCTGACTCCTGGCACCTATGGCATGACCTTTGGAATGCCAGCAGTGTCCAGGTTTGTAAGGTGGGATGACTGAATGTCTCTGGGAAGTGATGCTTTTTGGCTAAAAAGCACAAGGTGAATGTGGGAATGGAGTGAAATATTTAGGAAGAAAAAAAGAAGGGAAAATAAAAGAGAGTTTAATGATGGGAGCAACTGCCTTGCTGCAGTAACTCTTGGGCAGAGAAACCTCCTTAGCAAATGCCCTATGAGACCTTCTTCTTTGCATGTTATAAAATCACAGAATGGCTTAGGTTGGAAAAGAGCTCCAAGAATATCAAGTCCAACCACTCGCCCAGCACTGCCAAGGCCACCACCAAACCCCCAAGTGCCACATCTACCTGTGTTTTGAACACTTCCAGAGGTGGTGACTCCACCACTGCCCTGGGCAGTCTGATCCCATATTTGACAGTCCTGTCTGTGAAGAAATTTCCCCTAATATCCAACCTAATCCTCCTGTGGAACAACTTGAGTTTGTGCCCTCTTGTTCCATCCTTTCTTACCTGGGAGAAAAGGCCAACACTCACCTGGTGACTGTTTATAACTTCATCCCCAAACTTGAGTCCCTTAAATCTGCTTAGGAGGCCCCCTGCTCTAAATAAGCAGCTTCAGTGTGGGTGATGGGTAAAAGGCATTAGAAAAAGGTTTATTAACAAACACAAAAAAATTAAAAAAACTCCACACAGTAATTTTTGCACTTTTGCAAGCTCATTGCTCTCCTTACTATTTGTTGGAAGTGACAAAATCAGCTGCTTTTTTCAACCCCAGAATGAGGATTTCTACATAATATTTGAAAGCTCACAGGGCAGTCATAAGACAGGAAAAAAAAGTTCTCATGCTACTTTCAAGCTAAACTGTCTTTGCTGACAGTCTCTGCTCACTAAATGGGTCTTCCTGGCCCTGTCCCATCATGAAACTCCCATAAGAAAAGGTGGAAATGCCCTTTGATGTAGAATGAATTTGTATGGTGAGGCACAAGCAGACAGGCAAGGATGTGATGGGACGGGAGCTCTGATTTCAGCAATTTGGCTTTTTTCTTATTCTCCTCCAGTTTCAGGTGTTTTCATTATGGATTGCAATCAATGGCTCAGAACTTGGTATATTGTCTGCAACTTTTTCTTTTTTTTTTTGCCCCAGAAAAATGAGAAAGATGAACTTTGGAGACTGAAACTACCAAGATTTAAAATCTTTCAGTGTTCAAGCATTTCATGGCTTTTCTCAAGGCAAGAAATTTAATTGGTGTCCTTATACCTTCCCAAAATGAAGAGTTTGTGGAAAGAGAAACTTAACAGAGGACATGCTCTATGCAAGCTGTTCTTTCATGTTCCCAGGGCCTGCTTCAACATCCATTCACCCATCCTTGGCACTGACAGGGTCCTCCTAATGATGGGCATGGCCAGCACTCAAATGTCATTTATCCTTGCAACACTATAGAAACCAAGGACAAAGCTCCTGGCTCCCAAAGGTATGTGGCTAAATTTTGCCTTTGCCTTTTTAGGCAATTAAGAGGCCACAGAGGGCTCTATTATTTCTTTTTCTGTTCAGGAAACCTACAAGAATTTAAATTTAAATTAAATAACTAGAGATGTGATTGAGGATCTTCACAAAACTATCTGAAGGCTAAATAACCCTGGGGTTCAGAGAGCAGCTCTTTCTGCCCATGCTGCCCCATGGGTGTGATCATATCACAGTTAGAGATAACAGCACTGAGTGGAGCAGTAGCCACATTCCCTTTCCTTCATATCCAAGAGCAAAGGCACTGGAGCCTTTTTGTAAGCAGTGGTTTGGGTTTTGGAGCTCTCCTCTCTCTTTGGGAATGTCCTCTTTAACCCTGAGCTTCTAATCTCTGGCTCCAAAACTCCAAAAAGTCTGTTCAGGACACTGGGCAACAATAGGTTGGGACATCCTTGTGATCCTTTCCATCCATTAGAGTGGGACACCAGCCATGGGACACTGAAAAGGAGAGAAAGAGAAGCTGCAGGAACAAACCCTCACACCGCAGTGAGCCCTGAGCCCCTTTGAGAGAGCTGGCAACAGAAATTAAAATCAATGTATTTTTCCATCACTTCATTGACAACTGCACATTGTCACAGACACCGCTCAGCTGGTTCAGGTGAGCATGGAGAGATGGGGACACTTTGAGAGAAAAACAGCCAGGAGAGGAAAAAAAAATAAATATAAAAAGCCACTTGTTAATATGTGCTGGATTTATGGATAGGGAATGCTGATCAGGAATTCCTTTCAGTCTGTTCCTACCTGTGAGTTATCAGCCTTGCTGTCAGCAATTTTATCCCATGGCCCAGCACGGTTTAACTGGGAAGCCTCCTGTGTGTGCCCACATTTATGAGACAGAGTTTTATAGCAACATGGAAAACAGGTGTTTTACAGCCCTCTCCAGATTGCATCTGCCATGGTTCATGGAATCACAGAACACTCGGAGTGGGAAGAGACCCAGGGCAAACATTTGCTGTGCAATTAAATGAAAGTAGCTGAGGTCCAAGTGAACCAAATCAATTCAGTTCTGCAATGTGAATATCACCAGCAAGCCCATCTTAGAGGCAGTGATGTGACATGTCCTGGCACACCCTCTTCCCTAATTCTTGTTCCCATCATAAAATTTACCAAAATCGTCCTGTGCCACAGAGAAATAATCAAGTATTTGCTCTTCGTGTGTTCTTCAGGCCTGATCTGCATTTTTGGGAAGCTGATCCAAAGTGATTAGTGGTACTGCTACTGCAAAATGCAAGAAAATAGCTTTAGCAGCTGCCCCCTAAGAAATCATTGGCCTTTTATCAGGACAAAGAATATTAGCAGTTTATTAAGTCATATGCAACCCAGGCTTTTGCTAACCCATCACCCAGATGTGAAAATTCCTTCAGCCCATGATACAGGACATTACAAGTAGGTGTGACTCATTACAGGTTTTTATCTCCCCCTGAAGAGAGCCCTGATCAGAGAATCAAGTCTAATAACAGTGGTGGGAGTCTGGAGAAGAGAAAACAGAGGGGTTTCTGAGAGCTCCCACAGACTAATTATATTCAGGTCAGATTTTCTCTGTGATCTTGCAGGCTGTGGAGGTGCTGTGTGACTTTAAACCCACTCCTACTAGTGCCCCATCTGTCCTTGCCTGGAAATTCCTCATCTGCAGAAACCTTGATAGGTACACAGTGAGATGGCTCAGGTTTGAAGATCAGGGAAGGCAATATCTGTGCCATTTATGGCTTGACTTCTACCAAAATGAACTTATTTGTCTAAATTAGGTGTACAGTCAAGTATAAATAGATCCTGTCTAGACAGACAATGTAATAGAGAAGTAAAATAAAAGGTTTTAACTGTACCAGGCTCCTGATTTTAGTATACCAACTCAGAAACATTTCCAGACTGAACTGGGCTGTCAAGATGGGAAAGTGGAAATGGTTCACTATGAACCCATCTGATAGTTTTCTGTTCCTGAAATTAAAACAGTTTGGGAGATTAGACCCAAAATAAAGGGGAATGACAAAACTAGTGCAACAGCAGAGGTGAAAAAGCCCACTTGATGACTGGTTCTATGCCCAAATCCCCATATCAGGTGTCATCTCAGTGCAGTACCATGACACGAAGAGCACAGTGAAGAAATAACATTGTAATGTCCCTGCTGATTTAAATTACAGCATTTCAGAGGTTAGGCAGCCAAAGTGAGTGGTGAACCATCAACAAGCTGATGGATGTGGAGTTCAAACAAAGGTAGATTTTCTTTGTCCAACCTGGATCACCTTTCCAGGCTGTTTCAGGGCAGGAAAGTTTCCCATAACTAAACAAGGACAGACAAGAACAGTAACATCATCAACAACCACGGTGTCACTGGACCCTTAAATATAACAGGAGTTCACAGGCAGTAGGATCCAGCTTGCACCTTCTTCCAGCTTATCTTCCCCCCTTTCCTGAGGAAAAATGCTACTTCCTACACATGTCTTTTTGTGGGTAGTTTTTGACAAGGAGCATAAACATCAACACTTTTCCTGTGCCTGCCTGGCTGAATGAACAGTTTCCTCCAAGGATTTAAAAGTAAAGCACTAAAGGGGTCAATAACATCTACAACAGGATTATGGTGGAGGAACCATGAGCAGCAGGAAGCTGTTGCCTATATGGCCAATGCCAAGCTTTTTCATACTAATAGAACAGTTTCAGTTGGGTTGTATTATAGGATCATAAAGTCATAGAACATCCTGAATTGGAAGAGACCCACAAGGATTACTGAGTCCAGCTCCTGGCCCTGCACAGGACAGCCCCCAAAATCACACCAGTGCACTGAGAACATTGTCCAGATGATTCTTGAACCCATTGCATTTAATAAAAATGCATACATTTTTACTCAAGCCTAATATTTGTATTTCAGGGAGAATTCCGATAAGAAAAATTAAATGTAAAGGGCTTTTTAAAAAGCAGCAAGAAGTGGTGTTTAAATCACAACTTTTGCAAAACATTTTAATGTTTTTTCTTCAGCTTCGCTCTTAACTAGAGTTAAGAGTTGCCTTGTCTCATTTCTATGAGTATTGCTACAGAAATATCCTTCCTGGGAGAAAACAGCTCTTCCATCTAGGACCACAGGATACTGTGCTAGGTGGAGATCAGGCTAGAGTAAACTTCTGGAGAAATTCAGACTAGAAATAGAGAGATGTTTAATTAGTGAGAGAAATTAACCCCTTTAACGACTTTAGAGACTTCATGACTCTTCTCATCTGTTTTCTTTAGATCATAAGGGACAGTGTTTTTTCTAAAAGTTTCTCTCAAAGGGAATCTTTAGGCATTTTGTCACCCAGATACAGTGTCTGGATTGGTCAGGGAGTGTTGGCTTGGACAAAGATGCAGGTTTGAAACCAAAGGGACTTGTAGAAGCCAGAAACTACACTGGGTGCTCCAGGATTTGACACGGAAGATGTTTGCATGGGTTTTGTCTGAGGTCAGAAGTCTTTTGCTTGCTTATGTCTAATCTTGGGCTCATGCAGACCTGGACTTGATTTTCCTTGTACAGATAAGAATGTGAAACCAAGTTTGTGCTGCCTTTCAAATATGTAAAGACAGATTCCTTCTTTGGAGGGAAGCAACACTGATTAACCAAAATAAATGAGATGCAGTTCAGGTACAGGAAAGAGCAAAGGAGCCACAGAGGAAAGGAAGGTTTATTTCCTCTTAGTTTTTAACTGCAAATCAGAAAGTTTAAAAAGTGTATTGGACTTTCATAAAAAAGAGAGAGAAAGAGAGAGAGAAAGAGAGAGAGAGAGAGGGAGGTAGGGAGGGAGGTAGGGAGGGAGGGAGGGAGGGAGGGAGGGAGGAAGGAAGGAAGGAAGGAAGGAAGGAAGGAAGGAAGGAAGGAAGGAA
>JAWWMO010000138.1:70742735-70754783 GCA_035047845.1 Dendrocincla fuliginosa | reverse complement strand
TAAAATAAAATAAAATAAAATAAAATAAAATAATGGAATAAAATTTATGGACGTTGCTTCATCTCTGTGACTGTGCTTGTTGGGAAAAATCAAACAACATGAGACCAAATCAATTTCTGGGAAGTTTTATTAAATGGTTTATGGGTATAAAATGTTTGCCACACTTGATCACACATGTGCTTTCTTGATGAAGTTCTGGGAGTAGCATGCTCAAAGCCAACCTTTAAAACATATTAATTACCTATTTTGCCCTGATTTTTGGTTACAAGGTGTTGTCTGAGGTCCTTGGAAACTTCCACACAAGATCAGCAGTGTTTATATATGGTGGGCAGCTCTACTTTAGTGTCTTACTGAGCTGTGCAGAGACCTTTGGGAGCCTGGGAAAGGGTCTCAGAGCCACATGGAGAAACTGGTCAAAGAGATTATTCCCCTCTGAGCGTGGAAATGGGAATGGCTGGGACACTGTGGAGGAACACTCAGGTGGAAGAAACCCCCTTACCTACGCAGTGTGATTCTAGAAGAGCAAGGACCTGCTCAGGCTGTGTTAAAGTTCAAGGAATGGGACCTGGGCACACACTGCCAAAGGGCTTTCCTATAGGGAAATCAGATGGAGTCAGGGAGGTGGCTCAGGAGAGCAGCAGCTGCCCCTCAGCAGCAAATTCAAAGGCAAAAAATCTGGATTTCTTTACTGGTTTTATAATAAATAACATAGAGCAGAGAGGCTGGAGAGTAAGCTTCAATTTTATTTCCAGAACAACTCTAGGCAATATCAGGTTTGTGTTTAGGATTACTTTATCTTTTGAGCACATAAAGATGATTTTTTATCTCCCATCTATTATGGGAATAATACTGGCTGTATGAAACACAGTGTCTAGGGGACTGTTAACTTACTTATATGGAGATTATAGTTTATCTTCAAATCCTAGTTCTCTGTTCTTAAAGTTGTAAAATGGATCTTGTCCATCCCCAGCACAAATGAAACAGGCTTGCATAAACAGCTCTAGATTAGAGGAGCCTGTTTAATAGCACTTGTTGAAGTTTAGTCACAAATCAGAATTATTTGTTCCTGTAAAAATTTTATCAATTAACTTTAGAGAAAAGGAGACGTGTTTGAAGGTGGGTGAGCTGCTAACCAATTTCAACAGTGAATTTATGCTGAATTAAATGTGAAAGCAGGAAAAAGGCATCTTATTAAAATAATGTCCCTGATTTTCATGTATGTGTGTGCAGGGTTCTTTTTCTCTCACACTAGAAAGGTGATGACTCTACAGTGAGGATGCACATCCTTGTTCAGATGGAAAAGCCAAAAATGACTGGGAAAACAAACAAATAAATAAACAAACAAACAAAAGGACTATGTCCCCCTTTAGGAGGTGTGACAAGCCTGCCCCTTTCCAAAGGATTCCTCTTGCTGCTGCTGCTCTGACTCCCTGCAGACACAGCTTTACCCAGGAGGATTTTGTTGAGCCTCGGGGCAAATGAATTCTTAGGCTTAGGATTTTGTTCATGTTTTGCTTTATGGCACGCCCTCCCCAGCGACAGGAGCATAGTTTTACCAATTAAAGAAATCTATGGAAGCCAGGAAGTGGGAAGGACTCCTTGTCCCCATGGCTCTCCCTGCCCCTGCTGAGGTATAAGGATGTCAAACGCTGCTGTGGTGCTGTGGCTCCCGCAGGGAGACTATTTAAACAGCTGCAGGCTCCTGGGAAAGGCCATCCCTAAAACTCATCTGCCCCCATCTGACCAGGAACACTCAGGACTGGCTGCCCACAGTCAGTGTGGGGCTCCGGGTGGGGCTCTGAGTAGCCGGGCTGAGTGCAAGGTGTCCCTGCCCATGGCATGGGACTAGATGGTCTTCAAGGTCCCTTCCAACCCAAACCAATCCATGATTCAATGATTCTGTGTTAGTATCAATTAAGATGGACCTGCTGGTCCTGACCAGGTAAGACATGCACCCCAAAAATTGCTGCTTTCTGCATGGCAGGTCTGTTCTTTCCCCATGGAGAATGTCAGACCATGGACAGACCATGGACAGACCATCCACACCACACCCACCCCTAAATGTCCACGTCACATTGCAGACTAGACCTGAGCTGGAGAAATAGATTTCATTAACATCTTACCTCTATAAAGTCACATTTTTATTCTATTTTATTTTGTCAGACCTTTAGTCACAGGATGTGACCCTTCCCTGGTCAATTCTGTGCTGCATGTCATGGGTGCAGACTATGCAGGACACCCTAAGCCTCCCCAAGCATGGGAACTGTCAGGAAAAGGGCTTCCTATCCTAGTTTTTGGAGTAAGGAAATGCTAAATTCTTGCTTCCTTCTTCTCAGACCACTTAAAGAGGATTCACACAGTGGTGGTAATCTGTAGACCGCTGGCTGGCTTATAAATCTAAATAAGTAATAATAAAAGTCAGCACCTTCTAAATTAAGTCTCCAAGCTTTTATTATTTATCCTCAGCTTGTCTAATGACAATAGACACTCACTACAAATAAATAATCTGGTAGTGTTTTGCAGCAGGAGCCATAAAGAGAGGTGTGTTTTCAAGAGAAAATTGGTCTTCCAAAGGTCCAAGCTGCCCTCTGACTTATTCAAGGCAGAAAATGAGACATGATAGGACATCTTTATTAATCTTCTTTCTGTCAGGTAAGTACAAGCAAGTGGCAAATTATTTTTTTTTCTGTCATTATGACTGCCTCGTGCATGTGCTTGTTATGCTAAAATTGAACATGTGTAGAACAGTATTCTCTTTCAAAATAAATGAGGGTATATAAGTTTAGCCATTTGCTACATATAGGCAGTCCTATCCCACAGAGTATGAGTAAATGATATGGTAAAGTTTAGGTCATGGCAGTGCCCAGGTTCACCTTGTAGATGGATCAAGCAGTGGCTTGATCATAAATTTCAGAAAATCTGGTCTTTCTGTGCCTGTCAATTGTCCTCACTTATTCCTGCTGTTTCCAAGAACTGGAGCACAGGAGCCAATCCTGCTGGGCAAGGTAATAACAGCAAAGAATGACTGTTTGATGCTGACATGAGATGATCAGCTCATGTTCAACACCTGGAGAACCAGGATGATGTGGGAGAAGATGGTATCTCCAGGTGAAAGATTTTAGAGAGAAAGTGAAGTGTTTTTCCAAGTCTAGGAAGAGAAAAAGAAATAAAACGTTAAGGAAACTTCAGAGGGTAAGTTGCAATTGTGCCAAAGTGTTGAGCAGACTCCTTCCACATTTCAATTAGTCCATGCTGAGCCCAAGTCCAATGTTCTGAATGCACAGTTTAGCACACCACGAGCTAAAAATGCCTCTCAGCAGATAACTTAGGGCTAATATCAACACAAAACAACAATTTGGGATTTGACAGAAAGCAGCCTGAAGCAAAATGCCATTCTCTCTTTCCCCCTCTCTTTTATTCAGCAAAAATGCAAATCATTCAAACAAGTCTGTTCACCAGGAGACACAAAGAGCCAACATGTCCTATGGCCCAGAGGCTTTTCATCACTTCTAGCCCAATATTAATAATTCAAGGCAGAACTTTTTGAGAGAAAATGATTCAAAATACCTGAAATATTTTTGGATCCCTTCCACTTCTTTCTGCTCTTTGAGGGTCACCACAAAAATCTCAGCTGGGCTTTGTTTCACAGTCAAAAAACCACTCTGGAGATCTGTGATAACCACACCTTGTCACAGACACAAGAACCAGGGTGAACACAGGAACATAAACATGCAGATGCTTCTGCCTCCAAATTATGATCTTTGCAGCTCCTTTCAATCACCATCTTTTGCATAAATGCCAGGACATTTTGGGGTTTGCCCATGAAATTCCTATAATTTTGCATCTGCCTCAGCAAGTTCTGTATCATGAAATTCCCATAATTTTGCAGCTGCCTCAGCAAGTTCTGTATCGTGCAGATTCTCTCCTGGTCACAAGAGCCAAAGGCAACCAAGTCACTCTGATTCATGACTCGTTGACCATCTGTGGCTGGTGATTGTGGTGACAGAATGGAAAAAAAATAACTCTTTATAGTTTTGCATCTTGAGGGAAAAATACCTGGAAGAATCTGAAACCCAGGTTAGTGAGATCTGCTCACCTGGATCTCCCTGCCTTGTCCCCTCCTCTGTTGGGTGACCCCTGTGGCAGATGAATCCCCACCCAGATCACCAACCTATCTCTGGCACAAAGAAATTCAAAGTTTGAGTGACTTTGCTGGGTCGAATCATTAAAATAAAACATAACAAGAGGAATGTTTGAAGCCATATTTACTGAGAATATTTAACATAACCTCCAAATCCTGTTTAATTTGCCTTTTTGGCCAATAGGTGGTGCCAATAATTTATGCATTCCTGTCTTCTGCTGGGCAAGGGCCTCGGAATAGATAATTTATCCGTGCTGAGTGTGAACAGAGCATCTGTAGGGAAGAGGTTTGAGCCAGCAAACTTCTGGGAAATGGAATTTTGTAGAAGTAACCATGGCAAATGGGTGGAGAATGGTGAGGAGGTAAAACCTTGTGTTTTAAGGCAAGAGTCATGTAGCTAAACTAGAATATACCTCCTTTGGAGAAGAGACATCAAGTGGGAATCTATTAATTCATTGGAAGAAAAATAAAAAAAATACCTTTTGACAAAGCCTTTTACATTAAAAACTGGCAGCTGGCATTTCTGTTGGGGCACAGATCAATTTTAGCTGAACAACAAAATGCCAAGGCTTCCTTCTTCAGCTTGGATATCAAATTCCCTGGTTTAAAGAATTGATATTATTGTATTTTGGTTATTTGATGTTGGGATTTTTTTTTTGTATTCTGCTTGGTTAAATGTCTTTTTGACCCCTTCCCATCATAAATTTATGATCTTGGATCAATGTCACAGTGGAATGAAATGTCACCAATTACATAAAAGGTAAGACAACCTTTGAAAAATATTTAAGCAACTTAAATATATATATATATTCTAAACAATGTATCAGATTTAAAGCCAACATGTTCAATAATTTCTGGGAGAAGGAAGGACTGGATGATGCCAGCAGAAGTCTGAGTGCCAGAAAGCAGATTCTAGAAGCCAAATCCTTAATTTTAAATGCAAGTCTAGTTGGCTTTGGAAAGTCTTTATCATTATAGATCACCATGTATAAATTGAAAAATATATTTTTAGGAGTGATACCATTCCCTGGCAGAGCAGGCATTAGACAAACTCAGCAATCCCTTCTCATGTACTTGTGTGTATCCCAAAAAATAAGGTACAATGAACTTTTCCCCTCCCAAGTGGAAACCACCTCCTCCATAAACCTTTATTTTATTTGGAAATCCTGTTTCTTTGCTGTCCTCTCACAGAAAATCCCTCCTTGTGTCTCTACTGCTGTTAATCAACAATCAGTGTCCTCTGCTGAGTTTTGGGGGACTTGAAAACCTGTAACCTTTGTCCTGGCCAAATCATATTTACTGGCTCAGTGCCTTGAGTGTCAAACCTGGAAAACAAAGCAGTTTCTTTTGCTGTTGTTAATTTACTCCTAAAATAAGTTTTCCTACTCCCTGTGGTTGAGTCACAGTGTACCAGGCAGCTTTTGCCAGCTATTTTTATGTCAAAGTCACAGAAGATATAATTTTTCAAATGAAATTGTACATTCATGGTGTAAGAGTGGCTGAAGGGAAACAAGTCATGAACTCACAGCCAGCAGTGCAAGAGTGTTTATGTCATTTAGGCAATGGATTCTTAGACAGTTCCAACCAGGATGGGACATGGGTAGGAAGCACAAAGGACCTTGCAATGATGGTTGAATCAGTGCATCTCTTTGTTTCTGCCAGTAATTATCAGAAAGCTGTAGATGCCTGATCCATGTTCTGAAGATTTATTACCAATTTTGAAACATAACAAAGAAGAGGGAAACAGATCTCCTCAGGCTCCTGTGGTTCTCTGCAATCAGACAGCACAGAAAATAAGGACTTCCAACAAGTGTCGGGGATTTTTGCTTCCCTTTCATCCAGTTCCTGTTTCCAGCTGTAATAAAGCAGAGCCTTTCTTTTCTCACAGCTGAACTCTGGAGGATTTTTGCCCTATAACCATACAGAATTTCCAGAATTAAGGCTTTACAGCAGCCCCCCCCCCATTTTAATTTAAATTAATCCAAATGGAAGTTTTAGACACTGAACTTAACAGAGTTTCCCTTTCACCCAGTGGCCATTGCTGTAACTCATTTTGGCTGCAGTGTACCTTGCTGACATGATGCTCTTTTGTGTGTTTACCTCTTATTTTTGACCTATACTTGAAAATATTAATAGTTCCATTAAATGTCCATTTGATTCAACCACAAGAGAAAATCGTCTGAGTTAATACTGAATTCTTTCTTTTGGGTAGAGTTAATGATGTTACAGCTGCCTCCCCTCTTCTTCTAATATTGATCACTCTGCAGCTCCCAGAGGAGCTGTCTAGAGAAAATCAATGAGCTTCAAGTGAAGAAAGGAAGAAGAGACTGAAGAGGTAGTTTTCATATATGTAAATCGACAGGTTTATTCATCAGAATGAAGAAAATCAAATATTAAAATTCAAATCTATAGGAAGATACATTAGGGCCTGTCTTGCTCCTACAGGAAATAATATGTAAGAAACTCATGGAAGAAGGAAGGCAGTCCTTATAAATGGGATTCAATTCTTTCTTCCCCAGAAAAGTGGAGATTAAAAACGTGCTATTTTAAGTGCATCACAAAAGTAATAAAAGATATTCACAAGAAATATCTTTGATGGGTAAACTTTTGCATGTCTAAATATAACAACTCAGTACCAACTCTGCTAAGCCTGTGATCCTTATCTGGAGCAACCAGAAGATGGATAGTGTCAGTCCCTCATATTTTACCATCTCAGGGACTTTATGCAGAGCAATAATTAGCTGTTGACGTGAGACAACACTAAAATCCAGTTTGCAAAGTCACCCTGAAGTTGTATTTGTCCAGAGCTGAGCTCTTGGTTTGTTTGGGTTCTGTTTTCCAGCTAATGAGGTGTGCCAGCTGCCTTCAGAAAGCCCCAGGCAGCCCAGGCTCTGCCCTGAGCAGCCCAACAAATCCTGCCTTCAGTGGCTGCCTCATGATTTTCAGCTGTCCTTGAGGTCCTGTCTGAAGACATCCACTGAACAGCTTCTGGTTTGCTCCTGCAAATGTGACATCTTTATATAATAAAGGTTTCCTTCAGACCTACGAACACATCAGGCAAGTGCATGTTGTTATCGTGTCCCATCTCCTTTGACCTGACAGGCTGAACCCACATCTCTTTGTAACAGTAAAGACTGGGAGGAGTTAGAGGAAGAAATCACAAGTTGTTTGCTGTCTCAGCCTGGAATAGCCCAGACCATCATCCTCTTGTACGAAGCTATTTATTTTCTTCTGCAGCTGAATGTATTTTGATCTGTTAAAGCTGTTGCTGAGATCTACAGACCAAAACACCATTAAGAAGTGGTCCTGTTGCAAGGATTAGGTGTGTGCAAGCACATCCACGAAACATTATCACTTCCATTTTTCAAAACCTTACAAGTGCCAGGCTCTGCTTTATCATGATTAGCAGGAGTACGAGCACTTCGCTCTCTGTCACTTATCATGAGGAGCAGGTGCATGAATCTCTGTCTCCCATCAATTTTCTATTCCTTGTCTTTTTGATCTAAGCTGCAAGGAACTGTTGGAAAGTAGGTACATGTGGGCTCAGAGCTTTCTGATTAGACCTCCAGCAGCATAAGGACTGACTTTGCTCCTGCAGCAGAGCAGGTGATCCTCTGGTGGATCATGGAATCACAGAGTCACCTGGGTTGGAAAAGACTCCTAAGATCATTGGGTTGAACTTCTAACCCAGCACTGCCAAGGCCACCACTGACCTGCATCCCCAAGTGCTGCATCCACACGGCTTTTAAATCCCTTCAGGGATGGGGACGCCACCACTGCCCTGGGCAGCTGTGCCAGGGATGGACCACCCTTTATGTGAAGAATTTTTTTGTAATATCCAACCTGAACCTCCCCTGGTGCAATTTGAGGCCATTTCTTCTTGTCGTGTATTAGACTGGGTGGTGATGCACTTAAAATTCACAGTGTGGTCACAGGGATCTTCTTCAGCAAATACAACATACCGGGAGCCATGTAACATTCATCTAGTTGGGCATCATACACCCAAGGCTGGACATTCTGAGGCTGCCACACCCTCAGAATAACACTGGGATTAGGTCCTGCATTGAAAAACATAAATCCCACAGAATGTGGGATTACTTTGTTAGGAGTCAGGTCAGATTTTTTTTTGATCATCATTTCAAGAGCACAGTCAATGTCCACACCCCCTTTATTTGCTTGAGTAAAAACAACCAACCCACCAAAAATCTCAGAAGACTTGCTTTAAGTCATGAAAGAATATACAGTGAAAATGTGGCTATTTTAGCGTGTCTGAGAATAGTGGTGGTTTTAAGGGTAAGTGTTGATTCCTAAAAAAACCAGCATCTCTCACTGTAGAGAAAAGAAAACTCTTTTAGGAATTGCTCCCTAGATCGTAGAAATGTGCAGGAGAATAAACCAGTTGTGAAATCCTAGAAAGACAATGTACATTTTGTGCTGGTCTCCTGCACTCTGTTCTCAGCTTGTGGAAGCAAAATGAGACCTCATTAAAAGGTCAGCTTGGAAAGAGAGGAAACAGGCCAATTCTCAGGAGATGTTTTTGTCAAATTTCCAAGAATCCAAATGAAGTCTGATCTGAGAAAGGGCCCTGTTCAGTGTAATAAACTTCTAGAAAAGAACAGGCGGGTGAGAACTGTGTCACTGTGTGTTTGTCTTCCCTCTGAGAGTCACATCACGGTTGCTCTGCCACCCTGCCAGGATTCACTCCTTCAGCAGCTCAGGGCACTTCTCCCAGCTATTTCTGTTCATCAGTCAAACCTCCCTTTTCTCCTAATTGGATTGTTCTTCCGTCTTTCTGCCATTAAAATATTATCACTTATTTAGGAAAGCTACCACTCAATTTGTCTTTCAAAGATAAATGGTCTTTGCACTGAAGCCTTCTTCCTTCAGATTGTGCTTTCATGGGCAGGTCTAAGCAGGAGGCAGAAGAGAGCTGACTCAATGCCTGGTTCCTCTCCAGTGGCTCCTGGATTTGCTGAGGAGCAGAAGTGTTATCCCTTTGGAAGGGACACTTGGCAATTAAACAACCATCTCCTCTCACTGTGGGTTCTGTCCTTTCTAGAAAGGATGATGACTGAGGGAAGGGAAGAGTTGAGAAGTTCCATCGGTTGGAAATGTCGTCTTAATCCCTGTCTATAGTGGATTGACAGCCAAAAAAATTTGCTAGTCCAGTCCTACCCTCTTCCACATCATGTAAAACTGGCATAGGAGTGTCTTGAAAGGCCATGATTTGCAATGTCAGTGTGAGCCCTTTGGCACCAAAGACAGTAGTTGCAGAGTTTGGAAATAAATAAATGACGTCTTCAACTCCTTTTAAAGACACTAATAATAACAGAGGTCCAGCTTGGTCTGTATAAGTGCAGCTGGATTGAAATCTGTGATGTCCTACCATTTATAGTCCCTGAAGACAATCTATAGATCCCTCCTGTTTCCTGGAACATTTCATGGAGTTGGGTCTATTGAGAGAAAAGGGAATTGGACTGATGACATCAATAGGTGACCAGAATCATAGAGCAGGGCTCTGTAGAGTCTGTTCTGGACTGCTGTAACCCAAATCCCAATAAACCCCACTTGAATCTGAAGAGCAAACTCACATTTAGAAGGAAATAGCTGAAAGAAGAGTTTAGATTATTTCATCTAGTTAGTAAGGAGAATCTACCATTTTAAAAAGCTAATCCAGTTTCATGAGTGCACTACAACACTGTAGTGAACAATGAAGAAGTTTGAAATCTGAGTCAAATCAAACTAAAAAATGGGAAATACAAATTTCTACAATCAAGTTAAAGCACAGTATCTGAGCATGGGACATTTGTGAGCAAAGATCAGGTTTTCTGAAGTTCTCAGGTGCCTAGACGTGCAACTAGAAAAGATTTCCAAAAGTCCCCAAGCTCTTTAATCATGCAATACTCCTCAAGGAAGGGGTCACGTGCTGTAAGAATGTGTTAAATGCCACAAAATCAAATGGAGCTGAACAACATAAGCACTTCCCCCGAGAGAGATTGGCATCTCTCATCCTAACTGCTTTCCACTAAGCTGTGAGTACAGAGTGGAAAATGAGAGCAGCATATCTTGGTCTGAGATCAGTGCAGAGCTCATGGACTCGGAGGATTTTTTCTGTTGGAGTAAGAGAGGTAATATATATTCCCTTGACTGAGAAAGATACTGAAATACAGAATGAGACAGATCAACGAGAAAACCAAAAGAGGAACAATCTGTTTAAACCTCAGGAAATAACACCAGCTCAGCCCGGGAGAGGGCTTGGTGACACAGATCCTTTCAAGCGTCAGCATCTTTGATCAGAAATGTGTATCAGTTTCAAAATGCCAGGTTCCTAATAGCAAGTTCAAATTACAAAGCAGAAGCAGAGTTCATGGAAAGACAAAACTCCCTTTAAACGTGAAAGGCAGGAAGTTGACAAGGATTATTGTTTTCATGCCCTGTTAAAAATCTATTCTGCTGAGGTGGAAAAGCAGGAGCGAAATAACTCTTTTCTTTTCTTGCAAGGAGGAGACATTCAACAAGAATCTGAAAGGGCAAAGTCTGGCAAAATGCATCTACAGGATATAATAATGCCTGGTGCTGCCTCAGCACTTTTCACCCCCAGAACTCCCAGGGTATGCAAGAGGCTTCCTGCAGATCTCTGGAAAGGTCCACAGAGCATGGGGAGAGCTTTTTGGCAGGTGAAACCTGCAACTGGGCTACATCGGATCAGTTTGCCATTAGATACCAGTGACAAAGCTCATATTCAGCACGGGAAAGACATGGACCTGTTGGAAGGAGTCCAGAGGAGGCCATGAAGATGCTGTGAGGGCTGGAGTATCTCTGCCATGGAGACAGGCTGAGAGAGTTGGGGTGGTTCAGCCTGGAGAAGACTCTGGTGGAACCCTCCAGTCCCTTCCTGTAACTAAAGGGGATTACAGAAAAGGTAAGGACAGAATTTTAACAGGGTGTGTTGTGACAGGACAGGGGACAAAGGGTTTAAACTAAAAGAGGGTAGAGACAGAGAAGGCAAAAGGAAGAAATTTTTTAGAGTGAGGTGCTAAAACACTGGCACAGCTTGCCCAGAGATGTGGCTGCCCCATCTTTGGAAACATTCAAGGTCAGGTTGGATGGAGCTCTGAGCAACCTGGTCTAATTGAAGATGTCCCTACCCATGGCAGGGGGGCCAGCCTAGATGATCTTGAAAGATCCTTTCCAACCCAAAGAATTCTATGATTCTATATTTAAAAAGCCACTCAAGAACACCAAGCCTTTGTCACATATTCCCTTGCAAACCATGCCTGGAGATGATTTTGACTGAGGGGAGGGAAACAGGTGAGACAGAACTTTGACAGGGCAAAATGATCAGAGCTCTATCTACAGCTGCTGTCACCAGGTAGGAATCTGGTTCAGACCCTTTTTAAACCCCTCCTTGCTCTGATGTGGCTTGAAGTTTTTTCTAGAGAGACAGGATAACACTCTAAGTGCTCCTTTACTGAAGAGGACTACCCTGGAGAGCCATCCTTGCTAGTTAAGAGCGCTGACAAGGCTCATCAAGTTACTTTCTGAAGTTTTTGGAGTACAAGTGTATAGCTCTTCTGTAATTTTGGGGGCTGCTACCGACACTGAGAAGCAAACATTGCCTAAGCAGGTATCTGAGCAGAGTTTCAATGCTCACCCTGTTTTTATGTGAGGTATCTTTCAGCCTTTCTGCTCTGCAGATGTAGATGTTCATCTCACTAACCCATTGCACCTTTCCTTCCAAGCATCTTCCACCACCCTGCATTACTGAAGGGATCCTTAAAGTATCATAGAATGGTTTAGGTTGGAAGGGACCTTAAAGCCCATCCAGTCCCACCCCCTGCCATGGGCAGGGACACCTTCCACCAGCCCAGGGTGCTCCAAGCCCTGTCCAGCCTGGCCCTGGACAC
>JAWWMO010000138.1:70708225-70742511 GCA_035047845.1 Dendrocincla fuliginosa | reverse complement strand
CCACCCCCTGCCATGGGCAGGGACACCTTCCACCAGCCCAGGGTGCTCCAAGCCCTGTCCAGCCTGGCCCTGGACACTTCCAGGGATCCAGGGGCAGCCACAGCTTCTCTGCCCAACCTGTGCCAGGGCCTCATGACCCTCACAGGCAGGAATTTCTTCCTAACATCTAATCTAAACCTCTTGTCTTTCAGTTTTAAATTATTTCCCCTTGTTCTATCACTATTTGCCAGTATAAAAAGATCGTCTCCCTACTTTTTTACACGCCCTCTCTAAGTACTGAAATGTCACAATAAAGTCTCCCTGGAACCTTTCTCTTCTCCAGGCTGAACAAGCCCAGCTCTCTGCCTGCCTTCGTGTCTTTCTACAACAGAAGAATTGTAATATCATGAGGTTGCATCTGCACAAGTCCATGAGGAGGTGTAGACAAAATTCTTGGACATTCCAGAGCTGTAAATGTAAAGTTCTAGCAGTAGAAGATGATTGAGAGGCTTCATACCCTCATGACATCCATCTGGGTTTATAGTGTCTTCCTAAAGCTGTCTCTGATCTCCAGCATATTGGGAATCTTGCACAGCTTGTAAAAAACTGGGACGTAGATCTTAAGAGTGTCATGAATTCTGCAGGACTAGGAGAGTGCCTGTCACAGGAAAATCTAGACTACGCTGAAAAAATCTTGATTATGAGTGTCATTGCCCTGGATTCCAGTTTAGGCTCTGTGGGTCGTCAGCTCCACCAGCGAATACCAAGCTTTGAATACTGGACATTTTCCAGGTTCTTTGCATTTCTGTGCAAGAGGGCAGAGACTATTTGACAAAATAGTCAATAGGTTGCTATTTGACAAAATATATTTTACTTAGGAAGCCAAAAGAATAAAATAACCCCTCCAAACTCACAAAAATCTCCATGCTACTTTCTTAACTAGTGTTTATTCAGTATCAAAAAGTTCGAGAATTTGGACCTGGATCAGGGACTTTTGATTTTCTAAAACAGGAAACAGCAAATGACAAGCAATGAATTAAAAATATATGCAAATAATGTAATCAGTTATTTCTGTCCACAACTGAGAATTGGCTCAGTGTTGTATCCAGAAAGCTTCAAACCTATTACTCCAAAAGTTTTTCCAAAACAAGATTGTTTTCATAGGTACTGTTGGAAATCCATGAGCCTGCACCAAGAAAAGCAGCTGCCTGATAAAGGGGTGAGTGCTGCTGGCACACATCACATCTGTCCCCGCTGCATAATGTCGCTGAGCTGAGACACCCTGACCTGGCTGACACCTGAAGGATGTGAACCTCATGCCCTGAAGCATCTGATTTCATTCCTTGTCCTCAAATCTGCAGCTCCAACCTGCAAGATCCCAACCTGCGTCATTCCTCATTTACATGAGCATGCAGCACTCGCTATGGCCAAGAGGATTTCTACTGAGGAAATGGAAAATGCTGCTTGCTGGACACACAGGGAGTGGATATTCCAGCTGGCACTGTTTTCTAAGAGCACTAAAAATTTCCATCAGAACAACAAATGCATTTCTCAGCAGGAGGGACCAGGGACCATATAAGTACTGAAAGCACAGCTTAGTCTGTCTTAGTCTGCCTTAAATTTGAGGATGTGGAGGGGCTTGTGGGGAAGGCAACATCACCCAGAGGGTGGGATGGGGCTGCTTCCTCTCACCATGCTATAAGGATTCTCGAGGAGACTGCAGGAACGAGTCCTCCCTTGCCTTGCCCTCAGGACTGTTGGGGTTGTCTCCTAAATTGTGACCAGTGTTAAGTTCAGTCCAAAACATGGAAGAGCTGGCACTCACATTTCCACAAACAGAGACTGTGCCAACTCTCAATCCATTTCCTCAAGTCGGGCAGTGTGACAGCTGAGGAGCTGCACCATTTAACCCAGAGAAAGGCAGAGAGGAGCTAAGCAAGCCAAGTTGCACTAAAGACAAAGAGTCTGACTGATAAGGGTTCTCTGACACCTCTCAGGAGGAAATGGGTCACTTCAGTGCAAATCAATCACTTTTCCTGGAGGGTAAATCAGCCAAGCTATATGAGCAAATGTTATGAAAGGCTGCTGATGAATAGGTTTGGGCTTGTAATGACTGGCCAGTGCCAGGAAGGGATTTCCAGTGATTGGATTCCTTGTTTCATCTTCTGAAAACTACCTTATTTATGGCTGTAATACATAGAAAATTAATATATCCTGTGGCCTAAGAGGGCATGGGAAGCAACATGTAACTCCATGGTGCACAATCAAAAGGATGTGGGTTATCATTTCCTTCTTTTCTTCTCTTTGAAGAAATTAAAAAATTTGTAAGTTGGTCATGAGCCCTCTAATCACCTGGCTGAGAAATACAATGCAACTCAAAGCATGTTGGTAAGGCCACAAGGCTCTGTAATCTGGTGTATTTGGCCAGATTGCAAGGATTTACTATCTGGTTTATTTCAATGATTACTGGATGGGATTTCTGCAAAACTCAGGTCTTGGAATATGGAGTGACTAATTTTTTTTGTGGGCTGTGCTGGTTTCCATCAACTAAGGATCGTGCTCATTCTGTTTAATAACTGTGACCATAACTGGAAATAAGTAGAAAATCTCAACAGTGATTTTCAGAGAAACATCAGGAAGAAAATAATGAGTGTCTCAGAAACATCCAACCTGGGAATGCAGCATTTCCACCATCCCTCTTCTCCACACTCAAACCTGGACTGGATGCCCTAGAGATGGTGTGACAATTGTGTGACTATAGGAAACCATTCACACAGTAAAACTCTCCCCCTCTGCGCAAGACCTTTGTGTATTTCTCATTAATTCCTACGACTCATTGCAGGTTTTACACAAGATTATATAGGACAAGGCTGACAGGAGCAGTATTGCTGGATGGTGGAGCAAGCCATCACTAAGGAAGTGTCTTTTATGACAGTCCTTAAAATTTAACAGTTGGTTGGAGTTGATGATCTTAGAGGTCTTTTCCAGCCTCAGAGTTTTATGATTATATCCCTAATTGGTATAATCTGCCTACAGAAAGACTCAGTTTCTCAGGACTTCAATTTCCCATACAGGACGTGCTGAAGACTTGTTATTTATAAAAGTTATTTATAAAACACTGTGATATTGTTGTCTCAATTGCAATTTAGATAATCTCCCTGGCCTTGGGTGCACACCCTGACTGTACCTACATTTAACAAGGGTACTCCTTGAATGGGGGGAGGAACACAGGTTTTCCTCACACACCCTGGGAGGGGCAAATTCACCCTGTTAACATTAAAATGTCAACTTTAATCAACTATTTAAATTTACCTCTGAGGCAGGAGTCCCCAAGGCTCCAGGAGCAGCCCCACAAGCCCAGAGGTCAGCACCAAGGGAACCCATCCCATCCCACAGCAGGGGATGTCATGGAGCAAAGCATCCAAGGGTCATGTCAGCCACTTTCACATCAGTCAGGGGTTTGGGGGGGCTCCTGCCTGCTCTGTGAACCCTGGGTAAAGCTGGCCCAGCCCAGCCTGGGCAAGGGGAGGATGCCCATCTCAGTGGCTTTTCTATTTGTAGCACATCACTTTTGCATATTGAGTGACCAAATACTTCATGGTATTGAGAGTCTGGGAGAACCGTGAATTTATAGGGTGTCATAATGAGCTATTCTGCTTTCTATTTCTTTCCTAATGACTCTTGGCATTTGATTTAGCATTTTTTGATTACTGTTGAGCTCTGAAGTAATGTTTTCATGGAGCTGTTGCCATACTATCAAGCTTTCACTTGAGTCATAATGGTTTGATGAAGGCCCATTAGATTTCGTTACAGGCATTCACCTCTACGTTCATTGTCCCCTTCACATTTATCCACAGTGAATTTATTCTGCGCTTTTATTTCTCACTCAATCTTGTAAAGTGTTTCTCCAATTCTTCACAAGTGGTTTTTGTCCTTTTTGCTCTGGAATAGATTCATATCTGCAGCAAATTTTGTCAGCCTCCCTGTTAATACTTTTCCTGGGTCACTAATGGATATATTCAGCACACAGTTTCCTACAGAACCTGTTTTGTTACTTCTCTCCATTAAGAAAGTCACTCACTCCTACTGTTCAGTTCCAAATTTTTAACCACATCAGGACTATCCCTCCTGGGTCTCTTGCAAAGCCCCTCTTTTCAGGTGTAATAGCAGAACTACCCTGAAAAACCTCTGAAGTGGCTCCCATGACACTTTAGATTAGTTCATAAGGTTGTGGTACGTAGAAAGAAGGGTGTTTCTCCCTGCTAAACTTGCTAAAATCATGAGGAAATCTTTAACTAACCAATTCTCTTATGGTTTTTGGGTGGAGTGTGTAGTTTAGAGGTGGGTTTTGCAACTTTCTTCTCCCTCACTCTGTGCCTTGGAGGTTTCTTACTCTAACAGTGTATGTATCCAGAGGAATGTCCACCAATAGAGCAGTGACCATCCAGATGCCCTGTCAAACCACGTTCAGGCCCAGATTCATCTTGGATCAAATTAATCTAGATTTTTAACTTTAATATTTCTAAGATCTGCCTGTGGTCCACAGAAAAAGAAGGTTCTTTTTTGCTCTCTCCATTTTGAGGTACCTTAAAAGTTACTTCTTTATTGATTTCAGGGATAATCTTGATAGCTGAAAAAATTAGTCTTCCATAAATTAGCTGTGATTAATCCAGCAAAAATAATATTATGTAGGGCTTTAGTGAAGTTTCTGACAACAGTACAGTTTTCCTGAAGCAGTTTTGCATTTCACAAAGTGTTTTTTGTGCTGTCAGGACTTCTCCAATCAAGAGGTGTGTTGTGTCTTGTCTTTAGCACACTGAGCTGTGCTGGCAGGAGGTACAAGTAAACTACAAGAATATTTACAGCCACCTTTAAGAATTAAAAACCCAGTGAGATTTGCTGCAAGAACATTGCAGGGTGCTCAGTGGCTCAGGAGAAAAGGCTTCCTACAGGCAAAGAATCGAGGTTCTGTAACTGAGCCAGCAGAAATACAGCTATTGCAGAAATTTCATGCAACACTTCTGGTGGAAAGCAAAGCTTGGTTGGAGAGATTCAGCATCTCTCCCCTCAGACTGCCAATGTGAAAGTCAATAGGAGCTCATTCTAGGGCACTTGTCACAAAGAGTCTTTGACACACCTGTATTTACAAAATAAGTGAGGTATTAGTTCTGGAAGTCTGCAGAAATCTAGCAATAAATTTATTCCTGTTCTTTTAAACCCTTGCCCTCATTTGCTTTCCATGAAAGTGTGATTGTTCTCTGCAAGTTTCCATGAAAAGTTAGAGATATGCAGGATTTAAACTGTTTATAGTTAAACTTAGTCCTGAAGGAAATCCTGCATGATGAGGTGACGGTTCTGGCAGGAGTATCCAGGTCTCAGGAGCTCATGTTGCATCATTTGGGCCTCAAAGCCTTGATCATGCTGGAATAAACCCTCCTTTCTAATAATCCTGTTCAAGCAGATGCCAAATCGCTGCTGTTCTGGTAAACTACAGTTGCCTTTTTGCAGTGGAGGTGGGAACAGCACCTGCTCGCAGTGGCAGTGGATGAATTGTGAAGCTCCACAATGCAGGACTGTTCTGTGATGGACAGACAGAACCTCTTCCAAGACATAAAAAATCTTCCAAAAATAAAGTAGCTCAAGCTTCAAGCAGGGGCAGGAAGGTTGACAAAGTAGTATAGAATCATAGAATGGCTAGGATTGGAAGGGATCTTAAAGGTCATCTCATTCCACCTCCTGCCATGGGCAGGGGCACCTTCCACTGTCCCAGGCTGCTCCAAGCCCTGCCCAACCTGGCCTTGAACACTGCCAGGGATGGGGCATTCACAGCATTCTACATTTATTAACCATTTTAAAAGCACAAAAGATGTAGTTCTTTACAAAAGGAAATGGTCCAAATAAAGGACCAGAAGAATCAACCAACAAACCCCAGGGAGGGCAGCTGGGCTGAGCAGTGTAGCCAGGAGATTTTCATCCGTCAAATATCCCCTGATTGCTCCATTGGGACCACAGGAGGCAGCATTAAATGCTGTCCAGGTCTAGACCCTTGCATAAAACAAAGGACTTTCTTAGATCCTGTTTTCTTTCTTTTGCCAGAGGAATTTCAGTCCTGAATCTCCACTCGAGCATGAACTGCCATAACTGCACAAGGGTGCTGATCTATTCACCTCAGAGGACATCCAGTGAAAATCCCCTCCCTCCATTAAAAGTGGGATGGAACATCCTTGTTATTGCTCATCCAAGCCATGTGTTTGCAGTCAGTTTTGCTTTTTCTCTGTGTGGATATTTCTGACTGTACCAAGCACACTGAACCCATCACAAGCAAACTGCCAAGCCCTCGTGCAGCCTGTCCTTTAACAAGTAGATAAATAGCCCTTCTGATCCATAATCTGCTCCTGCTGGTTATTCCCTGGCAGGAATCTGTAAAATGAATACCACAATAAGCTGCTGGAGGGTTGGCAGTGTCTTCATTGAGTGGTTCTCTGCCTGGTTGAGCTCCCTGTCACCATGGGCAGCTGGAGTAACACAGAGAGCACTGGATGAGGGGAACACTGTCATCCCAAAAGTGCTTCCCAACAGTGAGTAACTCCCTGACACAGTAATTAGCTGTGAGAGACACTAGAAGCTCATGCAGTACCTGAAAGGCAGCAATTACCAAGGAAGGAATGGATTGCCATAAGCAACATATTTTTCTGAGATTAAAAGCATTCCATAAAAGTAAGTAACAGATGGGACAGGATAAAATGATGGGCCTAAGGATGAGCAGTAAATATATCACAGGTATTGCATCTACATGGAACAAAGCAGAGCCTGGCAATAAAGTTATTCTACCCACCCTTGTGAAACAGCCAGTGCTTAGGATAATATATAATAAATATTATTTCATGGTTTAGTTGAGAAATCTATAAATAATATTGATTAAGGTATTAAGGAGGATATTTACAGAATACACAATATTCTTGTGTTATTTGACTAAGACTTGACACTGCATTAATTACCAAATAACACTTAAAAGACAGTGTTAGCCCTGAGTCATTCTGGTGCCATGATTAAATGATCAAATGTGGCTGTAGGCTCTCCTAGACACACAGTCATTCCACACCTTCCCGTTGACATTATTTAATAACAGTTGTAGAAAAGTTAATTGAAAGAATACTCTGAAGGTCTTGGATTACTGCTGAACAACACAGCCACTCACAATGCAGACATTCCAGAGCCCTGCCAGTGAGTTACCTGCCCATTTCCTGGTTACACAGACAATGCAAAATACTATTCACAAGACCAGCTTTTATTTTTTCATAGAAATAAAAGACTGCCCAAAGGAGAATCAACCTGCACTGATATAGAAATCCTCATCAATAATGTATCTCCACACACTCCCAACTTCAAGGAAAGAACACCATGTACTTTTGGCTCAGCCTAAAGCTGGTTTTACATCACAGGAGTGTCAAATCTTTGGCTATAATTACAGGAGCTAATTAGGACAGAGTCATTAGAGCAGGTACAGACCTCCTCAGAAAGTGACAGTGTAAAGTCCTCTCTCAGGATTTGCTGTGTGCATTCAGGAATGTATGGGGTCATTAAAGGCAGCCAGAAAATTAGCACACCCCCATGGAAATCAAGGTATTAGTTGAGCTTCAACATGAACAACTGAGAGCCCTGGGAGTCAAAAGAGTTGAGCTCCCTCTTGCTGGCACTCAGTCAAAGCCAGTGGAGCTGTTCCTATGAATATTTGTGGGCCCAAGGTTCCCGTCCACTGAGCAGACACAGCACATGTCCATAGACGTTGTAGGGACCATCTTTTAGTGCTTTATCAATCTTCCTGAGCTGTGAATGACAATAGAAAGGTAGATACCTGTGGAGGACTATCAAAGCATCCTCCCATAATAACCATTTTGGGGCAGGGGCTCTCTTTCCCCTACAGAATCTAAAAGGATGTCTTGTAGTACCTCTTATATTTGCAGGAACTTAGGACAAGATCCAGCCCTTTCAGGAAACAAAAGCAGCCACAGGAGAACAGTTTTGTTGCCCAGGCTGTTGAAATATGAGAAAGTCCCAGTTCTGGATTAACCTTCTGCAGGTGTTACAGGCACAGGATCGAGGATGAAGCTGAAGAACAGAACAGCAATAGCACAGGACCATATTGTTATGGACTCGTACATTAAGACCAAAAAATTAGAGAGAAATGTGTTCAGAGAAGACAGTCCTACCATTCACTGTGTATTATTTGGAGTCTAAATCTCTCATTTCTTTGATCTCTGTCAGAAGAGACACGAAGGACAGGGCTAGAAAACCGAGAGTAAAATCTTCAGAGGAAGCAAGCAAAGAAAACATCTTCCACAACATTTTCTTGTTTTTCTTTCCTGTGTAATTCTAAAACCCCAAAAGGTCTGTAATGTGGCAGTGCAAACTGAAGGGCAATTAAACAAATATATATATATCATCACCAACCCCCAGGTGCATATTAGACAACAATGAGCTTCTGCAATGCCTTTTCCTTAGCTAAATATCAAAGCTCTGAATAATTATAATTAAAAGAAAAAAAGAAAAATCGCTCTATTCGATAAGCAGTGCAGCCAGGAGTCTGGATATCAGGGGAGAAAAAAAGTAATATCACAAGTTACAGAAATTCTTGGGCACTTCACCAAAACCTAGAGGTGTTAATTTAAGAGGACAATAAAATCATTGCATATAATGATTATGAGTTCACTGTCCTCCTTGTGGAGGTTAAGATGTTTCCACTTGCTCTCAGCACTTACCACCACTTGCACTTAGATTGACATTTTGGTCCACTAATCTAATAATCATTTGTATTTCCCAATTCCTTGCAAAAAATCAAGAGTGCTGTTGTCTCTGGAGTAATGGTCTTTTCCCAAAAAGCTTAAAATAGAAGAAATCCTCAGACCTGCTACTTTTATTGCCCCATTTGTCTTTGATGTCTTTTCTCTCCAGCTGCTGATTTGTGCAAAAGGTCTTTTCCACATCCTTCACTCACTCATTCCCCAATTTATCGTCGTCCTTAATTTTATTGTACCTTCTAGCAAGTTTTCTCCAGTTTAATAGAGTATCCTGAGCCATTTTGCATCATGAATTGCCTTATAGATACTGCAGTCACTCATGTGGAAAACCCCATTATTAGTCCCCCCTATAAATATTGATTTTTATACATTACAAGCTTTCATGTTCTTAGGATTGTTGCTCTTTGATATCACTCAAACTAATGTTTCTAGAAAGAGGCACATGCCACCCCTCTTTTCCTCTTCATATCTTAGCACAGAAAATTCCAACACACTGTAGTCACAGAGTTTGCTCTAAATTCAGATTTCATGGGCAGTAAATGAGCTGTGGATGAGTCTCAGGTAAAGGTTTTAAAACACGAGGGAAGTTTGTGTGGGCTGGGATGACTGGCACACTCCCTTTGGGAGATTTACTAACAAGGGAGAAGGAGCTCTCTTTGCAGCACTGGATTGTCTCCTGGAGTTGCAAATAGGGAAGGAGGAGAGATGCTGGTATTTTTTTCATCTTATATTTGAAAGCTTTGGAAAGGATGAAATAGCATTGATAACAATTGGGACTCAAATCAGAAGTAATCTTGTTTGTACCTACATTCAAAAAAAAACCCAAAGAGGAGGTTTCAATATGCTGAGTTTCATGACTAAAGTACCTTCCATGGAACTTTCTGGGCTGTCCTGTGGCTTCAAAGTTTCTGCACAGTACTCCAGGAGCCCTGCCTGGCAGCACTCATGACTTTACCCATGTCCAGGCTGTCCAGCTGTCACAAGGAGGTTCTTTATTCTTCAGGAGGTCACAGGTTCTTGCAGCAGTGCAGCTTTCAGAAGCTCCTTCCATCTTCAAGGCCAGGCCGGACGAGGCTCTGAGCAACCTCATCTAGTTGAAGCTGTCCCTTCTCATTGCAAGGGGGTTGGACTAGGTGACCTCTAAAGGTCCTTTCCAACCCAAACCATTATGTGATTGTATGATTTTTGGAACATCTTAGGAGTGTGCCATGTGGATTCTATCAAATTAATGCAAAATTCATGCAAGCTCTGACCTTTCCAAGAGCTGCCTTCAGCACAGAAGGTTCATACTTATTTTCCTATTCTTTCTGACATCATTAGTGCTTTGTAGGAGGATTTATTCCAACATGACCCAGAATCTAGGGCAGCCATTAGATGGTCCTTCTTTAGGTCACTGGGTCTTCAAGCACAACTGTACATTTGACTTGAAATGCACTAGAATTTTTGGAGCCCATGATCCATCCATCCATCCATCCATCCATCCATCCATCCATCCATCCATCCATCCATCCATCCATCCATTCTTCTGCAGTGAATCCACCTCACACCTCATCTGTGGTCTTGGTGTGTAGCCAGTGAATTTCTTCACTGTCTGAGCACAACTTAAATAACAGCAGCAACCCTATGGGAAGACAAACACTTTATAGAACCACAGAATGGTTTGGGTTGGAAGGGACCTTCAAGATCATCCAGTTCCACTCCCCTGCCATGGACAGGGACACCTTCCACTAGACCAGGTTGCTCCAAGCTGTTAGACACCAGATCAGTGATTACTGGGTTGGAACCACCTTGTGGGGGTGTGTCTGTGTGTGCCAGGGGGAGGGGACCAAACTCCAGCACAGTGTCCACATGGTCAGCCAAGGTGGCCACTGGAGTCTGTGGCCACATGGCATGAAGGCTGCCTGGGGAACCTGCCCACACCACACCCCCTGAAGGCCCCATCCAATCTGGCCTTGAACACTTCCAGGGATGGGACATCCACAGCAGAAGAGCAGGTTGTTTCAGTTCAGGGATGCTAACCTGAAACTTTCTCTGAAAAATGGGAAAGATCTTGTTGAAGACGGTGTGAACCATTATGACCAGTAAGGCCTGGTAGCATCAGTGGAGTACAGAGGTTTACAGCAATCCAGATAGTCCCACCTTCTTTGCCCAGAGTGAATTATGTGGGAAAAGGGCAGGAATCTGAGGAAACCCTCCAGAACCAGCCTGCATCCACCTGCCTGCACTGTCATCTTCAGCAGCCAGGTGCAGTTCTCTTGAAGAGCTGATTAATTTTAGGAACATGGACAAGTATGTGAAACACTAATAATGCATCGCATTTGATGGGGACCAGTCAAAATGCAAACAGAACAATGAAATTTCAAAGGTCCCTGGAATCCTGTTTAGCAATTAATGAGCTGTTGTTTCCATTCATTAAACTTACCCTGTAGAGCTTTTCGCTCCATGGCAAAAGCAGTGCTGACAATCCACCCCTTGGAGCCAATTTCTCTCCATTCTCCCCTCAAGAGTCCTGTTAATAAAGAATAGAGTAGAAGGTCAAATAGCTGCAGGTGTCCAAGTAAGTCTCCCTAACCCTTTTGTTATTACACCATTAAATGGCGTGGCCATTAGTGTTTATGGGAAAAAAAGGATCTGCACCCTTTACTGGGAAAAGCTATGCTCTTGTTCCAAAAATAACGATGAAAAAAGCCAAGGCTATTATTTAATGATAAAATTCATTCAGTCTTGTGGTGTAGCCTTTCAACAGTTCTCCAGCAGAGGAAACTCTCTTTATCAGGCACCTGGAATATATTGTCCCTGGAGACTTGGAGATAAGAAAGCACATTCTCAGCTTCACATTCAGCTGTGATGTGATTTGAAGGGTGATAACATTTCTCCAGCTGTCTGTGAGAATCATTTATTTATTATTCAGCTCTATCTTCAAGCCCCCTTGATCAAAGGTCCTTTTTTCCTCCATCTGGCAACTGCTCTGTTCTATGTTCCTGATTTCTTTACATCTCTGCCATCAGTGCTATTATCTCTAACTTAGACTATCCCAGTGTTCCAACACTGATTCCATTTTTTTTACCTCTGTAAGAAGAAACAGGCTGAAAAACAACTGTGAGATGAGTGTTCAATGTATTTCTGGGAGCTATGTGTTGCTCATTTAAAGTCTGGACTTACCCTTTACTGTAATGTTAAAAAGAATAAAGCAAACCAAGAGTGAAGCTGCCATTTTTCAACACTTGCTGTAAAACCTCTGCACTTCACTCTTTCCCCTGCCTTTACATTGTAGTACTTAATGATGTTTCTAATTGCTCTCATCAGTTTCATACTCCCAAATCTCACTCAAAGCTACTCCTATGATTTGAGCAGAGCTTATTAGACCTGAGGTGAGAGTGGGATGAATCATGGAATTGTCACTTCAAAAGTGTTTTGTGGCATTTTAAACCAAGAGACGACATGTCAATATAATTCCAACATATGTTCATAGAAAAATGGACTTGTCCTGACTGCAAATTTCATTCCTGCTAACAAGAAGACAGATTTTTTAGCTTGAAGTTTCCTTCTGGGGTCACCCCCTGACATCAACAAGGGTATCAAACCCTTCATAACTCTCAAAGAACCACTCAGCTAGAGGAAAGGAGTGGGACAGCTTGTAGGAGCTGCAGATTGAGGTAATTATACACTTGACTGCTCAGTCTTGGCAGATGATGTTGTGTTGTCCTTGTAAGACAGACTGAAATTCATGGTTATGTGCATTTGGAGGTAGTGAACAAAATACCTTTCAAACAAAATACTTTTTTACCCCGCTGGCCATTCAGGTATTTCTGGGTAGTTTTGCTAAAGTCAATTTCAGAAGGCAGAACGTGGAGCAGGATTGATCATTTTCCCATGTTCAAGAGGAATCAGGGAATCACAGAGCAGCTGAGTTAGGAAGGGATCTCTGGAGATCATCTGGTCCAACCCTCTGCCCATGCAGGGTCACCTAAAGCCAGTTGCCCAAGATCATGCCTCAGTTTTTCAGTATCACTAAGGAAGGAAAATCCAAAACATCCTTGGAAAACCTGTGCCAGTGCTCAGGCACCCTCGCAGCAAAACAAATTGTTTACTGATCAGATGGCACCTCCTGCATTTCAGTTTGTACCCATTGCCAGTGGTGATAGACAAATCCATTGCCAAAGTTTATGGAAGGATTGATTTAAAATTAGGCCCCAAAACGTGAGTTTGAATACAGATGAGCTATTCAGTGTGTACCATTTCCCATCAGATTTCTTTGGTTTAGCCTGTGGACTCTGGATAATGCATACAATTTAGGCTTACAGAAAAACAAAGCAAAAATGAATGTCCTCAGAAATCTGTGTTTACAACTATTTTCTTTAGCAGAAATTTACTTTAGCATAGAAACTGAGATTTCATTTGTAAAGAGCTCTCTTGAAGCAAAAGAACAACTCTCATGTTCTAATTCCGTATCACTGAGAGCTTATTAGAAGACAGTGTTTATTTATAATGACTAATGTATTGTTCACTGTATGCCTGTCCTTACTCATGGTAGAGGATCTTTGGATCAAACAGCACCTTAAAACACCAATTGTTGAAGAATATGCTGTAAGAATGATTGAACATCCCCATTTAGAGGATAATGAAGTATTGCCGAATACACATCCTGACATATGGCTATTCCCATTATAAGGTGTGTCCACCACATAATCTGAATTTACCATATGAGGACTTATATTTAAACCAGTTAATGCAGAGCCATTTCAGTGGAGCAGCACGGAGAGGATCACAAGGAGTGAGTTTTCCCATGGTTTGTACCAAAACAAATAATTTCTGTACATCCAAATCCTCCTCTCCACCCTACAGTTTTCACCTCCCCACGTCAGCCCTCTCCTCAACAACCCTGTGGTGCATGTAGTGTCAGCTGCTTCCAGGAGCATTCAGGACTTCTCTAAGTCACTATTTTCCAATGAGAACAATCATTTTGGAGCTGCAGTCCGTGTTTTACCCTCTGAGAAACCTCTGGTACACTCGGGGACTATCTTAGAGAACAATGACCCAGTGAAGAATGTGATGGAATATACAACAGCCAAATGGCAATGGATAAATGTTAATGACATGCATTTCCTGTCGACACTTAAACACAGGTCCACCACAAGATGGTCTATTTCGTTAAAAAACATACTAGAGAGGTTCTGAAACCCCCTTATTTTTAAAAGATTGAGAAGCATGTGCAAGGATCACATTTCCTGCTTGTTGCTGTCAGTGAATTGAACTATCCTGTTCCCAGCTGGACTTGGATCAGAGGCCACCAGCCAGGATGTCACATTGCACAAACACTTTTGGTCACAGTTCACACACCAACCCTACTGGAGAGATCCCAAGTGCCCTCAGAGAACACTACTTGCAGTTTCCTATGATTTTATTTAAAGCATCCTGCCTGTGAATGTGTGGTCAGTTTAGAAAAAGCTCATGTGATGACCCAGAGTCACGAGCACTCCCTGGCTGGTTGCTGGCCTCAGATCAGCTTGTTTCTGCCTTGGTCATTTGTCAGTGGCTCAGTTAATTGCAGATCCCACTCTTGCTAGGCAATGGCAGAAAGAATTGAGTGGGAATATTGAGTTGTTCTGAGATCTCAGACTATTCCCTCTCAGCGAAAGCATTTTATATTGCCAGCTTCTATAGTGTGATAGTTTACCTACAGAGACAATATTGGCTCCCTTTGGTGTTGTCTGTATTCCCTCTCCTCCCCAAATCCTTGCCTCACTCCCTCCCATGGCACAGTAAACATAATCTTGGGCATCAGTCATGCCACTACCCGGTAGCTGCTGTCATTGCACTGAGTGAAAAAGCATTTTCCTTCTTCATAACACTATTACAAGAGGTAAATGGGAATAGAAATTGGGAAAAAAATTGTTGCTATGAAAGTTAAATCTCCAAGCACTGGTAAGCAATGAACAGATCAAAGTTTTTTATATTCTTTTAAGCCATGATATTATGCAAGTATTAGTTGGAAGAAGCTTCTGGAGTGAGTTCCTGCCTCAGTTTTGCAGTAATCTTGGGGATTCATGTGCCAGCTCACTGACTGTTTTGGTCTCACTACAGGCACTGTGCCAAGACATCTATTCCATGCAGAGTGTGGCCTCCAAGCCCTGCAGGTGTGGGAAGGCAGTGGCATTTTCCAGGACTGAAGCATTTTATAAATGAGAAGCCAAAGGATCAGGAGCATTGCAGGGTGTTCATTGCCCATCACACGGAAGGGCAGGAAGGGCACGGACACTGTAAAGAGTCTTCCATGCACTAGTGTGGAACATGCTTATTTCAGATCACCCAAAACTAATACCTTGGGCATGTGGTAATAGGACAAGGAGGAATTGATTAAAACTCAAAGAAAGTAGGTTTAGATGTAATATTAGCAGGAAATTCTGTCCTTTGAGGGTGGGCAGGCCCTGGCACAGGTTGCCCAGAGAGGCTGTGGCTGCCCCTGGGTCTCTGGAAGTGTCCAAGGCCAGGTTGGAGCAGCCTGGGCTGGTGGAAGGTGTCCCTGCCCAGGGCAGGGGATTGGAGTGGGATGGTCTTTATATTCCTTCCAACTCAAACCATTCCATGATTATATGACAATGGAGATCTGAATTGCACTAACTGCTTTCAGGCACTGATGTAATCCCGTCCTTCCATGCAGGCAGATCACAACAGTCTGAAAAGATCAATAAGTTTCTGAGTATCTCTGTGTTTTTTTGGTGGTTGGAATGAGCTTGAGATTGAGTAAAGAACTGTGACTTTCAGAACTAATATTGGCTCAAATGATCCTCTGCTCTTCCAGCAGTCTGTAGTCCCAAACCAGAGCTGCCTAATTTCATCTTCCTCAGCCACCAGTCTGCTGTATCTTAAAATGCCTTGCCAAGACTGCCCTGATTTTTCTGGGTTGTAATTTAATTAGGGACCTGTCTGGGAAAGTTGTAAAGGATTGTACCTCAAAGCTGGATTTGTTCCAGCTCTTAGATGACAAATGAATAACTCTGAGGCTCCTCTTTGATTCTGTAATTCTCCCACATTAAACTAAAAAACTCTCCAAATCCAGCTGCCAATTCCAGGCTCCAAAGTGATACTAAAAGGGTCGCAAAGTTTTTACAAAGTCAGAAGGGGGCTGGAGTGTTGAAGTTCCCAGTTTTCAGCATGAGAACTGAGACTGCAAAGCGTACAGCACTTCCAAGAAAACAGATCTTAGTATATAAACTGAAACATACCAAAACCCAGTTTCATTTTCTTGTCTTGCCTGGTCTTGCCCATAAAAGAATTGTACTGAGTCCCACAAGTTCTATGCTTTTAAAATCCTCTAGACACAAAAGAGATAATGCATTCCATCTCTCTTACAGTGCTACATGATCTGCTATCGTGGCATCTTCAAGCATTAATAACACAAGAATCCCTGTGAAATGTTTCTATCCTTACTTTGTTTTTCTTACCAGTCAGATCTTGCTGCACATTCACAGGCCCTTTGCTGTTCTCCTAAAGTAAGAAAGTGCCTTGCAAATAAAGATGAGATGCTCTCACACTATCGACATTCCCAGCTAATCCAGCAGTGAGAGGGACATACAAGTGTGACAAACCTCTGATCCATTTGAATTTTGGTGACACACCCTTGAAAATAGAAATTAAACTACACTGCATATGATGCTCTGAATTAACAGAAAAATCTCACTTGTCATATAGAAAATCTTTAATAATTGACAGCATAATATTCTTCCTGAAGTTATATAGAATTACTCCAAGTTCCCTCCATCAGTGTTAAGGTGTTCACTTCAAATGTCCACTCATGCCCTTGGGTTGTAACCTGGCCCAGAGTTCTCTTATATTGCCTCCTCAAATTTCCTTCTGTTCCCTCAGAGCCCCTCTGAGAAGTTTTCTGCATGTTCATCTCCATTCTTTATGGGCACAAATTAATTGTTGATGAAAATAAAAGCTGTTTGGACATCTACACCACAGCTCTTATTCTTCTGTTTGACTAATCCTGAAGATCCCTCATGATATTCTGAACAGTAAAGTTCTCATTTTCAGTAACAACCACAGTAAAAATCCTTTTCTCACAGAAACCAAGACCAAATGGAAATATGATCAAGTAGGGTGTTTTGATTAGTAGTGGTGAAGTTATACATTTGGAAAAATAAGTAGAAGAAAGTTATTTAACACAGGGAAATTATTACAAAGTCATAGAATCATGGAATGGTTTGGGTTGAAAAGGATCTTAAAGAACTTCCCAATAAGAGAATTTTCCCCTGTAAATTAACTTAATAGAAGGAAACAAAGCAGAAGTGAAGGGATGACCTCATCAAATGGCACAATTTCTTAGAATACCCTTTTACACTTGAATCATAAAACCACAGCAAAACAAGCAGCAGCAATTTTCCAATGACTAAGAAGAAACACATTTTTCAGTGCCATAGGCAGCAGTAAGACCCCCAGCATGCTAAATATTTACTGTTTTATGCACCTGCTCTGGGAGTAAATCACATTATTGGGTGACAACCTCTCCACTCATGTTTACAAGGATTGAAGAAGCACTGAGGAGCAGGTTGGAGTAGCAGTTAAGATCGATTATTTTTTTCAGGCCACTTAAAATAATCGATGTCAGCCTTAGCTGTCTGTTTAAACACAGGCTTAAAATAAACACTGTGCTTATTTTTATCTCATGGCACTCAAATATAGTAACAGATAAACTGTGACAGATAAATTGGAAAGATTCCACACTGCTTCTAAGTGGTTGAACTAATTTAAGCAATGCAACTAGGCAGAAAAAATAAAGTCATAGAATTATAGAATCACAGAATGGTTTGGATTGGTAGGAATCTTCAAAACCATCCAGTTCCACCCCCTGCCGTGGACAGGAACATCTTCCACTAGAGTAGGTTGGTCCAAACCCTGTCCAACCTGACCTTGGACACTTCCAGGGATGGAGCAGCCACAGCTTCTCTGGGCAACATGTACAATGATGTGAGTGAAACTGGATATTGAGAGTATTTTTTCTTCTCAAGATCTATGAGGTACTGAAGTCATGTTAACCTGTCAGTGATAAAGAATGTCCACCAACCCAAGTGGTAGTGGGGCAGATGTGTCATCTGGCTCTATCAAATGGCTACAAGAATCCTTAGAGGAGAAGCAAGGCAGTGTGTTTTCAAGGAAATAATTTTCCAAGCCAGTTGCTTGCAGGGCGGTTCTGTTGCTTAAGGGATTGGGGCCAGGAAGGAGTCTCAGCTGTGAAAAATCACCTTGAAAAAGCTGTGGAAAGAAGCCATGTGAGAAATCACCCCTGAGCATCCAAGAGCACAGTAGTGTGGAAAGTATTGATGGTAGGGGACAGGGAATGTCAGGGAATGGGTACTCTGTGCCATCCAAATAATGCTTCAATTCCACACAAGTCCCTTTTTCAGCAATTCCTGTGGTTTGACTCCATCCCTTCATAAATGCCTAGCTACAAAAGAACCTCAGACCTGGGGGGTTTGGATCACATGAAAATTGATCCATGTGATCAAGGCAGTTTTCTTCAGTCCCAAACAGTTCAGCTGCTTTCCCTGGCCAAGGAACCAGAAGAAATACAGGGAGGAGAAGTGTGAAGGATGAGAAGAACAGGCATGAGCAAGAGTTTGAGGATCTGGTGATGACTTTACAGCTGCACATGTAGGTGGCAAAGGGTTATCTTCGGTCCTGAAACAGCAGGGATTAGAAAGGGGAAGGGCGCTTTGGTGGGGGTGAAAACCTGGTTGTTGGTCAAGAAATAAGAAGGAACTTCCTCATACCTGAATATTCGTAGGAGATTGACATTGAGACAGGTAGACTTACAGAGAAGGCAAAGGGTGTGATTGATGTGATGTGACGTGACGTGACGTGACGTGACGTGACGTGACGTGACGTGACGTGACGTGACGTGATGCATCAGGCAGCATCCACTCCACATCCTCATCTTGCATTTCTACACTCCCTTTGAGCCCTGGCTCTTGCCCAGCTCCTGGACTTTCATTGCAAAGGGACCACCTATGAACTCTATCTCATGTAGAAAATACACAAGTGTGAGCTTGTCCTCTGGTTTTTATCCTGTGCCATATTTCATTTGTGGGTTTTGGTCTTTGCTTAGAACTTCCCAGCCAGTTACACAGCACTGGGGGGTGTTTTTATAGCTGTTTATGAGCCACAGTGTGGCTGCAGTCTTGGTACCAGCAGCCAAGTCTCTCAAACAGTGCTTTGCTATGAGCTTTCTTTCCACCTCCTCCTCTTGCTACTTAACTTTCTTCCTTGCAAACCCAGAGAAGTCATGATTCAACCCACAGTTTGCCAGAATTTCTTCTGAGGTCTCTTTAAGAGAGATCTTGAAGGCTCTAGTGTTATCTATGGCTTCAGCTATGAAAAGTGTCTCCACTGAGCTGCACTCCCTGTTCTACAGAAGGAAAATATATATTTACACTGGTATTTGTCCACCTACTCCACACCTTGCAGTCCTCCTGGCAGTTCATATGCTGTTGGCTGGGCATAGAGCAGTGGGAAGGCATTTGAATTACTGTGGAAAACTGGTTTATTCTCATTAGTGACAAGCAGTGGTATTGAAGACAAGGCTGAATTAGGATGCCTTCTCCTAAAAGGGTAGCTGTGAGGAGGTTTCCCTTTGTGGTGAGTTCCTATTCACTGTTTGCTACTGCTGTACAATCTGTTTGTCCCACCCCAGAGGGTGGACACATCCCCTCCTGTCAGGCTATTAAAATCAGACTGACTCAAGACTCAGAATTCTGACAGAACCTTTCTCATCAAAAAACTGCTTAGTTTGTTAAAAGACTCTTTTAATAGTCCCCTCTAGTGCTATTCACCATTTAACACATCTTCCTGTTGTGGTGGTCCGAAATTTGAGAGCTGGTTGAGCAAGAGGAAGAGAACTCTAAATATTGAAACAATCCTGGGAGCAGCTACCAGTGAGCATTTAATCCCAGAGGGTCAAGAAGAGCTCAGATGCCTTTTGGTAAACCAGAATTCCTGCACATTCCAGCTGTCAAGGCAGCCACTGGCCTCTTGAACCAGCTCTCAGCTGAACCTTTTTAATCATTCCCCCGAGCCCTTTTCCACAGCAATTAACTTGTCCCAGGAAGGCTCAGTTACACCCCTGGCAAAGGAAATCATTAGCAGGCTTGTTGGTTTGTTGTTGTTGTGTGTGTGGGAACAGTTTACAAGCTCGTGGAGCCTTTTCTCTGGGAGCAACTGGGAGAAAAAAAAATAAATAGAAGATTAATTTGCAAAATGAGCAGTTTGGATTCCTGAACAGCAGATATTTGGGTTTACTCCAGGATATTTTTGTTCGTTCAGACAAGTGAATAAACATGCTGCTCACAACACCTCTTAAACCTCTAAGTGTGAGTGTTGCTGCTTCCTTCCAGGGTAACCTGTCCAAGTCCTGACTCAGCAGCACTCACACACAGGTCATGGATTCACCAGCACAGCGTGGGGAGGCTCATGAGGTCTTGATTTTCTCAGCCTCTGAGATGTTTTCTGCACCCAAAGCAGCCACTGTGCAGTGCCAGGATCCTTCCAGAAATGCCCCAGGATTAGGAAGCTTCTACTGACTCTCACCTCATGGTGATGCTGGCCAGATGAGGCAGGGTACTGGGTCATGGGCATGACAGGTTACATGCTTTGAAGCTGTTATTAAAAGCAGGGAGAGGCCAAAGTTTCCCTCTGAAACCACGTGAAGTTAAGAGCTGTTTGAGCATTTGCTTCTGGTCAACGTTTAATTTGATCCAAGAGCATCCTCAGGGCTACTCTGTCCCAAAATCAGGGAGCCTATTTGTACATGATGACTGGCAGTGCTGGGGAATGGTTGGATTTGATGATCTTAAAGCGTATTTCCAACCTGTGATTCTATGATTGTATGTCTTGCTGAAGGGACTATAAGCCCACGGACTACAGGGGATTTTCAAAAACATAATCATTCCCTGCATTTGACTTAGGTTTGCTCACACCAAACATGCTCTTGGCATCTCTTCCAGCACTTCATTTCTGTGATTTCGTGTAGCAGAAAGGAATAATGAGCCAGTAGGTGTTTGGAAAAACATTTGTTTTCCCACTGAAGTCACTGACAGTTGTAAATTCCCTGCAGACAGACTCCACCACCACAGCAGTGGCAACTTTATGGTGGTGATGGAATATATCTTGGTAGGAGGAGAACGGTCAGGTTGCTTCTGTGAAAACAAATTTACCTACAAGCTCAATTTCAACAGACACTGATTTACACAATGGGGGGAAATCCAACTCTTTCCTACCGAAAAGAAATTGCTTTTTTTGTTGCCAGTGCTACAGCATCACAAGTTGAAAGCTATTCCCATTATTCCAACAACTGAGTGGTTTCCACCTATCCATGCAATTGGTGACTGAATAATTTTAGGAGTCAATTACACAGACAAAAAGTACAGTAAGGGTGTTAAGAGAACCCTAAAATACTTCCTTAAAACTGTTTTTTCTCCTTTTTTTTTCCTTCTCTCTAATCCAAAGGCAACATTATCACGGTAGGAGTAAATATCAATGCAAACAAACCAAAAGAACTGAATAAGACATATTTATTTGTATAATTTTTCTCAGTGGAGCAGAATGCATGACCTTTATTTAGGTTTTAGGAATGCTGACAAAGTGACTTACAGTGCAGCTCTCAGCCTTAAAAAATGTCTGTGGACAAGTTTTTCAAACCCCACCCCCCAGTTTTCTAATACTTGATATTCTGTATGGAATTTGGCATCATGTGCCACTATGATCAGAATAAAACATGAAAGCTGTTGGAAAAAAAAACCTAACACTCTTGGAAAAAAATAAACCACAACTTTTATAAAGCAACACCAAAGAGCAGGAAAAACATGGAGTTTTTTCTTACTGTAATATTAGATATTTTATTCTGGGTTGTTATTATTTCTGTGCGTTACGTGCAAAAAAACTTTTATTAGTGGAAATCAAAACCCACAGCAAGGAAGAGGCATTTTTCATCCTATTTCTGACTGTTCCCAACTGAGGAACATGTCAGACACAATACAGCTTTGCCATTACACAAGCCTTTAAAAGATGCTGACAGATATTTTGAGGGTTTGGCACTCCGTATTAATAAGAAATCAAATCCATGACAGGTTCCCATCGAGTCAGAACAATACAAGAACAGGACAGAATATTTTTAGCATACTTACATTCCATACCAGTTGTCTTAGGCCGATTTTTTCCCCTCTTTTTTCTTTACTGAGTTTTCCAGCAGTATATTGATCAATTTATAATCAGACACACTTAGAATTCATCAACATCTTTCTCCTGTGGAATTATGAAGAATCCTCAAGCCTCTAATAACAGCATTTTTTATGTCTGCATTGACAAGGAATATGAAATAAAAACCATGAGCCCTTAATGGTTTGACCCCTGAGGACAGAGGGGAAACCCAGGGCCATCCAGTGTAGCATCTCCTTATCTCCTGTCTAGCCAAGATATCCTGAAACTGCTGATGTTGTCCTGAATTCTTGTCAAGAAAATTAAAATAGTCAACACCATGCCTGGAAAATGAATGAAGCTGACAGACAGTAAATAAGCTCATTCCCCACTGACATCATTGACTGAGCAATTTTGGGTTGTGGGGATTTACCCTTGAGCATGAGTTGGTTTTTTAGCTATAATTTCATACTTACATAATTAATATATATTGGTATTAGGTCCATTAAGGCTTCCTCTTCTCTCTTGATGATGTATCTCAAATCAGCCTTTGCATTTTGCCCTTTTCTTGAAGGACTTCAGATTTCCAAAGACAGTTTCTCATATTGCTGACGTGCACTTATCCTCTTATTGGTCTGTGAAGAGTTTGGAGGTGGCAGCAACAAAAGACTGGCTTTTTGGCCAATAAATTTATGCTATAATTTTCATAATTTTTTGGGGACTATAATACACCTCCAGTAATAAATACAACAGCTTTGACACTTTGTTTATTATTAATGCTTTTCTGAAGGCAGAACATTGCTAGAAGTTTAATTAAGGGAAATTGTGACTTGACTTCAGAGTCAACATTAAGCTAGAAACATACAGGAATTATAAAGAAGTTGCTGCTTTCCCTAAGATGGAAGAGAAGATGATAACAGCTTGCCTTGAATAAGGGCATGGTTAATTCATAGAATCATTCATGTTGGAAAAGATCGTCAAGTCACTGAGTCCAACCATCCCCCAGCACTGCTAAGGTCCCCACTCACCCATGTCCCCAAGTGCCACATCCACATGGCATTGAAATCCCTCCAGAGATGGGGACTCCACCCCTGCCCTGGGCAGCTGTGCCAGGGTTGGACAACCCTTTCATGGAAGAACTGAAGAGGAGAAAACCCCTGAATTTATGATGTGTTTTTTACCGAAGAGCATTTATTATTTGGTCTATTTATTTATTATATGGCTTATTGAAGCAGCATATTGGTTCTGATATCACAGTCATTTGGGCTGATACTGAGTGGATACAGCACTGTGACTGGAAAAAATCAAAGGATGTTGGTCATCCCTTACCATCAAGGTGATTTTATCAGTCAAATTATGATGAAATAAATGATTTAGCTAATCTAATAAAGTTCCACATGGGAAAAACAAATTTAGAGATCACAAATAGGGGAATAGTCTAGATAATTATTGTGGGGTTTTTTAAAATCTTTGAGTGAAACAAGTGTTCACAGCCTGTGTATGTTGAAAGCCAAGGAAATTCTGTATTCCTAACTTTTGAATCTGCTTTTCTCCCCGTGTTTTTAACCTGAGCACATTCATCCTTCCACTGCATCACATGCCCTGAACATGATCAGCTATTATTTTTCCCAGTATTTTTCACATTTCCTAAGATTATTCCCTGCCTTTCTCATCTCACTGTGTGAGCTGCCAGGGCTCACACTGTGAGGGTGATTCTTTAGGGGCATCACATCCCTGGTCTGCACCCTCTTATAAACAGAATAGCGATCCCCAAACTCCAGCAATGCACAGGAGAGGAAAATAAAAGCAGTCAACTCTTCCCTGAAATGTAACACGTCATTTTCCTGCTGACAGAGTCATTGTGTGTCAGAAGAAGAACTGGCCTATTTTGCTTAACACCAATATCTCTCCCGGTTCACTGCTGTGCTGAATTGTATTAGGAATTCAATGTGCTTGAACATGGACCTGAGCTGACTCAGTGTAAATACCTGTCTTCTGAGCAGGGAAGCTCTCAAAAGGAGGAGTTTGAACCACCTAAATCTTTTCTACAACCACTTCTTTCCTTGATCAGATCTGCAGATTCCTGTCACTTGAAAGTTTAGTCCAATGAGCAATTTCATTATTTAAACTGCTGCTGGTCAACACTAAAGCATCACCCACATCCCTTGGTTTTAATGCACCTTGTTTCTGTGTGTTTACATTGCTTTTTTTAATCCTTCTCACATCTCTCATAAAGGAAAGGTTAATTAGCAAGAGAACTTCTACTTTACACTGACTTTGAGTAATGCTGGAAGAAAGAACAAATATTCCTTTAAATGAAAAAGATTATTATTTCCTAATAAAAGTCCTGTTTTAACGTTGTTAAGAAACCTGCATGAAAGTGCCCTCTGATCCTGAGTGCCCACATATTTGCTGTCCCCACCCTGCACCATGAGTGTAAATGCAGAACTCAACATGATCTTGAGTCAGTCTTGTTCTTCCCTACAAGTATCCCATCCCTTTCTCTGTCCTCGATGAACAATGTGGGATTACCTCCATGATCAGTCTCCTTACCTAACACTCAATTTTTCACAAGGAAAATTTTTGACAAGGAGCTGAATGTCTTTATTTTCCAGAGATGTCAAGGGTGAAGGAGGTGGCTCTAAACTCAACATGCTGCTGACGAGCCTGAAAGGTTGGACTTCTAGATAAAATTGTTCTCTGTCATAACCTCTTTTATGAATTTTACAATGACTTTACGGGAACCTTTGCTGTTGCAACTGCTTTATAAAGGTTCTGGGTTCAGGAGATATGGTTCTGATGGGACATGTGGCAAAGTCATCATCAATGCCTTCAAGGCCATTCTTTCACATTTCTTCAAATAATGCAAAAGGGTCCAGTGAAAGGTGTCCCTGCCCATTGCAGGGGGTTGGAACTCCACTTTCTTTAAGGCCCCTTCCAACCAAAACCATTCAGTGACTCCATGACAATGCATGAGGAAAACCCTATCAAATCCAGGCCTTTGTCCTTTGTGCATTCCTAGACTGCATGGGATCCACTGCACACTGGGGTTCACTATGGAATTCTGCATATCATAAGGTTTCACATGCTCAGAAACCCCTACAGTGTAAAAGAAAGGGGGCACTGAAAATGTTTTACCTTTTAATCTGCACCACTGGAAGGTGTTTACAGCAACTTCTCAGCTGCTCCAGCTTAGGGAAAGCTTTCAGTGAGCTCTCTCTTCATTGTGGAGCATCTGAATGTCTTTCTGTACTGGAGATGGTAGAGGAAGGCACATAAAGCCTTCAAAGGTGCTTCAGAAAGTGTAGGCCTAGGAATGAAGAATTGGTGTTTATTTCTAGCAAGTCACACAGCTGTAGAAATACAAATTAGTAGAGATACCCCCAGAGAAGTGTGGGTTTGCAGGACCATGCTGAGACCTGGCCTGAAGTGCTGAACTCCTTTCAGTGTACTCTGTATTCAGGAAAGGATGAATTATCTGACAAGTAGCCAGAGGAGCTGGTTTGTTAAGGACAAGGGTCTTTTAATTTGTCTTTATATATTTACATCCAAGTTGAACTTATCTGAGCAACATAAGATTATTCTGGCACCAGTAGAATCCATGAGAGTATAAGGATACTCACAAGGCAATTTATCCCACCCAATTTAGCACTCTGCATTAGATTTGAGGCTGTAAAACTAAAAGAGAGTCAAAAAGTCCTACTTTTACTTTTAAGTACATGACTTATGTCACTGCCAGTGACACACATCAGGAACGAAGGGACAAAGTTAAGGGTACAATTGGTACAGGAGTAGATAAAACAATTTCTGGGCCAACTCATTCAGAACAAGTTTGAAGGCTTTTGTGCCAGATGAACAAGTAAGGCTCCAAACAATTTGTTGAAAGAACAGTTGGGACATACACCTTAACTGTTCTAGCAGGCCAGAAGGGAGTTTTCTCTATTTCTGGGCATGGTTCTATGCCATGGTTTCATCCCAGCAATGAATGACAGGGCTGAACAGCCCGGGATGTCTTTTCCAACTTTATATCAAACCATTGTGATTCCTGCCCTCTGTGAAAAGCAGGTCAGAGAAGGTGACCTTGCAATGCTGACGAGAGCAAATAACTGCTGTGCAAGACCCTGTAAACATATGCAAAAAAACCTAGTAAAGAACCCAACTCCCCTTTGGGAATATCAAAGAAACTCCTCAGTCCATGCAAAAAGAATTTATGTAGGGCAGTAATTAGCCTTTTTTGAATTATACTGTAACTGTACTTGATAATCCTTTTGCCATCTAGTCAAGGAACTCAGAGTGCCACTTTGCAATATCAATAAAGCTTCTTATAGCACCTCATTTGTCTGAATAGTTTTCCATTTATAAACATTGTTGGAGGTAAAATGATATTAATGAACAAGTCCATCTAATTTTTCCAAAATACAAGACTATTTTCTTGTATTGAAGTAACACTGAATATTTATTCACCAGTTCAGGCATCACCCATCACGATTTTTTGGAGAATATATTTACCTTTGATGCAGACAGTTTCACACAGACATGTTAACAGAAGAGAAATGAGTGTACTAACACTCTGTTGAGTAAAAGCAACAAATACCTTTTTTTTTAGGAATTCAGGGAGGTTAATCCCATTTCAATATTTGATGAATAAACCTTTAAGAAGGAAAATAACCATTTACATTTCTCATTATCAATGACTCAGAGGTTTAAAAGTTGATGTCATTGAATCAACATGCACTTGTATGACCTTAGGGCCTTTTCAATAAGCAATAAAGGCTGGTGGCAATCATTGTATCGTGCTCCTAATTATAAATTAACACAAAATAAATAGTTTCTTGGAGTTGTTGAGCAGTCTCCATCCTTGGAGACTTTCAAGACCACAGTGGATAAAGCCATGAACAGCCCAAGTCCAGATCTGACCCTGGTTTGGGCAGGAGTTTGGATCTGAGACATCCCAAGGTCCCTCCCAACCTTCTCTGATATCAAGACCAGCCAAGCAATTTTTTTCTGAAGAGGGTGAAGCTACTGTTTGTGTACTGATGTTTCCTCAGCTTGAAATACAAGAAACCAGAAGCCTGATTCCAAGGGAGTCTGTCCAGAGTGAAGCACATTTATCCTGAAAGGTTAAGTGCCCTATTTATCATTACTGGGAACAAAAAGTTTGGCTTGCCAGCAAGCGGCTGCTCCAGTTCCCCTTGCTCAGCTGCATAAACAGTGAAAAAGAAACACATTTCAAGAGCTGAAAGTTTAGGCATGTTTCTCCCTATCAGCAGGTCTCAGAAATGAGTGTTTGTGAAAAGGACCCAACAGATGAAGTCTGAATCACTTTTGTGCTCAGTGCTATTAAATGCGTTACCCCTGCTGAGAGCTGAGGAACCTGTTGCCTCCTTGGATGCAGAACACAGGCACTTTTACAGGAGGACAGGGGGAAATAACTACAACAATTTGAGCGAAACCAGAAGAAACAAGCCTAGAAATAGGAAAAGCTGAAAGGTGTTCTGGCTGCTCTGATGGAACACAGTGTTTTGTCAAGTATTTACAGTTTTATTGAGTCTGTGGCTTGTTAATAAACTTGCATGTTTTGGGGTTATTTTGGTCACTGGGCAAAAAAGTTTGTCAGGTTTTGCTGTTGTTTTCCTTTTTCTTTTGACAAACAGATCGTGAGAAAACCCTGCTAGCTCCGTGATACAGTCATACATGCAACAAGAATGGGTTTTTCTCTTTATTTCTTAGAGCTAAAGTAAATTGCTGGGGCTAATGAAAAGCTAAGGCTGAACTACAAGCTAATCCTGTTTTCGTGATTCAGGCATATATCAGATTATTCACTTTTTTAAAGAATACATCTCATTCAATAGGCTTTCAGGTTGCTTTCTGCTCCAAGAAATACCACCCCTTCCCTCCCTGAGAGATAACTGAAGCTTTTAAAATAATGAAAGATTTCTTGTATTTATGAAACAGGTAAAAAAGGTAACAAGGAGCCCTGGATGACCTGCTAATGTGTTTGAGCACAAAAGGGAAATTTTCACGTACAATGGGGGTTTATAGGAAAAAAATCTCAATAATAAGCAACATTAAGATTAAACCCAGGAAATCTTTATTCCATCCACCTCTGCATGTACATTAAGAAATTGTTTTTGACAGGTCTTGAAAGGATGGGGGAAGGATGCCTGGTGTAGGCCCCCACAGATGTGGGGAAGAGCAGATTGCACCAAAGTGGGGACTCCCATGACTGCCAAAGGAGAGGGATTAGACAACTGGCCTTGTGAAACCCACCACAGCCAGTCAACCAAAAAAGCTCTTCCTCCAGTGTGCTGTATAAGCGTTGCTGCCACCAGAGGTACAGAACTTATGGGATGCAGGGGCAAAGAGGATTTGGGGTTGAAATGAAAAAGGTTGGGGGCATGTAAAAATTGCTATGGAGTGTTTAGAGGAAAGGGTAACCTCTCTTCTCATTAGTCCTGTCAGGGGGGAATCTCCATGTCCTACTCCCCACCAGGTGTAGCTCTCCAGTGTCTCCCACCTTCACATGACAGTGAGCCCACTGAATTGCTGCAGATGAGTCCACAGCTCCATGAGAACTCTATGGAGTTACAGAATGTAAAAAAAAAACCTCAAACAACCTACCAGAATTATCATAGAATGGTTTGGATTGGAAAGGACCTTAAAGTCCATGGGCAGGGACACCTTCCACTACCCCAGGTTGCTCCAAACCCTGTCCAACCTGGCCTTGGACACTTCCAGGGATGGGCAACCTGTGCCAGGACCTCCCCACCCTCCCATAATAAAGCTCCAGGTTCAAGCCAAAAGCAGAGTGGGCATTTTATTTATATTTAAGACTCTCAGGAGATCTCACACAAAACTTTTGCAGAACCTTTGGTTCCTTGATAAGTTGAATTTGCGTAAAGAGAAAACCCCACAGACTTTCCCCCCAAGAGATTTCTTTTAATTTAATGGGAAAATAAGCACTTTGGCGAAAGGTTTTACAGGAGTAACAAACAAACAAGGAGAAGCATTACACTAAACACCCAGCAAACACCAACCTCATACAACTTGGTGAAATACCACCCATTGGTTTCAAGTTACTCACAAGAGGATGAAAAGAGCAGAGGAATAAAAAAGGTTGATAAAAGAAAAAAGTGAAGAAAGAGAGAAGAAGCAAGAAGAGGGAAAAATAGTTACCAGCAAGAGTCAAATGGTGGCAGGTCCTGGGAGGGAAAGGCTGAACAAGGAGGGAGCTGCTCTGTGCCTGTATTTTACGTCCTGGCCACCTCTCCCAGGTGGGACATCCATCCCATTGGCCACTCAGTGTCCTCCTGCCTGGAGTGAGGGTGGATCAGCCAGGCAGAGGCTCCAAGGGCATGGTGTGTTTGGGCTGCCAGGTGAACCTTAGATGGTTATCAGGCTCTGGTCATGAGGCTTCTGTGCCAGGTGCCTTCCAAGCCACCGTGTTGACTGCAAACATGGCACCTTCCCATACTGGAGGCCTGGCCCCCTCCACACACACACACACACACACACACACACACACACACACACAGAAGCTGGTTGATTAGACCCAATAATAATGCAATGAGATATCAAACCAGCCCCTCACACACAATAAAGAACTTTTTCCTAAGATCTAATCTAAACCTGCCCGTTGTCAGTTTAAACACATTCCCCCTTGTTCTGTCACTCCATGCTCTTGGAAAAGTCCCTGTCAAACTTTCTTGCAGGTTTCCTTCAGATACTGGAAGGCCACAATTATGTCACCCTGGAGATTTCTCTTCTCCAGGCTGAATAATTCCTTTCTTCATGGTCCATCACTCTGATCATCTTGGTGCCTCCATTGGATCACTTCAACAGGTCCATGTCTTTCCTCTGCTGGGGACCCAGAGCTGCCCTGGTTCTCACAGACCTGTTGTGAAGACAGGAGCTCTGTCCTTTCCAGCTGGCAAGAAAACAGGGAGCCAGAGTTGGAAGCATCAACTCAAGGTATGGTTTTGTCATAGGAAACTGGAGAAGCTTTACACAACAGAAACCTGACACAGCACAGACAGTGAAGACTGACAATCCCAACATAAATACTTTAAGTTTGACCAAAAGAAATTCAAATTTGGGTCTTCATAAGTATTGGATTTAAATAGAAGATATATAATTGCAATTTCAAATTGTGGATGGAAGAAGAAATTTTCTCAATCATCTTGCAGGTATGAATTCCTTCCTTTTCCTTTTTTTATTATTTTTTTTTAAATAAGTATTAGGGACATTTCAACATACACCACTTACCTTTTTTGTTCTACAGAACTACTTGAGCAAAAGTAAAAGTTAAATATTTACATTTCAGTATCTAAAACAGCAGAAATACACTAGTCCATACATATATTTCACATATTTTGCATAGGTGTTTCCCTGAAAGGAGAAAAATGGCTACATTTCTCCTTGTGACAGTGTCCATCTTTTCTTAGGGAAAGAAAATTCTGAATATTTTATTCCTGCAAAATAAAGCTGAGAACTGAACAGTAGAAATCCTCCCCACGTATGTGAAAAAGAAATTCACAGCTCGCTGCATTTTTATTGCAATAACACAGAAACTCCATATGTTTTTAACTTTCAAGTTTCCCTGTTCCCTTAATGAGGGCAACAAACTCATCTATTACTAAGATGTTCATACAGGAGCAAATCAAGCATTTCTCAGCTTGGAGTGAAATGAGCATTGCTGTTTGCTCTGCCTGGCAGAAGTTCTGCTGGGAACCAAGAAATAGACCAAAAGTGGGAACAAAAAAGGCACATGTGTCACCTTCCTTTGCAAGGGAAGTCAAAAAGACAGGAGGATATTGGGAATGGCCTCAGGCTGGGACAGGGCAGGGGCAGGTGGGATATTGGGGAAATTCCTTCATGGAAAGGGCTGTCCATCCCTGGCACAGCTGCCCAGGGCAGGGGTGGAGTCCCCATCCCTGGAGGGATTTCAAAGTTGTGTAATTGTGGCACTTGAGTCAGTGGTTGCCTTGGCAGAGCTGGGGGAATGGTTGGATTTAATGATCATAGAGGTCTTTTCTAACATGAACAATTCTATGCCTCTATAAAGGAATGCAAAGCCGCCACTCCACACACTCTCTGAGCAATCTGTCCCAGTGCTCAGTCACCCACACAACAAAGTTCTTCCTGATGTTCAGGTGGAGCTTCCTGTGCACCAATTCTACTCACTCTCTCCTGCCTTGTTGCTCAGCACCACCGAGCAGAGCCTGATCCATCCTCTGACACCCATCCTTCATGTATTTATAGACATGAGTGAGGCTCCCTCTTCAAAGCTGAGCAGGTCCAGCTCCCTCAGCCTTTTGTTCTAAGGGAGGTTCTCCAGACCCTTGGCCATCCCAGTAGCTCTGTGCTGGACCTGCTCCAAGAGCTCAGTGTCTCTCTCGTGCTGTGGAGGCACAGCTGGACCCAGCACTGCAGATGTGCCTCCCCAGGGCTGAGCAGAGCAGAAGGATCCCCTCCCTGACCTACTGGAAATGCTCTTCCCAATGCACCCCAGGAACCTTTCTTGGCCCCCAGGACACACTGATGGCTCAGGGACAGTTTGCTGTCCCCCAGGTCCTTCTCTGCAGACCTGCTCTCCAGCAGGTCATCCCCAGCCTGTGCTGGTGCCCCAGGGTTGTTCCTCCCCAGCTGCAGGACCCTGCATTTGCCCTTGTTGAATTTCAGAAGGTTCTTCCCCTCCTATCTTCCCAAACTATCAAGGTCCCCCTGAAGGGCCACACAAGCCCCTGAGGTATCAGCCACTCCTCCCAGCTTTCAATGAACATAATTCCTAACTGGTGAAGAGAGCTCAAGGCCAGAGGGATGCTGGTCTGGTGTGGGCATGGACAGAAATCTGCACAAAGTCCCTGAGAGCCACCAGCAACACTGGCAGCAATTGTGGAGCACAGGACAAACAGCAAAGGTACCCAGAACTGCTCAGTTGCCCAGGCTGGCTTAGAAAATCCCTCTGAAGAACAGATGAAGTTAAGCCCTGTTGAACCCTGCCTTGCAAAAGCAAAGCTGACTATTAACCCTCACAGGCTTTACTCAGCTCTAGCACAGTGTTTTCTATCAGTCCTTGCAGCTCATCACAGAGAAGGTTTAATTGCTGTGTGATGTGCACAGTCACTACAGACTCTGCATATCCTGGTGGCAGAGTCACTTCCATAAAGCAAAATTATTTCACCAAAATGTTAGATAAAACGTTCTACATATTTACTCATTGTTAAGGTATTGGCAGAGCAACTGACAGCTCAGATTCACACCCAGGAAATTCCACTTGACATGTATGTGCAGTGTTTGTTTAAAACTGCAAACAGATTGCATTCCTTTCTATAAACAAAACAGAAAATACATCCCACTGGAGTCAGGAAAAATGTCCTAAGTGAAGGCTGCACAACCAAACCCCAAAGCTGACACAACCTCCATTCCCAGTGTTCCTAAAATTGGCTTGTACCTGGAGGGAGGAAGGTACATCTTCCTTATATTTTAGCTCCTAGTTTGTGAACCACAGACCTCCCAAAGCTGTTTCTAATGGAGATGGAGTCAAGTGGAACTTAATCCTGTGGATGTCATCTTGCCTTTCTTCCCCCTCAGCCCCAGCTCTGGTCCAAGAGCAACCTGGAGTGTTTTTGGCCACAGGAAGGATGGCAACGACCCAGTAAGACCAGCTCTGTCAGAGGAACATCCTGTCAAGCTGCCGATCTCCACCGAACAGAGGTAAATGTGCAGCCACCAGAGGGTGCAAGGAAAAAAATCAGTCAGATCTTCATATTTAGAGGAGAATATCTCAGAATACATTTGAATCAAGATTTGGGACAAGGGGAAGGATAAGCTATTGCCAAACCTTCTTACTAAAACAAGCAATATTTTAATAAGTGTCTCAATTTTAGTGGCAGGATATTAAAGGATAAAAATGTGGAATTCTTTTAACTTACATTCTGATTCTAAATCCTTCATTTTATCTTGACTTATTTCTCAATAATTTAATTGTAGACTACTAATTGTAGACTATGGAATCTTGGAACAACCCAGGATTAGAACTAAAGTCCCAGCAGTCAAAACTCACACCCAAAATGTCATGAGACTTCCAAGAACACAAACAGGATCACATTTCTAGAATTATCTGCCATCCAGAAAAGATAAGAGAGGAAAATTGATTAATAACACATCTGGATTTGACACTTGCTGAAAGCATTGCAGGGAAAAGAGAGAAACCCTCATGGTTTTCCTGCCCAGGAATTAGCTGGTCTAACATGATCTTGTTCTACCAGAGAAACAGCAGTTCACTTGGAAATAATGGAATACAACTGGAATTCTGACAAGCAGTTAATTTTTCACTGTGTATAGGGAAGGATTTAGTGAATTCACAAAATTCTGATACTTCATTACCAGCCCAAGTTAATCACTGATTTAATTTTCCTTATAAAAAAAAATAAAAAAATAAAGCAGTGATTTCAGGTGTTCCTAGGTTCCTTTTAAACCAGAAAAATCAACTTATCCCTTAGGGAAAAATTGCTAAAATTAGTGAAGCTGGTTTCTGCCTTCAGCAAAGCAAGCTTTCATTCAATAGGTCGTGCTGAGTTTCTACAGCTGATGGTTTGGGTTCCTTGGTGTTATTGAGCCACTTGGCATGTGACCTTGGATTGAACAACCAGAGCACAAAGCCTTGGCTGTATTTCCCTTCTCTGTGCTGCTCAAAGTGTGTTTACATCACAGTGGCTGAGAGTTTGGTGTATGTTCCTTTTGGCATCTCTCTGTGCTTTCTCCAAGGAGGAAAGGAGAGAAAGATCTGCAGATGGTGTGAAAGCAGACCCCTGATCCTAAGAAGGTATTTCTTCTTCAAGGCATTAATATCTCTGACACTTATAAAGTGTCATACACCAAGGCAGGAGCTTTTGCCTCTATCGACAGATTCTCATGGGAAAGACACTGACTCTTCATCTCTCAGAAGAGAGTTGATGCTCGGGTGGGGCCCTGATCACAAGGATCTCTGTATTCATCACACAACAATTAGGCACCCAAAAGTTATCTCCAAGCCTTTGGGCATGCTGGTGACCTGTTTGGGGCTGGGCAAAATGAAACCATTCCCACCACAAGGACACTTTCCCCGCAGCTCCCATGAGGGTAAAGGGCAGTCTACAAGAAAGTTGGAAAGAGACTATTTACGAGAGCCTGGAGAGGCAAGACAACGGGGAATGGCTTCAAAGTGGAAGAGAGTAGGTTTAGATTGGGTATTAGAAAAAATTCTTCCCTGGGAGGGTGGGCAGGCCCTGGCACAGGTTGGGCAGAGAAGCTGTGGCTGCCCCTGGATCCCTGGGA
>JAWWMO010000138.1:70669844-70696550 GCA_035047845.1 Dendrocincla fuliginosa | reverse complement strand
CCCTCCTGCAGCTCTGGCAGCATTGGGGCCGTGCCCACTGCCCTGGGGAGCCTGGGCAGTGCCCACCACCCTCTGGGGGAAGAGCCTTTCCCTAATAATGTGATGAAGAGTGTTTACTCAATATTTTAATTACAGGAATTTAGAACAGCAACAGCACGTGGGGAAGAGCTGAGAGCAGAGAAGAGCTGGGAGTGTGAACATGGGTGACAGTTCCCGTAGCCTGAAGCTGTTCAGAGCCCCACAGCTGACCTAGCCCAGCTTCCATCCTCCACCAAAGGCTTGCTCTTGATAGTTGCCCATTTATTAAAGTGGCAGCTCTATGGATGAAGCCCTGGTGCCGCTGCTGCAGCACAAACACAAATGATGGAAGCTCATGAAGCTTTTCATTCTCACCCTGACAGGAGATTTGACATGCTGGGGACAGGCACATTAACTAGAGATTGCAGTGTCAGGCAGTGTACAGGTTTGTTTGCACACACAGGGAATTAGCAGGAAGAGAATATTGAGAGCTATCAACAAAAAGTCTTAATTTGCTTTGGCACAAGTGCAGATGGATGGAAAGACACAGACCAGACTGTTCTGCCCAGCCTAGGAAAAATCTCTGGGTGAGATAAATCAGCTGGAGGAGCAGGGACCAATAGTGGGAATTCTGGGTGCAGCAGTTAAAGAGGAGACAAAGATTTCCTCCCTAGGCTTTGTGAAGGTCTGCCAAAAAGGCAGACAGGAGATGTCCAAGCTTAAGTCCAAAGCATCCTGTTGAAAGGAGCTTGGTGTAGCAGACCCGAAAATGAATAAGAAGGTGCACACTCGAGTTTCTGGAAAACAATACAGTAAAAATCCATAGTTTGTCTGCTTGGGGTTAAATCCCCAAGCAGAGATTTGGCAGTGATTCACCTGTAGATATCAAAATTACTGAAACTGGCAGTGTTTTATAAGATACACCATGGATATTCCTGTCAAGTGAAACTGGGAGCATTGGAATAGAAAGCCCAGGGCAGGGGTGGAGTCCCCATCCCTGGAGGGATTTAAAAACCATGTGGATATGGCACTTGGGGACATGGTTTTGTGGTGGCCTTGGCAGTACTGAAGGAACAGTTGGACTCAGTGGTCTTAGAGGGCCTTTCCAACCCCAATGATTCTGTGACCGTGATTTTAGGCAGTGGCTTTGCCACACTGGTTAAAAAAACAGAGTTACACTTGGTAAAATAAACCCAGGAAGAGACTTCCCCTGTGCTTTCACTTCTGTATTCATGTGGCAAGGTCTGAGTGCTAGAAATAAAGAAAAGCTCCATTGTGCAGTAGCAACCACTTAAGAAATTGATGCCCCTTTGCCAAAAGAACTCTGTGGGCCATTTTTCATGGCAAGGAGATTGCATACTGTTAGATTGTGGCTGTACTTCTTGCTGTACCTTAATACCTTCACAGGAAGGCAATGCCAGGCCTCCTTTAAGTGGCATTTCCAGTAATATTCACATCCCTGCAAGTGATGTCTTTCATGAGAGCCCCTTGATGGATATAGAGTGCAGCTTAGGGATATAAAAGGAAAGAAGCAATACCTAACTTGTCCATTCTCCCAAGTTCAGGTGAGAAATCTGGGTCTTTGATCATGTCAGGCTTCTCATGTTTTCAGAGAGGTAAAGATTTGATTCCCTTGAGTCGACAGAAATGGTCAAGTGAAGCTTTCAAGGGGATAAGAGCACTTGCACATTGCAGTGACCATCTCAGTGTGCATTCAGGCTTTCTGTTAGTAATATGGACTTCCAAGTTCTTCACCAGAGGCACCTGAACTCTCTGAGAATGGGCAAAACTTGCAACTTGCTCTTAATCAGAAAAATTCATAAAATGATGCTCAAGCTTTAGGCTGAAAGACTCAACATCCTTCTCAAATTGGAAGGAATCTAAAGGCAATGTAAGGACAATCATATCAATCCTCTTGTTAGGCTTTGAAAAGCTACATAATGCTGTAGGAGAGAATTATCTCCTGAGAGAGTTCTTCGATGGCAAAGAAGAAACAGCCTCTCTCTATGGAAAGATTTGCTCCTGTACAAGACTTAAAAGACTTTTTTTGGGATAAGAACTGTACAAAGACTTGCAGCATACCAGTGAACAAACAAATGCAGAGAAGAGTGGTAACCCCTGAGGAAGAGGAGCTGACACAACCATTTCAAATAGATGGCCTGGTGGTTATTAAGAGCATCCTACAGAATGGATCCCACAGATCCAGCTGGGCAAGGAGAAACACCCCTGTGTGTAATAGACTTCTTTGCATGTGAGATCAGGAAAGCCAAAAAAAGACAAATAAAAGGAAAGAGATCTCTTCTTGTTCCTCTTGTCATTCAAGAGCTTGTGATTGCTTTGGTTGCCAGGCACTTGCCAGAGTTTCTCTGAGGGCCTGTCAGTCCTGTGCCTGTCAGGAGATGCTAATATCCCATTAAGGATCTGGCCAAAGGGTCAGACAACCTGGATTGTGTCTTTCTCCTAAAGCAATAAAATTAATTAAGTGAATACAGAGCTTCTTAAACGCACTTCTAAAATAATGAAGTGAACCTTTTAAATCAGGTCTGGCTGAAATACAAACTAATTTGGCATATGGATAATCTGCAGCAAACTCTTACTAGGGCAGAAAACACCTTTCCATCTCCAGTGCTTTTAAAACACCTTCAGAGCCAATCCTGAAAGGGAAACTTGCAACCAGAAAGTTTCACTAATAAATCAAAATAATAAAACTCAATGAGAAAATATTTGAATACCTAATTTGAGGTAAAATGACAAGGTTAAGTGCCTTGCTGGCATTTAGCTACTGTGCTGAGCGCATTTGAAATGCAGATACATTGCTGGGGTGTTGGGAAGGCAGCGATCTTAGGATGCAATTTAGAACCTGTCATAGTAGAAATTATTTAAAGAAAAATTGAACATTTCTGGAAATCTCAAGAATATATAGGGGGAAAAAATCAAGAGCTAGTGGGATGTAGTAGAATAATTGAAGATGTTGTGCGAAGAAAGGGATTTAACAGTAAAAACTGAGGTTTCATTTGAGCACAAATGAAGAATTCTTGAAAACAACTTGAGTGGTTTGTAAAACAGGAAGAACTTGCAAATGCAGAGGTAGTAAGCCCAGGAAATGTGCCATTCCCTGAGAAGCCAAAAAAAAAGGTATTAAGGTGTGTACAGGAAGAAATATGGTGACACCAGAGCAATAGAAATATGAGTGCTCATCAGAACAACACTGATGAAATACACAAACAAAAGAGGGGAGAAGAACAAGTCAAAATTTCGGGACAAGAGATAAAAAAAACACCCTGGATCTGCTGAATGGCCTCTTGCTAATCCTGCTGTTATCTTTTAATCAAGCACACGACCAGCTTGATAAAGTCCAATTAGAATTTATTAATTAATTAGCAAGCGACAGCAAGCAAAACAGCGCTGGGCGTGCGCCCGAAGCCTCTGCTTCCAAACGTGGAGGAGCGCTGGGCACCCCCCACAACCTATTTTTATACCCCCAGTTCCCCAGCAACTTCTCCAATCACTGTCCATAGCTGTTCCCTCTTCTCCGTGGATCCTTCAATCACGGCTCGCTCCGTTCCTCGAGTCCTGTTCTGTTGCTGAGGGAGCTGGTTTTTCTGCCCCTTTCATGGAAAAGTGCTCAGTCACCGTGATCCATGGCCTTTGCATTGTACCACTTCCCCTTATGGTTTCATCATCATTACAATTTACAACTTACACCTTGTTTAGGGTTTAACAATTCAGGTTGGTAAATCGGGCAAAACTTTAGCGTAACATATTAGAAGGTTTTAACAGACTTTTACAAATTCAAAAATACATTACAATCAGTTTAGAAACGCTTTAGTACTCTGCATATGTTCTTGATGTTGTTAAGGGGTCTTTTAATACACAATTCCTCCTTCTTTTTGTGGAGCCATCATTTAACCAATTTAGCAAGTCATGCTATTTCAGCAAATTCAGCCAACATTTCTTAACAAACAAACTTTAACCCTTTGTAACATAACTTTAGTGAACAAACCCCATTTTATTTATTACACTGCCAAGGATGCATCTGGGCATTTATGGCCACAAGGTCACACTTAGAGGACTTACATTCCACTTCTTGCCCGCCTGGATCTTCAGGTATTCTTTTGGAGAACAGCTCCCAGTGTATAATAAGGATTTTTTTCTTTTTAAGTACAACCACGAAAAAAACTGTGTGCAACTGCAGTGCCCAAACTGGAAAGAAAATAATGGGTTGAACCACAAGAGCTCTCAAAAATTTTTGAAGAAATCTGGCTATACCACTAGGTCTTACTGTGGGACAGAGGGATAATGGCAAAATGCATCCTAATTATTGCATTTATTCAGTTTGATCTGTATAAACAAATTTGCTGTGGCTTTTCATCTCCTTCCCTTGAGTCCCTGGCAAAATGTGACAACACAGCTCTTCTCTGGTGAAAGGAACTCATATTTCTTCATAACAGACTCCTCTGTGTATCTTGAATTTTAAAATCAGAGAAAATGTTCTTGTTATTGGAAAAGAAACTCCAAGCAATTGAGAACTCAAGGTCATTATGATTGACAGGCTGCTGGAGAGCCACTGACAGTAAAGGATTTGACAGCCTTTCAAACACATGCATCCGACAAGAGTTTTCTTTCTATAATAGAAATTTGTTGGTGGGAATCCAACAGGGTCAGGAGATATTGCATTTCAAAGTTTAGACGCTCCTCGCTTCTCATCAGCCCATCTTTGACGTCGTGATTTTGGTGCAGCATCTCCTTTTTGCTCCAGCTGAATGTTAATCAGATGTCTCAGCTCCCACTCGGCATCACCCACCTCCAGTGGTGCTTGTTGTGCTTATCTGACCCCTCCATTGGGGAACAGAATGGGAACAGTCTACATGAGCCATTTTCAAATCCTCAAGGTCTCAATTGTTAACCAGCAGCACAGGACTCTTTCAGAAAGAAAAAGCCAAAATATTAAAGGAAAATAATTTGCAAAGGCACTGCTAAAATGGTGGTGATTTTCTGGTTTGTGCAGGGGCTGAGATGGTGAGAGTGAATGTGGGAAGTTCCTTCCAGAGCCTTCAGGGGCAGCAGCTTCTCCTGAACCACAAAATACTGCAATTGCTCCCATGGCCAGAAAAGTGAAGGGGTCAGGAAGAGTCCCAGCAGAGCTCTACAGCAACAAATTCAATATGGGAAATTATCAATGTTTATATGTAGTTTTGAATCACAAGGAGAAAGCAGGTTGTTGTGGGGTTTTTCCTGTGTCATCCCAACCATGATTTAGCTCATGTCTGGATCATTTGTTGTTTCTCTCCTAGACATCATCTTCACAGAGTTTGCCAGTGGGAGTCTGCAGAGCTATGAACTAAAAACATGTTGGCTCTGCCCTAAGAACAGTGATTTCAGGATTTTGACATGCCTTAGTTCCTGCTGTTTCAGTCAAGGAGAGAAATCTGTCTGTACAGAGCATGGGTATGTGAGCAAAAATTTCACTACAGAGGAATCTTCCCAAAAAAACCTCCACTGAATGCTTGGCTTGCATCCCTGTCAGTTCTCATTTCTCAAATTTAGGATTTCTTATGCAAATAAAAAGCTACACTAAGACAGAGTCAGATCAAGCATTTGCAGATATCTTTTATGATTATTGGAGCACCAATGAGTTGGGTGTTGATTACACACTTTAAATGACCATGTATTGAGTGTCCTAACAAATCTTCTTAAGGAAAGAAATAAGCATGGGCTGATGTTGAGCATGAAGCAAGAAAGGACAATGCTTCAGGAACTACAACTGCTGGGGGAATGGTTTGACTCAAATATTTCATTCCATTTCAAGCAGATCAGTCTCAGAAAAAGAGAAGAACAACATAATTTCTGGAGGTGTTAATGTGCCTGACATTATAATAACAGAAATAGATGTGGCCCCTTTTCATCTTAGACACTTGAGCTTTTACTACAGGTACTGGAGAGAAAATACCCATTTGTGCACATAGGGGTTTTCAAAATCCAGCCAGGTCTGTGCTGATCAGAGTGGCTCTGGGTGACATTTTGCCCTCCACAGCACCCTCCTTTCCAAGGAAACACTAAATGGAGAGCTTGGGTGAGTGCTAAAAATCCACAAGTGCCTTCCTGGGAAAGCTGACTCCAGAATAACAAACCTCTGAGTGTGCTCAGCTCGAAGGATTAGTGTTTGGTGCTGTGCTCTGAGGTCCCAGCTCAGCTCTCTGATAACATCATCCCCATGACCAGCAGGACAAGGGTGGCCAGGGTCTGTTGTTTGCTGTTCCCATGCCTCTTGTTTTCCAAACACACATGAGGTCTGAAGGAACATCAGGTTGTTTTCTAGGCCTGCTGTCACCCTTGGGGCAGAAACAAGAGATTAATCTATTTCCAGTGTGTTGCCAAGTCTTTTAAACTCTCCGGTTTAGGAGATACTCTGACCCTCCTCACTCTGTTGCTACCACTGTCCTTTTGTTTTCTGCTCTTCTCACCCCCCAAGCCTTTGCTGATGACACTGATTTGCTCTCACCCCATGTCCCCTTGGGAATGTTGAGAGCTCTCACCCATATAACAACACCTCATATATCAAGAACCTGGAAATCTCCTCTTAATCCCCTCTTTTCTAGACTAAACAAAGTCAGTTTTTCCAAACCTTTCTCCATAAGTCACGCTCCTAAACCTCATTTTTAGCACAGCTCTCTGGGCTCTCTCAAGTATGACTGGACTGGTAATTGCAGTGCCCAAATCTGAAGGCAGTGTTCCAGCTGAAGGCACTGCTGTGCAAACACAGAGTAAAAGTGACCATGTAGGAACATAGTCCACACTGGAATTCAGCTTTTTCCTTGAGGATCCATGCTGATCCCGCTTTGTCTCTGTTCAGCCCTGATGTGCTGGGGAAGGGACACCTCTAGAGGCCCTTTTTGATGCAGGATTCCCCTTGCTTCATTCTTTGCTTTGTCTTCGATTGCACAATTCCATGAGGATTTCAGGACTTCTGTCAAAGTTAGCAAGGAGACTTAAAATGCTAGTTCTGTTTTCCAGAGTGTTTTCAGGGTGTTTTTCTCTCCCATTACCTGCAAACAGTGTCAGACTGCGTTGTAGCTCCATAGTCAAGTCACAAATGAAAATATTAAATTAAGTCAGGTTCGGAACAGATTCTGTGAGATTTCCACCTGAAACATCCTCCCATTCACAGATAACCAAAAGTATGTCCATTTCTTCTGCCCCAAGTTTTAAGGAAATGATTTTTTGATTTATGTGTAAAATATAGGCCATATTCCCTAATTACGTTTTTTTTATTGAGAACATCATACCAGAGCAGCATGAAACTTTTAAGACCTTCCTGTTTCCCCTTCTTCCTCTCCATTTACGTAGGATAAATGATCAGTCAGAGAGGGAAAATAGGTTGCTTTAACGTAATTTCTTCTTGACAGTTCCATAGTGACCATATTTTTATCACCTTACTATGACGTGCTTATGAAAAGTTTAATAATTTAATTCCACTATTTCCAGAAACAGAAGCTCAGGGACTCTGAGAGAAGTATTTCTGAATCCTCTTTTTAAAGCATATCCTTGCCATTCTCTTGAATCCATTCCCCTCCCATAAACCATGGGGGGTTTAAGAATAGTTTTCACTGGTTTCTTAAGGATCTCTACAAAAAGTATCATATTTCTTAAGGATCTCTACAAAAGGGTGTCTTAAAGGCAGGATGGGAAAAGATTCTGAAAGCCCAATGTGTCTAAAACCAGAGACGAGATCAGGTTTTGGAGACTGGTTCCTATGTAAGTCTTATTTCTCATGGAGGCAAAATTAGGTTGTTAGTGTCAGGAAAGGCATATGTCTTGGAGGCAGCTGCAGAAATGACTCAGGCTCCTGAAGATTCAATGTGAGAGATGTTTGAGCTGAAATTAAAGGGAGCAAGAAAGGTATAAATAATAATAAAGCGGTGTGATTGCATCTCAGTTATCTCAGAGCACTTTGGGCAACAATTGAAAGGCAGCTGGTGAGAAATGTTATTCCTTTTGTAGAGGAAGAAAGTCCTAAAAATGATTAATCACCTCCCATGACCTTTGGAAAGTAAGTTTGGTGCACTGGGAAATCAGATATTTTTCTACACTGAATATCAGGTGGGTTTCTTTGACATTATTAATATCACAGCTGGTTTAACATACGCTGTTATAAATAGACAAGTACTATGCACTCCTCATAAACACCCTCTGGAGCATGTTACATACTCAGGTTCCTTCTCCTTTTTATAATTCATCCTTTAGGTTGGAATATAAATGAAGTTTCAACTAACTGAAGCCACAAAACTTCATCTTTACCTTATTTCTTCACCTATTTGCTTGTTCAAGGTCAGAGCTAATCTGTGGGCCGTGGCTGCTGCTCTGCTTTGGAGTCATGTTTCACTTAAATTAACATTTCCTGTATGATTTCCTTTTTCCTGGCTAAGCTCTACAATACACCATTAAAATCATGAAGGAATAAAGACTAGATAAATGAAATTTATTCCATAAATTCCGTCCACATATCACTCGTGTCTATCCATCCACAGCTGGTGTTGGAAGGGTGCAGGGGTGGACTAGCAAAGATACTTAGATAATTAGATCATAAATGTTCCTACCATAAATAAAAAGGTCAAATAATAATATATAACAATTAAATTTTGTACCTTTTTCTATTAACTCCCAAGGTTGTTTAAAAACACCTGCTAGATTTGAAAGGCAGTGAATTTCTCGGTATCAATTCACTCTTCAACCCAAAATCTTAAGCACTTGAGCAGAAATCAAAGCCTATTCCAAAACTGAGGGATTGTTTGTTTTCCAGCTTATACACTTATTTTATAGAGAAGCATCTTATTAAATTTAATAGTGCCATAAAAACCCCATTAAAGCATTTAGTGCACAAATGCTGTTAGCACAGTGCCCTTTTTTAGGAGACTCCAGTTATGAATCAACATGTCGAGGAGTCCAGATAAATCTAAGCCTTCATTTCTTACAGCCTGGAGCGACGTGCATTTTCCCTCTTTATTATAAATAACACTGAAGTGTGTGTTTCAAATATGTTTGAAAAGCCTCAATAGCCCCCAGCAAGGAAAAGATCACAGACTCAAGAACGGAATATTCTGAGAGTAACACACTTGGAATATTTTTTATGTTTTATGACTTATTCCTTCCTAAAAAAACCCCAAAAAAACACAAAACAAACAAATAATAATAATAAAAAAAACCCAGCCCAAAAGTACAGGAACCAGAAAGAAAAGGAAAGAAAAATAATCTTGCTGTTTAGATCCCAATCACTCTTTTTTCACAAGTGAGAGGCAAAGTACATAAAAAATATCTCCTGAAGTGAGTTGTCATTTCTCTTCCTTTTCCACGTACTGAGAGAAAGCCAGGCAGGAATTCCTGAGGAGCCTTGGGGTGAATGCCTGCAGCTGTATTTTCTCCTCTTATGACAAGAGGAAAGTTTGACAAGAACTAATACTGAAAGATTCATCCCAGTCAATTTTTTAAGTTAGAAGGTGGAGATTTGACAAGGGATTTTCCTCCAGTTTTAGGATCTTTTTCCCCCTCAATGTCAGATAAGGAAAAATGTGCTTTTGCTGAAAGTGTTCACTTTTCAAACCAAACTTCCCCAGTTCTAAAATGAATATTAAAACGATGCATTTCAGGCCCGTGTGACTGACACTGAAATATTTCAGTTTGAAATGATGAGCTGATTTTTGTGGCATTGTAGCTGAGGATTCATCAGTAACTTTTTGGGGATTGCTGCCTCTCAGGAGCTGTTTTTCCTCTCCTTCCCAGTCCTCTTGTCTTCCCCTTCCTTACCTACATAAGGGGCAATGCACTTCTCTCCTGGTGGGTTCTGTACATTGTATGGAGAAATCTGTTACAAAATGTTGAGGACTTGAAAAAGAACCTTCAAATTTCAGCAATGATCTCATTACTGCAGAAAGATAAATCAGTTTAACCTCTTTTTCTTTTTTCCCCCAGACTGTAAAATCTGTAATGCCCACCTTTTTCTAGTTTTAATTCTAATTTTGGAAACACCAAGTGCTTTAAAATGTGTTTGCTCCCACAGTGAGAAAGATTCCAGTTTTCTGTCTGCTTCAAACACAACTCAAGTTTGAACACCAAGTGCTGAACAATGATTGGAAAAAAAATGATGGATTATGGCAGATTGCACCTGTAAAGAGGATTTCAACATTAAACTCTCTTGTTGAATATATTCAAATATAAAAACTGTTCTTATTGTGGAAATGTGAATGATTCTGGTTGTATTTTTTTAGCTTTTATAAAGCCACCTAAAGGTACCTCCTGGCTTTAACATGTCCCTCCTCAATGGTGTATGCTCCTTACAGCCAAACCTCTGCACTGCCCTGAACTGTGCCCTGCCCAGACTCAAATGCCAACTGGGACAGACTCTCCTCATCCACCTTCTCAAACCTTTGGGCAAATCTGTATGGGCTGGTAAAGATGGGTTTGAAGAAGAGGAAAAACATCAGGGAAAAAAAAGAAAGGACACAAGCAGATAATCCTGAAAACTTCACTTTTTCTTTTTCCTTTTGAGCATCTTGACCTGAATCCCAAAAGTTTTGCAGAAACCACACAAACCCAATATTTGATCTGTAATAGTACAAGAGTTGTGGGCCCCCAGTGAAAGAGCTGGTTTGCCCCTAGTTGTGGGTGGAATATAAACTTTTAATAAGCTCTACCATTCTGAGTCATTCTAATCCTATTATCTCTCAATCCTCTTGCTCTTCTGAATACATATACATTTACAGGGCTCGGACTGAACGTTTCCTCTCCTCAAATCACCTCTGCTGCTTTCCTACTGGGCAGAGCAATGAACTAAAGCCAGGAGCTCTGCCCTCCCTGATGCCAAGTGGGACACAATTCCCTGGGCTTCCCATAGGGGCAGAGTGACCCTGGAGGCCCCCACATCTCCTCCCCTGTTTCCAACTTCAAATTTGCTCCTATTATCAGGGATTAATTCACCCCCAGGCTTCATTGAAACAGTATATTTATTTTTTTTTCAGTGCCCAATTCCCTTCCTAAGTGTTTGATATTTTTACAGATAAGATCATGTCCTCATAGACTTCAATACCTCGATAATGAGCAAGGCTGAAACGTCCATATGGAAAAGCTGAACGAGACATTCCACCAGAAATCAGTATTTAGAACACCCTCAAGTGGCAGGTTTGTAATTAGCAGAGGAACTTGCACATGTTTCTCCTTGTGGTAATTAGTCAGCATGCCACTGCAAATCTTCACTACATGACATGATATTATTAATTAGAAATGACAGAAAAATCTAGATAACTGCTTGTTACTATAGTGTCAAAATATCTGTAACAGCTCCAGGGCTGTTCTATTTGCAGAGCAGCCTGAGAAAAAGGGTAATATTTTATTTTTGTTTCATGCATAGTCAATACCAACACATATTTTCATTAGCAATGACTGCTCAGTTTCTGGGGATCCATCAGTTGTTATTTGTATGCTATTTTTTGATGTGTATAAAGTTTGATACTTCATGAACACAGTCTATGAAATATGCCCACCAGGTTTATAATTTGGTTAAGAAACGTTGCAACTTTGTTTTGATAGTCTCTAAAATATTGCTTGGCACAAGATCCAAATAAATTAAGTTAGGCAGAAGGCCTAACTTAATAATAAGAGAAAAAAATTAATCTTTTTTTTTACCCCCAAACATTCATGTTTGTTCTCTGACTCTCCCTTTGTTTTTCCCACTCTCCTTTCTATGTGTGTTTTCCTACAGAACTTTGTAGCAAGGAATTTTTCATCTTGTTTCCGTGCAGTTGATTATTCCCAGTTACAAGCAGCATCTTTTATTTCCCTGCATTGAGCAGCATCCTATTTATTTCAGGCTATATCGTTAATTTCCTCACATCATTTTGAATGTTATGCCTTGTCTTCCACAATCCTCATGGGTTCTGTGGCACCTACTAGTTTATTATCTTTTGCAAACTAATTGCTTTTGCAAGTCCTAATGGGATGCTGTTCCAGAACTGCATTGCTCTGAAATGACAAAAACCCTTCTAATTTCCAACTTAAATATATTACTGGTCATGTTTGTTCTTGTTCCTACCCTGTCTTAATTTCACCAGTGATTTCAATTTTACCCCAAAGCATTCATGGATGGCAATCAGATCTTCCATTCAACTCATCACTTTCACAGACTTAATAAACAAAACTGTCTTTGATTCTTAGTGGGATTTCTATTCTGTCTCCCTTCTCCCAGCCCTTCTAAAAGCCTCCTCTAGTCTGACTTGATTTATCTTGCTCTGGAGTGAACAGCTGCTAAAATCCAGCAGCTCATTCCCGTATTTTCAGTACCAGTCAACACTCAAGTGTAGCATTACACATGGACACGTCCATTCCAGAATATCTGTGTCTGTTTTAAAAAACCCAAATCACTTGTTCTCTTTCTCGCGGAGCTGACCACGGCAAGTGAGTTTTCTCTAAGTTCACTTTGCAGATTAAGTAGATCAGTTTCAAGCACTTAATGCTTGAAAGTCCACAGAGAGTTCTGTTAGGTCAGGAAAGGTGGTTTTCACACAGAACACAGACCAGAATGGAAACTTGTGAATCTCAATACCTGTTCTGCTGGCATTGACAAACACATGGATCCCTGGATCCCTGGAAGTGTCCAAGGCCAGGTTGGACGGGGCTTGGAGAAACCTGGTCTAGTGGAAGGTGTCCCAGCCCATGGAAGGGATGGGACTGGATGGTCTTTAAGGTCCCTTCCAACCCAAACCATCCTGTGATTCTGTGATTCTGTAATCCACTTCCCATGGTCCAACCCAACCCCCAGAGGGATTTATTTTGTAAATATTTCTGGTTTTCTCCACTCAGACCTCTCAGACTGTTCGATCATTCTGCATGTGAGATTTAAAACTTTGGTAAGTGAAAGAAGAGGCAATCCCAGAATGAGACTCCAACAGCTCTAGACTGATTTTGCTTTCATGGATATTGATCTACAAGTTGGCAGGGAGCCAACCCAAACCTCCACACCTCTGCATTTTCTCTGCTCAAAGTAACAGGGAATAAATACCAACAATTTCAGGGGTTCTTTGAGCAGCCACCCCATCTCAGTGCTGTTATTTATTGACCTTTCCCTGATGGTTCATCATCTGGGCTTTCACATTAAACAAGAGAAAGAAAGAGAAAGAAGTTGGTTGATGGATCTCCTGTGGACATACATGGCTTGTATTTCAGTCTCTGGTAACTTCTTTTGTGTATTCAAAATAATTTGAAGAATTCCCTTCACTATTCTTGAGCACATTCTGGGTTGTCTTCTCTTTCTTGCTGTAGCTGTCCTCAGAGGAAATAAAGCAGTTTAGTGGAAGCAGAGCTGTAAAATCCAGGCTCAGAATGTGCCTGGTTTATATTGATGTTAATGAAAATCGTGAAAAAGTCCTAAAAGGTCTGGGCCCTTCCTTTCTGGGAAAAGTGTTGAGGGAGAAAAGAACCACTTCACATTTGAGAGATCTGTACAATAGTTGGAAAGGTGAAACAGATTGATGTGAAGTTCTCTTGAGTAAGAGGGAAACATCAGCTGCAAAGGCAACTCACAGTAAATCTGCTTTCTTGCTTGGCCCCTTACTGTTGTTTTCAACAACTAAAGAAACTCATTTCTGCTAAAAATGAGTCATAAACATCCCGACCCACCTTGACCTTGCCTTCAGCTGTGACAAGATTGCTGGGACTGTTTCTGCCTAGTTGTGTTGTAGTTGTGTTGGGCATCAATAACACTGTCTAATGATCTAATCTTTTTTGATTGAAACCTTAAACAAGAAGATTAACTCACTAAATGTCATTCATTTAAAAGACATGAAAAAAAATTATGATGGCAATAAGGCAGAAAATATAAGCAGCAATTAGAAAAGCAGTAAAAAGATAATCAGGATGTGGTAAATCCCAAAATTAAGCAAAATGGAAACAGGAAAGGGAAACTAAGTGCACTTAGAAGTGCAAGATATTAAGATTAAAAAAAAATGTTAAGAAAAGTCTAAAATGTGACTTGCAGAGGAATCAGGTAACAATTATATAACTAAAGGTATTAAAATTGGTGGTTTAAAAGGAAATAAGATTTAGCTTATTTTAGTGCATATGCTTCCTCTCCATGACATTGCATTTCATATACATAATGAGCATCCTTGACTACAGTAGGTTGGCTCTCCGAGCAGACACCAAAATCCACCCCCAGTTCAGTTTTCTTTGTAAATATCAAGCCAAGTTTTGACTTCTATGTGTTCATCCTTGAGATGAAGGTTTTGATAGTCTGCCCACATGTATTTCTTGTTGCACATTTTGTTGTTTTAATACAGGCCTCTTTCACAGTTTGGCAGATCTAAAATATGCCAGGTGTGAAAGCTGCTGCCTGTTAGTCACCCTAGCTCTGTCCTTGCTCCAGCTCCAAAAATCCCAGGTGGGATATGTGTTACCTGAAGCTAAAGGACTACCAGCAATTGCTTCTCAAGTGGCACAATTCATAATCCAGTCAATGACAGCTGGACAATTTTCAGAATGTCCCATTTTGCAGCCTTGCCTTCGTAGTTTAGTTTATTGTTTGAAATATTTCTTTTATCCATAGGCCTTGGGAAAACTGGTGTGAATCAAAAGATCTCCTTGCACAGACTGGTGGTTTAGAAGTTTCTAGCAGTGCTTTGAAATAACACATCTCCTGCTCTATGTCTCCAGCAGTCATAAATAGCTTCTCCACATTTTTTGTGGAATCCCATCTCTCCCCTAAGGAGTCTGGTGGACCACAGTGTCACCAGGGCAGGCTGGCACATGTGAGCAGAGTAAATTTAGATCTCATCCCTCACAGGTCTCCATCTCTACTGCTGGCACATGGAAATTGTTTTGTGTTCAAGCAAGGAGAGGGTGTCTTGGCTGCTTTTTAATTACTGGTCATGAGGGTGAAGTGTCCTGAATGATCAGCTGGATGAGTCTTGGGCTTGTGACCCCATGAACCAGCAGGAGCTTCCCCAGCCATTTCAAGAGAGCTTCTCTTTCAAGTGATTTTTGTCAAGCAGGTCTCATTTTTTTTTTTTTCCTAAGTCTTATTGTTTCAATCCAAGCTCAACCAGAGTTTCAGATGTTTTCCAGACTTTTGGAGCTCTCATATCCAAGCCTCCAGTGCCTACTCTACACCTCACAGTCACTGGCTGCAAATGAGCTGTGAGTGGGTTTAATGTAAAATCTGCATCTCTTCTAACATGGGTTTTAAGACTGATTAAGTAGAAACAGGACACAAGAGTTTTCATGACACATTTCAAACCTTCAAACAAGAAGTTCAATAAAACCTGTTAATCTGAGGTTCCCATAGCAGTGGTCTTCCTTACTGACAGCCACTGCTACCATTCCCTTGTGGAAAATTGCAGACCAAGTGCCAGATTAAAAAATACTGATATTTGAGCTCTTTATTTGACCCCCATTTTGTGATGGGGTCACTTCTAATGCACCATTTCGTCTCTTTTCACCACTCTAAATCAATGATGCCATTTTGATAGACCTTTCCAATGGCATTGATTATGTGTTGGTCAAAAGCTTTCCCTTCTGACAGCCAGGAGAGACATTCATACATTAATAAGTCAAAACCTACACCACCCAAAGCTTTTGTCGCATGGTGAGCTGTGAGATCTTTATTTTCTGAGCAGCTGGAGAGCAGTATAAACCTTCCTTGTCAAAAGTTGGTGGGCCATGTCTTTGCCAACCTAATGGAAAGGATCCATACAACTATTTGCAGCATTATTTATTTAGTGGTGATTGGCCTCTAGTTATTTTATTTTTGCCTCACCTTTTGTTTAGGGGATTAAATGCTTTAATGCTGTCAGGAATCATGACTGTGATCAGAATATATTGAATAAATGTGCTAACACTGTTTTAAGGGTCCTCTTAACACAATTTTTTTAAGATGCCTCTGTCCTGAATTTTTACCCATTTGCTGTAATTATAGATTTACTTCCTGACTTCTCAACAACATTTCCACTTGAAAATCATTTTAGGCCTTGAAATTTTATTGCTTTGTCTGAATTTTAATTCTATTTCATAAATTTCTTCATCTGATAACAAAGAAGCCCCTTTCAGAGGCAATGGTTTTTATTGTATACTGTCTCAGTTTATTTTTCTTTCAACCTCAGCACATTAAAATATAATTTTGACGGGTTTTTTTCTAACTCTCTTCCAAATAAACTCTTGGAGGAAATCAAATCGGATGTCAGTAGACGTGTTTGTGAATAAAGCTTTAGTTGCTGCACATCTGAGCATTTGTTATGCCAACAACACTTCAGTGTCTGTGGGATTTTATTAAGAAATCATAGCTGAGTCCTTCAAAACCATTTATCTTCAAGATCCTCTTTGATTTGTGGTATTGGGGAGTCTGTGGCCACCCTCAGGTCTGGGTCACTACATGTGCCTTCCTTTGGGAGAACCCTTTGCAACAATCTGGAACCAGAAGGGAATCTTTGGTCTCCTTGGTGGGAATGTACCAGTGGTGAAAGGATGGATATATGGCCATGTCTGTCTTTGTGCAAGCATTTTTGCTTCTTTAAAAAAAGAAAACTTTCCTATGTTTAATCAAACTAGATGTGGGGTTACATACAAGTAGTTTACCAGATCCTTCAGCTGAAAGGATCTCCATCCCTATCAAAGTTTAGGTCCCTATTTAAGAAGCTACTGGCAAAATTTCTCTGTTTTAAATTTAGCATGAAATCTAAGGAGGAAGGCCCTTATTTGAAGACAGTGTGGAAAGGTTTATTTGATTCAGTGGCCCAGCTGCCTCTGGTCCAACTGCTGGCAACACTGGCAGTGCCTTCTTTCTTAGGGGATGTGCAGGTGGTGTTTGAGTCAATTATATCCTTTTGAACCACTATTTGAGTCCAGAATCCTTTGCTCCTTTCCAAGCAGCTCCATTATCAGGAGAAGAAGGGTTATTCTTCATCCAGTGCAAGGTTTGCTACAGCTCCTGTACATAACCCAGATATAATTAAAGTCTATACTCTTCACATATGCTCACAACTTGATGTTGGCATGCTAATGCAATGCTTTGCCTGCTGCTGTTTATGTTTGAGATGAACCTTAGGCAGTTTTGATGGGCAGTATAAAAGATTTCAGCCTGTGTGGCTGTCTTTGTCCCAGAAATCTTACTTAAACCAAAGCAAACATGTTCAACAATAATCAACGGGAACAGTATAAGAAAATTTATACTTTTCCAGGGATAAAATTGTAATGATGCAATGGACTTGACCCATTGAGTTTGTTTCCTTCTCTACATGTTTTGAGAGCTGCATTTAGAGAAGAACAAAGTGATTGTGTGGATATTTACAGAGTTCTTCCTACTCTTGCGGGCAGCGTGGGAGAAGGGATGACAACTGCTGGGAGTTTTGAAGGGCAGGTCTTTGAAAGGGCAACCAACACTTAGAAGTCAATCCCACCTATGACTAATCAGCTGTGACTCATCACAGGCTTTGGCTTCTTTTATTAAGGCTTTTCAAAGTCTCTACACCCTCCAAAAACATATGGGCAACACACAAGCACGATTAGGTCAGAGCAGTGCTCAGACTTACAGCTTATTGCAGGAAATAACACCGCTAATTCTCCTAAGTGCTTGTACACAGACATAGCAGAGGAGGATGAACAGCTTCAAAGGCTGCATGACCCCAGGTGTAATGGCATTGTGCCAGCTGCAAAAACCCTGCTATGCCAGCACCAAACATCCTTTCTCACCTGGGGAGACTCTTTTCTGGTGACTCGAAGACTGCACAATGCTCTTTGTTGGCATCGCTATTCTTAAACCAGGTCCAAAAATCAGGACTAAAGGAATCACACAGATCTGAGCAGTGCATTTATTCTGTCTACTTTCTAAAAAATCACTTTTGGAAGTCCATCCATTAATCTTTTTAAAGTTGTCTGATTCCCAAATCTTTAGACTATCTCATGTAATTCCAGATTCTGTTTCTTCAGACAATAATAGCTTCTCCTTGTCCCTGTACATATATGTCTCCCCAGACAAATTCACCACTTCCTTCAACAGCTCAGTCCAGCACTGGAAAATTAAATGTTCCAAATGCAAAAAGCAGCCTGTGCTTTTTAGAGGATGTGCCAACTCACCAACTTTTATAGCTTCCTGCTACCTGCCATCTCCAGCACCTTTTCCCGGGTGGCTGCATCTTTCTCTTGTCCCTCACAAAAGCTTCAGCATTTTGAGCTAATTTTTAACCATAGAATCACAGAATGGTTTGGGTTGGCTTTTCTTTTGCCAAATAAATTATGGTCACCAATTTCTGCCTGGAGTTTAAGGGGGTGGTCTTCAAGGCCAGGTTGGATGGAGCTCTGAGCAACCTGGGCTAGTGGAAGGTGTCCCTGCCCATGGCAAGGGGTTGGAACAAGATGATCTTTAAGGTCCCTTCCAACCCAAACCATTCTGTGATTCTATGATTCTATGCTGGCATATCATATGGTTTTGGAAAACACAGGTTTTCCAAACTGAGAAAGAAAGATTTTATAGTTATATGATGGGTTTTTTAAGTCTGGAGAAGTAGGAATTGAGAAGACCAGCAGTAAATCTGTGAACATGCTGCCATCACACCAAATTTCTGGTCACAGATGCCAAGGACTTGAAACAACTCTCAGATTTGTTCTGGCATCTGGGACATCAATGTGTCTAATCAGTATTTTGATAGAACTGTCTATCTTCCTGTCATTTACTGAAGAAACTTCTAGAAAATGAGAAATGGCAGCATCTTACATGGCTGCAGTGGAGAAAGACTACAAAGTCAGGACAGATCATTGAAGACATAACACTGGTTGAAAGGGTTGGTTAGAATTTTGTTCACGATACCATTAACTGAGTTATAATCAGATTAGCTCTGTTAAGGCGGTCTTGCCAATATTTTTCCCTTCCCTTATGATGGGAACTGTCGATCTGACACAAGATCCCTGTTTTCCTGGTGTGTTCAGTTTTTTCTCTGTGAAGCTGGAGTTCAATCCAACAGTGAAGCTGAGAAAACGTGTGAGTGCACTAAAACACTCAAAATTTCAGTTCCAAGTCTTCAAAAAGTAACACCTGAGTCTCAAGAACCAAAGGTCCATTGCTCTTTTGGATATGTCAGGATCCAATTTGGTTTGCACAGTCTCCTGGACCTTCTACTTCAAGGTTGATCCAAGAAATAACAAAATATTCTTTATCCTTTCTCTACATGCTACTTAATCTGCAAAACAGACTTTTTTCACTTTGCTGTGGGTTCCTATAATCAGATTTCACTGTCTAATGCTGGGAGAAGTTTAGTATAGATTGTCAGCAGAGCTTGTTGATAATCTTGGAGAGAACCTAAATTGGTGGGGAGTAATTGCCATTGGCTGGTGGGGTCTTTTGTACTGTTTAAAAGTAATATGACACAGACTGAAGATTCTGGTAACAACCTACTTCTTCCTTTCAGAACTGGGGAGGTTTTGTCTGCCCAGGTTGACCACCAAGGACAACACTTCAATTATGAATCACTGAAAGTATTTTCTATGAACTGACTCCACAGCAGGGAGAGGATTGTTTGTATGGAGGAACTTTCACTTAATTTCTGGAAGGATAAGGTTTTCTTTACAAGTGAGCAGAAGAATCCAACATAAGAAACACGTTTTCTCTCCTTAGTGGTCTCACAAGTGTCTTCTCCTCAGCCCTTTCCACAAAACACAGACATTTGGATGGTGGGAGTCTCAGCTTTGCAATCAGTCTCCTGCTGAAGGAAGGACACAGACTAGATGTGAACATGTGCAATGCAAACATCTCCATCAGAGCTCCTCACTACAGGAATCCTTACCATCTGCTGGGAATTGAGTGAACACACTCAAATGAGGCTGGAAGATGAGTCAGCTCCTGGTGCAGGTGTGTAAAGTAGGTCTGATGATTCACGATTTAAAATTGCCTAGTTCTCTTCTTTAATACTTAAGAGGGCCCTAGGTGTCTGGCTCACATATGACTGTCTGGAAAGAAAAAAAAAAAAATTAAAGGTTAGACCAAATTAATTTCATCTGCAGACATTACTTTTTAATTTTTTTCCCCTCATTATTTAAGCAGAGATTTGTGGTGCTGAGCTGTTTCTTTGGTAACTTCAGTAACTTCTCAACCATCAGTGGCTGATGAGAACAGGTTACACAAACTCATTGTTTCCTTACATGCTTAAAGTACAGCTAACTGAGGTAAAAGTAAATTTTGGAAATAAAAAATAAATAGGTTTATAAACTATAACCATCATAATTTATAACAGTTTCAGTAGATTATAATCATTAATTACATGAAAGAATCCTCCATCTATGCTGCTGGGCAGGAAGAGGTATCAGTTGCCTCCACTGCACTTATTCTAGACTTGTCCAAAGCCTATTGTTTAATTTTTTTTTATTTTAAGACAAGTGTCTTACATTTCAGAAGAAACCCACCACTGTAGTCTGCAGCTTCTCATTATGACATTTTAAAAACGGTCTTTTCTATTAGTATAATTATAGGATTAAGGCACTGGGCAAATTAGGGACATGTTTGGGATTCTCAGATCTCGAAAAGCAGCAATTATGACCACAGGGATCTCTGGTAGCAAGGGATATAAACTGGCAATTGCCTGTGAGCACAGGGGAGCCTGTGAATGCTCTTGTGAAATATTTGCCAGGCTTAAAGCCACTCTTTCATACAGCATTTACTGTAATATATTGCAAATTTCAGTAACTGGATTGCAACCCATTTTTTTCCAGAGACAGCTTGTTTAGCATGCTGAACAATTGCGAGAAATACCAGGAACAGAGTCTTTTTTCATGTTGAGATTTTCAAGCAGGATTTAGAAGCCCCAAGCTTGTAATTCGTGTGTCTACCTGTGTTTGTGAGTGAGTGATCCTGAAAGGACTCTCAACAAGGGACTTGGTTCTAAATTGAGACTTTGAGTTCAGTCTTGGAGGATACAAAGAAAGGTGCAATATTCTGCAGAAACCTGCAGACATTTTCACAGCAGCTAATGTCTTTTACCAAGATATGGTTCTGCCTCCTGTAAATCCTACTCCCCTGCCCCTGAGATCACACCTGCCTTGCAAGATTTCACCCCTGCAATCTGGAACAACCTAGTCAGAGTTTAAACAGGAGGCATCAATTACCCATGACTGGCACCACAGGTGGTATTGGCACTGTGAAAGGGAATATAATGGGAAAGGATGATCTGAACTGACATTAAACCAATTGGATATGAAGTCCCTAAGCTCAAAGCTTCCCTTGTAAGTGTAAATTGGTGTGACAGCTGACAAGGCAGTTCTGATCTTGCAGCTGAGACCACGTGAACACAGCTCTGGACAGCTCAAGTCAGAGACATCCCTGGTTTCTGTCAAGCTCCTGATTGTCTCGGCTTCTCAGCCTCAGATATCTTTCAGCACTGAAAACTAAACACTTGATTTGAAAATTGGTACAGGCAATGTCATGCTTACAGAGCTGGTCTGTGGCTCCAGCTCTGTCTTAGCCCATCCTCATCTACAGTGTCCTCTCACTTCCTAAGTGGCCTCATTCAACTAACGTGACACCTGCTGCCAGGGAATTATTTAATCTATTTGCAATGTCTATACTTTCTTTTCTCTGTGTGTCATCTTCACTTAGATGCCATCTCTTTGCAACAAGGATTGTACCTACCACAGTGTAACTTCAAATCTATCTAGTCCTTAGGAACTACCAGGTTATTGTGCCCCTGGCCCTCAGAAATCCTTAACCCATTACCCTGCTGAGATGGGTTCTTTCCCATGCTTGTGGAAGGAACTATGAAGGTATGGGGGGAAAAAGAATTAATCTTATTTACTGTAGGGAAGGACTAATTTTTTTTTCTCTCTCAGGAGTTCTGAATATTTTATTTGGAATGTATCAAGAAAATAAAACCTGGGGTGGTGAGGCCCTGGCATAGGTTGGGCAGAGAAGCTGTGGCTACCCCTGGATCCCTGGAAGTGTCCAAGGCCAGGTTGGACAAGGCTTGGAGCACCCTGGGCTGGTGGGAGGTGTCCCTGCCCATGGCAGGGGGTGGCACTGGAGGGGCTTTAAGTTCAGTTCCAGCTCAAACCACTCTACAACACAATGATTATAAGAAGAAACAACTGGATTTTGAACAATAGTTCCCAAGTTCTGTCATTTTGAGGTGATACAACCCATGTTTTCCTGCTGTGTGCAGTACAGATGTTTATAATGGCTGGGAACACCAGCTCTATCCATGATAGCTGGTAGGGACAGGACAACATCAGGTCAGGCAGCACTCACCTTCCTAAAAATCCTGCATGGATGGAGCTCCCAGCAGGGAGGCTCCAATGGAGGAAGAATCCAGACTGTTCATGTTCACCACCCAAGGAGCAGCTGTTCCTGCTCCTATGAACCTCAAAAGTGAGAGGCTCAGCTGACAGGGCCATTTGCTTAACTAATTCAGGAACAACTGATATAAAGAAGCTGTAATTTTTTAATTTTTTTTTTGCAGTTCACGAGGCAAATTTTCATGCAAACAGCTCCTCCTCCACATGCTCATTAGTAGCACTTGTGAAAAGCTGCCCAGTTTAATTAGCAGCACCAGCGTGGATCAGAGCCTGGAAAAGACACACAAACCCAAAAGGAAATACTTGTCTCCATGAGCTGTGGTTCAAGGGGCAAACGAGAAATAAAACCACATTTGACATTTTGGACATTTGAAATCCTTAGAGCTCCAGATATTAGGATTCCATATTTCAAGGAGGCATTTTCATAACTACTTATGGCTTGGTAGTACACGGGTGAGATAAAATCCATGAAACATTTCATTTCGGTGCTTAAGGTCATGCTCTTTCCCTCCAGACAAAAGTAAACTGCCTAGAGTAATAGATAAAGGACTTTATCATCTTTCACTGCAATATAGATCCTAAAATCATTATCCTGTGCAAGACTAAGAACTGTTGGAAATCAGTACACTCATGAAATTAATGGGCAGCATACTATGAGCTCCAAAACAGATTGCCTAGTTAATTCTTAGAATAATAAATAAATAAAAGAAAACTGGAGGAAAGCTTGACATTGCATCTTCATCTGAAAACAGCAGGGCAAAGGAGGAGAGGAGATACGGCTCTTCAAGGGAGGAATGTCTTAAATATATGAGGTGAAATCAAATTCCTTTTATTTCTCTCAGAGTGTTTGCCATGACATAAAATTAATTTTATTAAGCTTCTTGATTATTTAAGGTAAGAAAGAATGATAATGAAGAAAGCAGTTTTGTAATTTGCCAGGTCACACAACAACAGTTGCCATCTTCAGGGAATCAATAAGTTTTATTGAACTTTTGGTAAGACAGAATGTTTGGTGTTCACTTGGTCTGTGACTAGAAATTATCACGTTTTACAAGAAAAGTCTTGGTGTCTCACAACTATTCTCCCTCTTTCCAAACACAAGATTCACTAAACAGACAGAAAATGATGAAAATGCTGAAAATGATGTGCCAGTCTTTGAATAAGACAGGGTGTTTTTAACATGAAGTCATGTTTTCACTCATTTTAATTGAGATGGATTCTGATCCCCCTCAGAAACAGAAAATTTTTCACCTTGATTTCAAAAAGGTTTTCATCAAGGTTTATGAAATGTTTTAATAATAATTTCCATGTTAACAAAAGGATATTGAATTTTTATAGGGTTTTTTTTTCCCCACACACATTTACCTCCTTGCAAATCAAATTCCTCTAACCTTGTTCTTCCTAAATTATTTCCTTGTTAGACATATCCAGTTTTTACAGTTCAAGAGCCTGGAAAATATAATGATAAAGCATTATTAATCACAATCTTTCAGAGAGGACTCAGTTCAGGATTTAACAAATTTACTTCAATTAGTATTATAGGGTTATATATATATATGTGATTTTTTTTCTTTAAAAAATAGCCTTTCTCATCACTGAGCCATATTCACACCAAACTCTTTTTGTGCATCATGAAACACTTTGATTTTTGTAATTTATAAAATTTAACTGTTTCTTGGAGCTTTGCTTTTCTTCCCAATATCAGTTTGCTGTAGCACTTCTCTGTTCCATGTGCTCTGCTCTTGGAACTTCCATGTATTTAAGGGCTGGGTAATTTACCTGCAGAAGCCACTGAGATACTAACAGGCCTGAAGTTGAACAATTGTCTTCCAGCAAAACCTTTCAAGCTGACGTTTTCTCTCTAGTTAAAATGAGCTCTGGAAGACAATGGACTGAAATCTTGAGATTTTCACTCTAAATCTCTTTTTGCCCAGTGCTTGTTTAATTATAAGCCCATATTAATCTCCTTCAGCACTGAAAAATCTTAACCAGAAATCCAGTCTCAGGCCTTTTTGGGGGGAGATTTTGAAATTAATACAGTTTTCTTGAAGAAAAATCTTTGGATGAGCCCATCAGGTTATGTTCGTCATGGTTTAACTCCAGCTCAAAAGTCAGACCCTGCAGCCACTTGTTCACTTCTCCCTAGTGGGATGGAGGAGAATTGGAAGGGTAAAAGTGAGAGACCTCATGGATTGAGATTAAGACAGTGTAAAGGACAAAAAAGGAAAAAAATAATAATGATAATAATAATTATAATATACAAAACAAGTGATGCACAATTCAATTGCTCACATCCACCGAGTGATGCCCAACCAGATCCGAGTGCAGCTCTATTTTGTTTTTTGAGTTGAATAAAAATCTCTTCCCTTTGTCGCCCCCTCATCAGTCCTTAGATATGAAATCTGCACTTAAGTGCTTCACAGAGCTCCATTTTTCACTCAGTTCAGTGTTTGGCCAACATGGCCTGGTGAATTAGAACACTCAAACCAGTAACCTGGGGTTGAATTGAATCCTCTTAAGTGCAGAATTTGGCCCTTCTTCATCATCCCATTGGAGATGACTGTAAATAAGGATTTATCCCACATTATGGTTGGGAAACCAGATTGCAAGTGCTTGAAGAAGTGCCCACCTCACAAAGGGCACGTGTAGGGATAACATGACAGTGAACTGCACTGTGTAGAAAAGGAAGCCAAGTGGAATCGCTTCCTAAATTCACATTTTCACCAGTACAGGTTGAAATTTGGGAAAATCAAGCTAGAAAACCTCCTATACCATTAGCAAAGGTGCATTCTGCTCTCTCATGTAAGGCCTCAGCAAGAGAAACCTGCCAGTAACTTCGATGGATGAATGAATTAAGCTCTCACCTGGGATGTCCAAACATTTGGAGGTCTTGAGAAAAATGAAGGATTTAAAGTATTTTACACTCTGTACTTCAGATCTTCAGAACAACAGTTTTATTTTATGCTGTGTCCTGCAATCTGTCAAGTCAAAGCCTTTCTTTTTAACATATTGTTTGCTCATTGTAATTTATTTTAGTGCTCTATAGAGTTAAGAAATGAGGGAAGGAATCCGAAATAGTCTTGCTTTCCTTCTCCTTCTCCTCCTGAAGAATCTCAGAGTAACTTGTCAAAAAGTGAAGGTTGGGAGGTTTTCTTAATTTAAATAAGTCAGTTTTAAAATGTTCCTAATTAAGAGATGTGCATGTTTTGTCAGCCATAGCTGGTACAGCCTGGATAATAGTGGGCAGTTTTGACACAATCTGTACAGTTTTGCTATAATTAGACAGACATGCAGAACATCCTTCAGAGGAGAAAATGACTGGTAAAATGTATAATTCACTGACAGATTTTAGAGGTCTCAGGCTGTCATCTGCCAACATCTCCTCTGTCACGTAAGCTCACAGCAAACTCTACAAGAGCAACACAGCCCTGAAAATGACCCCCCAACGTGCCACTTCTTGAGATCACAGATCTTGGTTGATTCTACAGCCTCTTAAGACCATGAGAGAGATGTGGAGCTCCTGGAGCAGGTCCAGTGGAGGCTTCAGAGATGCTGGAGGGACTGGAGCATCTCTTTTGAGGAAAGGCTGAGGGAGCTGGGGCTGTTCAGCCTCCAGAGGACACACTGAGAGAAACCTCCCCATGTCCATGGCTGCAGGGACAGGGCAGAGCATGGACCAGGCTCTGCTCAAGGAACCCAGCCATGGGACAAGAGGAAGAGGCAGGAACTGATGCCCAGGAAGTTCCACCTGGATATGAGGAAGAACTTTAATGTGAGCACTGAGCAGATTGTCCAGGGAGGGTGTGGAGTCTCCTCACTGGGGATATTCCAGAACCATCTGGACACAACCCTGTGCCGTGTGCTCTGGGATGACCCTGCTGGATCAGGGAGGTGGCGCCAGATGACCCCAACCTGACCCATCCTGTGATTCTGTGAAATTTAGGCAGAATCACAAAGACAAATTACTGATTCACTCGGTCTTGTTTCTCGTTTAGGATTGAGGTCAAATGGGACTGAAGGTTAACGGGAATTTAAGATGTTTTGAACAAATATGGAGTCAGTTCAATTGCTCTGGTATTGAATTCATGGCTCCAGTTGGGAGTTCTTTTCTGTAGTGACAAAGACAGGTGTAGGTTCTCTACGACTGTCCTCTTTAAGAACAAAAGGAGGAGATGTCCTGTGCATGGATCACTTGGAACACTGCAGGGCTGCTGAAAACACGCTACAGTGACCTCCTCCCTGACTGTCACCTGTACTCGTGGCCTTCTGTGAGATGTCTCTTCACAGAGGAGACTGATCTATTCATGCCCAGAGGCTGGATTGGTGTCACCCTGCAGATCTCTGAGTGTTTAACACGCCCTGTCCCTTCCTTGTAGG
>JAWWMO010000138.1:70641526-70656345 GCA_035047845.1 Dendrocincla fuliginosa | reverse complement strand
AGCAGGATCCTGGAGGGGCTGTGGCTCCATGGAGAGAGGAGCCCAGGCTGGAGCAGCTTTGCTGGCAGGACTTGTGACCTCAGGGAAGACTTATTCTGGAGCAACCTGGTCCTGAAGGACTGCATCCCGTGAGAGGCACCCACGCTGGAGGAGGGGAAGGGTGTGAGGAGTCCCCCCTTTGAAGAAGGAGTGGCAGAGATGATGTCTGATGGACTGACCACAGCCCCCCATTCCACATCCCCTTGCACTGCCGAGGGGAGAAGGGAGAGAATTTGGGAGTGAAACTAAGTCTGGGAAGAAGAACAGGGTGAGGGGAAGGTTTTATTTCCCATTGCCCGACTCTGATTTAATTGGTAATGAATTAAACCAGTCAAATCTGTTCTGCCTGCGATGGTAACTGGTGAGGGATCTCCCCCTGTCCTCTCTCAATCCAGGAGCCTTTCATTGTGTCCTCTCTCCACTGCTCAGCTAAGGAGCAGAGTGTCAGAGCAGCTTTGGGGGGCACCTGACATCCAACCATGGTCAACCCATCACAAAGTAGTTTGACACCTTCTCCCTTCTGTAAGAGAATTATTTCTCCTCTTAATTTCTCCTCCAACTGAGCTACTGGACTAAACACCACCTCAGTGTAGGGCTTGCTTCCCTCCCTTTGAATCATTTCCATGACTTTCCTGAATGTTAAAATGTGAATTCCTGGCTGGATGCAGCATTCCAATCATGGCAATGTGTTCCTCAAAGATAATAGCAGCTCTTTGGTGTTAGCCAGTATTTATTGTCACCAATACATGTTTCTGTCTGTGCTTTCTTCCCTATAACACATGCCTCCACCTTAATCACAAGGGAGGCCTAAAACCAGAAATGTGTGGGTAGCACAGGTTGTTTATGTGGTTTTTTCTGACAGACAGACCTGTTAATTATCTGCTCTTACTGAGGCTGATCTGTGAAGAAGAATTGGTTTCCCATTGTCACCCTGTGCAAAATGGGGTTGTCTCTAACATCTACTGCAGTATCTTGTTCTCTGCTCCTGAATTACACCTTACTGAGCAGAAATGCTGCTGACAATGTGCAGTGTGGGCTGCACAGAGGAGAGACAGGAGTGAACACTGAGATGGGGCAGAGGCACTCACTGCTGGGATTTGGGGAAAGGCAGGGCTTGGTAACACTGGAGATGCTCCAGTTGATGGGCAGCTGAAGGAAGAAAGCAGGAAGGGTTGAATTCAAGGCCAGTTTGGGTGGGTTTCTGACCAACTTGGTCTAGTGGAAGGTGTCCCTGCCCATGGCAGGGAGTTGGAACAAGATGGTCTTAAAGGTCCCTTTCAGCCCAAACCATTTGGTGATGCTATGATTCCTGTATTGCAAGAACATTTTGTGAAGCTGGATCAAAAGAGAGTGCCAGTCTGTACCTGAACTACCCTCATCACACCTGTCCTGGTGTGGTTTTGTCCACCTGAACATCCAGCTGGCTCATTCCAGACTTTACAGTAAATCAACACATAAACCCTGCAAAGGACTGGGGAGCTCAGCCTTACTTTTGTGGATGCAAATCCTCCCCTGTCAGTGAAGGTAACACTTCCCTCTATATTAATACAGAAACGGACACCTCTACCTACACTGGATTTCACATTTGTTAGTGGAGGTGCAGTGGCACAGTCGGCAGAGGGGCAAGAAGTCTGTACAAGTTCAACAAAAACATGAAAAAATGCCTCGAGAGCTCAGTGAGAGAAAGAAAGAAAAAACCTCCATGATTACCATGACAACTACATTCCTAAGGTAATCTCAAAAACCACTGGGAGGTGAAATGGGAATTCTGGACGGCCTCCAGGAGAGGTATGATAAAGATCCACCAGCAAAATGCCTTTCTCAAGTGGTCTCACCAGCTTGCTGTAAGAGAGCTCAGAGGTCTGAAGGACACCCTGGGGCCCAGGTTCCTCCACCCTGCTTCTAAGCCTGGATCATGTTTTTCCACCAAGGAAACAAACAGATAATTTATTTGTACAAACCTCATCCCTTCGTCCAAGTTTCCCCATTTAATAACAGAGTTTACTGGGAAAAGATATTTCCTAGTTTTAGAAGCCTTAACTTCAGGGTCAGTGAGGAAACTCTTACCTAAACACAGAGATTTAAGAGCAAATCTGCCATGTTATATTTGTGTCTCTGCTCTTATGATTAAAAAAGAAAAAGCATAATGAGCCACTAAACAAATTATTTTTGGTGCTGACTAAAACAGTTAACAATTACTATTTATAAAACAGTCTAGAGTGAATAATATTTAGTTTTCTCCTCAGTTCTGTCCCCAACATTTGCATTTCCCTGCTCTATTGGTATGTTTTGGCACTTACTTTATTTTTGTCAGAGAAATCAGCTATTTCTGATATTATTTCAGTGCCTTCAGGGCAGAATGCTGGAACTGAACAACTGGTGCTCTCCACGACGTTTGCCAAGCCCATCTCAAGTTTCCTTGCTGCCTCCCAGAGAAATCATGGAAGCAGGGCCAGTGGAAGGAACACACTGGTAGGGTTCACTTTGAGCAGAAAGCTATTTATGTTGTGTATCCACAATAACCCCAAATTTATAGTTTTATGTGTGTCCAAAATTGGATATCTGAATATGTACTCTTGCTTCTTCTTGCAAGAATGAGCAGTTTTTATATTAACCAGAGACATCATGTTTCTTTCCAGCAGTCCTTAAACAAAGGAAAAGGATCTCTTCAGCCAAATCTCCTGTGTTTATGCCACAGACGTTTCTCCACTATTTGTAGGTCTTCAAGCTTTTTTTCAGGTGGAGAAAATAAGTAATCTCTGGAGTCATTTGTAGTATGACTGATAGTACAGACAGCATTAAGTAAAGCTCTAATGGAATTACTGCTTGAGGCATGAATTTGTTATCTTACATCTCCAGTGCATGTCCTTAAACAGTGTTAGACAAGGTTTTCCATATTTCTGAGATTTCATTTTGGGACTTTTGGTTTTTTTGAGGTTCCCCCTTCCTGATACCCCCTAGAAACAGGGTAATTTCCTTAAGGAACATCTGTACAATCCTAGATAGGATCAGAAAGGTTTGGGTTGGAAGGGACCTTAAAGATGATCCAGTCCCAACTTCCATGACATCCAGAGTCTGAGATAACACTCCAAGACATCCTTCTCCTTCTGTCCACCATGACCCCTAAAGGGAGCATCAATTGCTGTGGAGGTTTCCCCAGTAACTTCTTTACTTCTGTCCCCTGTGGCATTATTAGAACAGCACTAAAGTTTATCCAGCAGAATTGCAAAGAACATCAACAGTTGCCTTTTGTCATGTTCACATTTAGAGATGACTTTGCAACTGGATCAATGGTTGAGCTTCCCAAAGAAGGGAGTTTTCCTTCGGGGATAATCAACACCTGCTGATCCATGGCAATGGGTGTCTGCTAATTGAAACCTCCCTTGGAAAATGATCTGCAGCCTCAGGTTTCCACGACTGTCCCAGTTCAAGGTTTCATTTCTGCTTGAAGCTCTGAACTTAGTTTTTCCTCTGAAGAAATAATCCAACCTTGTTGATTCCTTTCCAATACAAAGAAGGAACAAGCCCTGCTATTATTATTTTCCAAGGTAAGGCTTAATTTACCCACACAACCTCCTTATTTTCTGCAAGCACCAGCTGACCTGTAGGTTCTGCTTTATATGTGTCTGTCTAGTCTTGCCCATCCCTAAGATGAGTCACTCTTAATGGTAAATATAAATACAATGGGGATCTTTAACCTGGCTTTTCTTTGTCTGCAGTTCAGTGATTTGTGTGCTTAATTGCAGCAATAACTTGAGAAAATCAAGAAAACGGGTCTGAAAATAGGTACAGTGTTGATGTTGGCTGGAAAGAAAGGCCTTTATCTCTCATTTGAAGGTGTTGATGCCTAGAGATATTGAATCCCTTCAACTTTCCTTAACCCCACGGAGAATCAATGTGACTGGGCTATTTGCTGCAGTGCCCCCACCCAGGCAGCATCAATTTGGGTTCATTTGTACCTTGAGGACTGAGGAGAGTAAGGGTGGAAGGACTGGGGAGTTGATTTCTCCTTTGAACTCCAGTGGATTTTTCACTCCAGATAAATTTGCTCATTGCCACTTGGATATCTCGTAATGTTTTCTTCCTGCTCAAGGCAATCAGTGGACAGAACAGAGACAACTGAGTCTGAACAGAGCATTTATCTTGATAACATTCAATGTGCCAGCATTCAGTTTCTGAAAAATGCCTTTTCAATTACTCTAATCTGTTTTAACTTGTTTCAGGAAAGCAAGGAGAGTTAATGTTTATAATCAAATGCAACAATATATTTCTGGTTCTTGAACAGTTTGTATATATTCAGTGAATGCTGAACACTGGAAGTGAGGATGTATGAGCTATTATGGCATCGTGTAAATCAGTATATCACATTTTATCTGAACCAGTTTGCCTCATATTCTGCTGACAGTCAAACTATTTTATTAATTTATTTTAAATTTGCCTTATGGTGGTTGATATTCATATAACAGAGTCAGTGGTGTGTATTTCCCAAATGCTATTTCTCAGGGTAATAGCCAGATGAAATAGTTTATTCTTTTCCCTTTATCTCTGTGAAGTTTATGCATTCTGGCTGTCCTATTTGGAATGATAAATCCCAGCACTGTTGAACAGACTGCAATCCTGGCTTCATTATCCCTCAATTCCATATGCTGGGCCTCTTACCAAAGTCTTGACTCTTGTTGTGGATAGCTCTGATATTGGACAATTATTCTGTAATCTCAGAATACTCTAAAAGAGGTGGCAATAAATTTCCCTGGAGCATGGCTCCCTTAGAAAGGAAGAAATTTAGGAGATCTAGGGTCTGTTCCCACACAAATATTTTGTATTACTTAAGTGGTAAATATTTATTAAGTTCATAAATATTAATAATTAGCCTTAAAATTTCAGCAACAATATAATTAAGATAACAATACAATAATTTTATTAACAAAGTTGTATTAATATAGAGGCGATAAAAGAAATATTCATAAAAATTGGCGTAGTAAATAAGTATTGATTTAGCAGTACAGAGGTAGTTGGGTGAGAGTTGTTGTTGTCACCCATCTTTCAGATCTGTGGTGTGAGATCTCATCAAACTCTTCGTGCCTGTGTTGTGTGTGTGTCTGAGCCTGGATGGGCACTACATGGTGGACACTCCCAGGACACAAATCATTTCTGCCCAGGGCAGGATGTACCAGTAAAAGGTTAAATCTTTCCCAGTGGTTAGAAAGCCCAGATCTAAGCTCAAATCCTGACATTTTCAGTTCAGATTAATCAACCCTATTGCTGTCTCCTGGAAGACACAAACCAAATAAATTGCTTGCTGTCTGTCCATACAATAACTCTGCAAACATTTTCCATGTGGAAACTTTTTCCAAGCATTTCAGTATATGGTCTTTCCACTGGGATTGATGTTAGTTGTAAACTTCAAGAACATGCTCAGAATTGCTTAATGCAAATCAGCTCCTAAACTGTTTGCACAAAATTTGTCTCTTCCTTGTTGGAGAAACTGTGCATTGTCATCTATTGTATAGATTCTCTGCTGTCACACATCAAAGTGCTGGTATGGAGTAAAATTCTAACTCCATAGCAGTGACTGCATCAACCTTGAACATACCTTTTTTGGTTGTTGTAATACCTTAATCACTTGGAAATTTTATGCTTTTTGTGGCTTTCTTTCTGAGATCTGCTGAAAATAAAGAGAAGGAAGTACCACATTCTTTACTGTGGGGATGGTGGTGCACTGGACAAGGTTCTCCAGAGAAGCTGTGGCTGCCCCTGGATCCCTGGAAGTGTCCAAGGCCAGGTTGGATGGGGCTTGGAGCACCCTGGGCTGGTGGAAGGTGTCCCTGCCCATAGCAGGGAGTGGCACTGGATGATGTTTAAGGTCCCTTCTAACCCAAACAATTCTGTGATTCTATTAAAAAAAAAAAAATTATAGTTCACTTTCATCTTTAGTAACTCCGGCAAAAAACCCCAAAAAAACACAAAAGAAACCAAACCCAGAAATCCAAATTAGTGTCTCTGAGGCAAAATCAAAGCAAAGGAGAATTCCAGCTGTTATAGAAAAGGGTAAGAACCTTAATTCTTGTAGGTTTGGTCATAAAATTTGCATAATGAAAATATGTATCAGAGGGCAAAAAAATAAGAACATACCGGAAATGTTGTTTTCTATCCCTCCTTTAAATCTACAGCAGATCCACATTGTTTAATATTGCTGCAGGTGTGCCCTTATAAACATTTAAGATTCATTGTCAATGTTCTTAAAATGCTAAAAGTTTTTGATAGCACCAATTTGGTGGCTTTTTCCTTGAACAGACTTTAAGTAGAATCACCTTTTCTTACTCATTAAAAGAAAAAAAAGATAAAAATAAAAATAAATAAAAATAAAATAAATATGCAGTTTTCATATTCTCCTGTGAATTATTTGCTGTTGATGGGCCTTGCTTGACCAACCTACTTCACCACACCCCAAAAGGTGGTTGCATTTGGAGACAGTAGGACAAAACAAGACTTTCTGCCCTCCAGGTCCGCTGCTCACATGCTTCTGTAGGGCTGGTGTTGAGTCCACATTAAGAAGATCAGTGAATTTTGGGCTGACAGCATTGTGTGTCTCCGTGCTGGGTGCAGCCCAATAGGCTCTTTTCCTGGGAATTTAGACCTGTGAGGGCTGAAGGCTTCAGGGTACAAGTCATGGGGAAGCTCCCAGACTGGCTGTGCATGCAGGGATGCTGTGTTTCCATCACACCCTCTGAGCAGTGCCACGTGCCCAATAAATGCCACTCTGCTAATTACCCAGGTTCATTAAGAGGACTGTGAGGCACCACTAGGTTATAGGCATGGGAGCAAATTATTGAAGAATGTGAACTAAGCCTTCCCAAGCCTTCTAACTCTTCACATTGCACATGCTGGAGTTTCATCATCAGGACTGTCATTAACATGACAAGTGATTGCAATCACCTCGTGCAATGGAAAGAGATGTTCTCTTTTTGACTGATGCACCACACCAAGGGCTCTGAGTGAGCAAAGGGGGCAGAGACACAGAGTGGTGGCTTGTGACTTATGGTGGAAGTCTTGAACTGCCCTGCCTTTCTGTGGTGGTTGCCTAGAGGTAGCCTGTGCCTTGAGGAATGGTCTTGCTCTGGGAATCTGAGCTCCTGGCAGGTTTCTGATTCCTGTCTGCTGGCTCGGAAGTTGATCATAGTGGATTGGAAAGGAGTTCTTAAAATAGATCATGAATATATGGTTGTCTTCTACTATATGCCTTCTCTATACATCTTTCCTGCTCTTCAGCAGAATCCCTCAAACATACATATATATATATATATATATATATATGTATATGTATCATGGAGCTGGGGCTCCTCCCTCCATTTATTTCATAGTCTCTTGGAATCATTAGGGTTGGAAAAGCCCTCTAAGATCATCGAGTCCAACCTTTACCTCAGCACCACCACATTCACCACTAAACCACATTCCCAAGTGCCCCATTCAAACACCTTTTGAGCCCCTCCAGGGATGCTGATTCCACCACTCCTCTGCACAGCCTGTTCCAGTGCCTGACCATCCATCCAGGGAAGAAGTTTTTCCTAATACCCAATTTAAACCTCCCTTGCTGCAGCTCGAGGCTGTTCCCTCTGCTTCCTGCCTGCTCCTGCATTTCTCCATGTACATACTTAAGTTTGGGTTTGAAACTTCTCAGTTTGGCTCCTGACTTTGTGAAGAGAAGATATGTTTTTGTATTATCCCTTGTGAAGGGTGATTGATATCAGAAGGGTCATGTTTATAACTTCATTGCTACTTTCCATAAATCTTACAGGTGATATTAATGTAATAATGTTGAACAGGCAGTGAATTGACTTTGACTGGGAAAAAATAATTCTGAGATCATATCCAAAAATAGCTGTTTTTAGAGCAAGCTCATAACAACCATGTTTCCCTTTTAGCATGATGCATAATCCCTTTATATTAAACAACTAACAAGCCCCCCACCCCCCCATAAAAATAGAAGGTACAAGACATAATTATTGAGTCCATTTGGCCTGAAGGAGTAAGACTATGTTTCAGCCAAACAAGATAACATCAAATTTTTATTCCTTGCATTTCATTACTTATGACTCATCTCTGGCCAATCCAATTATCATTCTAAATACTGCAACTGTTTTCAAAACTTATTTCACATAATTTTAGGCAACTTCCCCTGTACTCTTTACCAAAATCAAACAAGCAGTAAATTAAAACAAGATGCACAAGGAGTGCATTGAGAAAGTTAGGACTGAGAACTTGTTTGCCCAGAAAAAAGTGGAAAAGCTAAAATAAAGGAGAAAGTCCTTGAATCTGAGTTAAAAAACAGGTGACAGCAGCAGTGTTCTCTTCCTGCACAGAAGGCTAAAGAGATCCTATTGTTCCCTTTTAGGAAGAAGGAAATGAAAATATAATAGACAGACTGGAAACGAATTCAGTGGCGTGTCATAAGATTTAAAGTCTTGGAAAAATTTTTAAATAATCTATTATTTTGGCTTGTTTTGAGGTGCTTTAGTTTGTAGTAGCTGTAAAGCTACAGCTCCAAAGCTGTATTTGCAATTTTGGAAGCCTTTCCCTTGGTAAGTGAAGGTGGAGGTGATGGCACATGGAAACAGGAGCAGCACTGCTGTAAATGTCCAAATCTTTGACTTCTTGCAGATCCTCAGGAACATCCCTTTTCCTGCTGTTTGGGTAGGAAGGGAAGGACATTTGGGCTGCCATTAACCAATCTTTGCACTGGACTGCTGAGAGAAACCTTCAGCTCCTGTCAGGACTTCTCTGCTTTCTGCTTCCTCAAGTTGTTTTCTAAAGAAACCAGCAAGTCCTCCAAAGATGAGCACATTAACCATATAATTATAATTTAGTTACTTCTATGTTATCTGTTTGGGCTTTCTTTGTCTTTCCACCTCCTCATCTCTTTAAACCAGCATAACTCTGATTTGAATGTATAAAATATTTCCATGTTTCTTGTCTTTATGAAGAATCAGTGGGGTTTATTTTAATTTTTGTCCCAAGATATAAAACTGTTTCCCACAGTAAAAGCCCAGAGCAGTTAGCCACAACTAATATATGTAAAAAAGCTGGTGGCTGCACTGGAAATGAGGTTCTAGTTCAATGATGTGCATCTCCCAAATTCAGTGAAGATTTTAAATATGCAGAAGGAGCAGCATCTTCATGCAACACCAGCACAGACCCTCTGTGGTTCTGTAACTCAAGCTGTTGTTTAGCCCTAAAATCTTGTAGGAACCTCTGCGAATTCTGAATAGAAATTGGTTTTATTTGGATGCAATTTTGAAGCCCTTTAAAGGGTGTTGCAGACGTGCTGAACACAGGTCCAGGGTTTCCCAGAATGCAGGCAGGATTATGCCTGGACTTGCTTTTCAACTTGTTTTATCCAGCAGATCTTTTTTCCCCCCACAAAATAAGATCTGTAGGCTGTGGATTTACAGTTCCTTAGATCCCTTTGCACTTAATCTAGTCCTTAGGTAAACTCAGAGCCAACTTGTCCCAGTCCTGTAGAGCCTGAGAGCTTAGCCCAAATTATAGTCCTTTTTGTGTTTGTTTGTTTTGCTTAAAAACTATGCGTGAGAACAACCATTTCAAGGGAACTAAGTGAAAAATTCATGTCTAATTGCTTTATAACACCTTGTTTCTCTGGCTGAACCCCACCTCATGATACTTATTTGGGATATTATCTTGTGCAGGTACTGAGACTTGGAAGCCCTTCGTGACATTTGAACCCTTGCTATGAAATGGAAAACATTTTATGTGCATTGTAAACAGGAGAAAAATCCTTAGAGGGTCCCACTCTGACACACTGTGAGTTTTATAACAATCAGTTAACTGGGTGAGCTCATAAGTGTAACAAATAAGTGTGCCAAATGTGACAGTGGTTCCAATTTCCCCTGGGTGTATTACCTGATTAACATTGATTTACTATCCTGGTCCCTGTTGGATTAAATAAAGTTCTTGCAAACAAATAATATTTCAAGTAACAGCATTAAATCCTCCCCAAAAAAACCCCAAACACAAAAAGCCATGAGTCATGTCTTTTATTCATTGCCCTGAAAAGTTGCAATCCAGGATTCTCATCAGATTTAAAGATTTTTAATTTTTTTTTTTTAAATTACTATTTTTCCTACAGTTCAGTCGCTGTAGAAGCCAGGAGCTTCTTGGGAAGGTCCATAAATGTTAATAAATACATTTTTGGTGATAGCAGCTCTAAGTGCTTTCATTTGGCAACGGTCAGAGAGAATTAATTCCCTCTGAGAATGAAGTCTAAATAAGATCAAATATTCCTTTTTTAGATTTTCAGTGGTTGCATTGAAAACTCTGGCTCTATAGAACTGGTCACCAATGAGAAATAAACTTGTTTTGCTAATTAATATTCTAAAAAGATTAAAGTTTAGTCTTCATGACTATTCTCTAGCCTCTGATATCAGCAAAAAACCAAACATCTCCCTTTCCAATATATTTGTGTGTGGTTATTTAAACCAAATTATTCACAAAGGCTTTATGGTGTGATGGATAGCAGAGAGGCTACACTCTACTGACTTTTTTTCTTTTTTAATAATAAAGATTAAACCCTGTAGGTCAGAAAAGAATGAGTAATATCCTTCCCTCTATAGCTCTCTACATCATCTGAATGCATTTTCATTCTGGGAACATGCTAATCTAATTTTAATTAATTTTTTTCCCCCCAGAAACATGGATATTTTGGAAGAAATCCGTGCCCAAAGTCTTAAGTTTGGGTGACTCATGTTAGCTACCAATATATCTGTGCTTTATGGTGGCATTAATAACCAATAATCTCTGCTTAGCATTCAAATTTCACTCACATATTTCCTAGGATAAAGGCCTTTCTGTACAAAACTAAGTTAAAAATCAAATCTCCATAATGCTTAAACACCTATATTAAGAAGCTTAGCTGGAGTTTATATAACCTTTAGATTGCCACAGTGTCTTAAAAATCTGTTTAAAGGAAGTCTTTTGGATTATCTTTTGATTACAATATATTTAGGGAATTTTTTTTTGCTGTTTTTTTTGCTCTGCATGGTAAAGCTGCAGATAAAAGCAGAATATTATGTTCCTATATCCTGTTTTAAAATGAACAGAGGGCAGTTGGTGAGTCCTCTAAAACTGTGCTGCAAAGAAGCCCAGTTCAAAATATTATGGTTCTTTTCCTTAATCCCCAAGCAGAATAAAACCCTGCCTTTACATTTTCTGTGGATGTTTATAACAAATGTAATTTTTATTACTTTGGGCTTCAGTGATGAGCAGCCAAGTGCAATGCCAGCAGAAGGTAATTAGGAAAGGGTCGCTGGGCAGCTGACAGTCTTGATCAGGGCACGTGGAAAAGAGATTTGTACAGAAACTCTTCCTGCAGCTGCAGAAATGGCCACGTAGCACAGACTTTTCTACATTCTTATTGTATTTAGGAAGTGTTTTCCATGCATTTTAAAATAATACCAATGAATCACAGAATTACAGAAACACTTAGGGTGGGAAAGACCTCCAAGATCATCGAGTCCAACCTTTAACCAGTGACCACCTGGTCAACCAGACCAGAGCACTGAGTGCCATGTACAGTTGTTCAGAAGAATAGCACTCTTAACCTAATGATAATACATCCAATTAATCTGCTTTTAGGAAAGTTGGGGTAAAGCTGGGGGGAAAAAAAGTCTGCTTGTTAAATAATGGTCTAAAATAAAAGTTACTGCACTTGTCTTTCTCACTTTTGCATTAGTGCTTAGGAACTCCATATAAATTTCCTACTTGGCAGCAGGAAAAGCAAAACATAAAAGCAATCTTTTTTTAGCAGTCCTTGAAAATATTGACAGACTTGGGATAGGCAGTTTAAAGGCAGGGAAATGTTTTCCTGTGTAAAAAAAGTTGTTTACAATAATCAAAGCATCTGAAATCAAGGTATGAGGCTTGAGTCAAACTAAGTCTCATGCTGCTCAATCCTTTGTGAAAAATGACCCCCCACATGGCATATATTCATTTCATATTTGTTGCAAAGCTTTTATGCTGCAAGAAATATTTTTGTTTGCATTTTTTCATTTCCCCCTTCCATTGATTACACTTTTTTCTCTTTTTTCTTTTCCCTTATTTCTTTTTTTATTCTTTTTTTTTTTTAAGTATTATTTTATGTAAGCAGTAATATCAGACTGCCACTCCTGTCACATAGGTTGGATGGCATGGTCTAAACCACACCAAAACCTACCCAGGTAAGCACCTAAAAATACCCATCAACATAATTTAGCTTTTAGGTTCTTGTAACTAAACACTGACAATTGAACTAGTTGTTCGGGTAGAGGTGTGTTTTTAAAGGAATAGGGATTATTTATCCCTCCAGGACATTTTAATTCAGTGTAAATCAAATCTGATGTTATTATGTGGGGATCAGGTGAAGAGAAATCAGTTGTGAAGGCATGAAAAGTTCTTCATTAGCAGGTTGGTGTGAGCAAGACATGAGTCATCATCTTGCAAGAGCTTTATGCATTCCCTTCACTGTAGGATTTTAATTGGCAAAATATTCAGTGCTTAATGACTGCAAATACAAGGTGTTATTTCTGTTTTCCCCACCTCCTGAGCTAAGCGTATCACCACGATCTTAATTACTTCCCATCCAAGCAATGTTTGCCATTTATCAGTCTGATTTACAACTTTTCTGCTTGAACCTACCTGCTAATCTTTTGCTGTCAAATAAATCCCTGAAGAGCAGGAATATGACAACTTATGGCAAAGAAGGGGAGACATCAGTGTTTTGATTGCTGTGCTAAAGGGTCCCTGGGTAAAAAGCAAACCAGCACCCCAGGGTGCCCTGAGAGTTGGGTGTTTCAGTGACTGCCATACACAGGAATGTCTACAAATCTCACATCTGTGACTTGGTGCATTTTGATTTTTATTTATTTGTTTTGCACACTCTCCATAATCCAACCTGCAGGCTACAGAGTCTTCAGGGATAGAAAGGACTGAAGGCAGGCTTCCCGTTTCCAAATTACTCTAAATTCTTGCATATTGCCTGAAAAGTGAGCTCACCCCTGTCCTAAAAGACCATGATGACTATCAGAGTGTTTGGCAACAAACCTGATTTTGCTGTACAACTACTCAGTCTCCAGTCTGTCTTTTAGCATCTTTTAAGGCACCTCTGTATGGATTCTGACAAGCCTGAACATGGAAAAGGGCTGCAGGTCAAAGTTTCACTACAATTTTCATGGCATGGTTTCACCACGTAAAGAGAGAGCAGCAGGACTCACCTCACCTTTCCTCACTGCAGCAAATGTGCTGGATGCAGAAGTGGCTTATCACAGAAACACAGAATCATGGAATGGCTGAGGTTGGAAAGGACCTCCAAGATCATTCAATTCAACTGTTGACCCAACACCATCACAGAATCATAGAATTTTTAAGGTTGGAAAAGACCTCTAAGACCATCAAGTCCAACCAACCACCATGTTCACCACTAAACCACATTCTCAGGTGCCTCATCCATATATTTTTGAACACTTCCAGGGATGGTGACTCCATCACTTCCATGGGCAGTCTGTTCCAATGCTTAACATGGATCCCTTTCCATGAAGAAATTTTCCCTAATATCCAATCTAAACCTCCCGAAGCTGGTGCAACTTGAGGCCATTTCCCCTCATCCTGTCACTTGTTTCCTGGGAGAAGAGACTGAAACTCACCTACTACAACCTCCTCCAGCCCCCTCACCAGCTTTGTTGCTCTTCTCTGGACATGTTCTAGATCCTCAATGTCTTTGTGAGGGGCCCAAAATCATTCCCACTAAACCACCTTGTGAAGAATGGGAAGAATAAGACACCCCTTAGGTACTGCCACTGGCAGGATGGAGTAACAACCATGATGGGAAACTTTCTTTTACAGGCTCCTTTTTACCAGTGGCCTCTGTAGCCCTGTCACTGTGGCTGTTGGGACTTGTCTGGCTTGGGCAGAGGAATTCTGCACATGGAATTCCACTGTAGGGTCAGGATTTAACCACTCTTAGGATTAGGTAGCATTTTTACCATTTATTTTCATTTTTATCTCTGATTTGTTGGAAATTTGGCAAGTGTCCTGAGAAGCTGAACCCAATACTCCTCTTTGGTAATTATAATCAATATTTTTTAGCAGCAATCCCAAGAAAGCCCCATCTTAAGACAGGAATCCCACTGTACCTGGTGCTGTTCAAAACAAGAACAAGGAGGCCCCACCACCAGCAGCTCTATGGCTTTACCAACATCACCTTCTGTTGTAAGAAAATTGAAAAAAAGCCCCAACAACCCTTCAGGAGTGGAGAACTGCTTTACTTTTACACACCTACTTCCAAGGCAATTACATAAGCAAATTGAGGATTCTTGCAAACTATGAAAGAAGCATGGTGCTCTCATATTTTAATAATATCTGATTGCTTCTCATTCAAGCTGTGACATAACAGAGAAATTAATTAAAACAAATGTCACTGTAGTCATATCTATAATGAATTTCAGTGCCCTAAAACACTCCAGAAATTGACACAGGAGCACAAGAAATTGTATTAAAAGGCTATGGCATTTAGTGGGCACTTGATAAAGGGTAGTGATATAAATCACAGCAACAGTTTTAGGTACTTGAAATAATCATTTATTTATACACAGCTGTACTGTCTGGGGACCCTGGATGGGATCGTGCCCTGCTTTATCATCCATGTGCTGTAAAGACACTCTCCTCTCCTCTCCTCTCCTCTCCTCTCCTCTCCTCTCCTCTCCTCTCCTCTCCTCTCCTCTCCTCTCCTCTCC
>JAWWMO010000138.1:70622285-70635412 GCA_035047845.1 Dendrocincla fuliginosa | reverse complement strand
ATAAAAATCTGTTCTGTCTTTTCGTTTCCTGGCATTGCTCAGATTAGGAAATGAAAACAAAACAATTTAATCACATCAAGTTTGATTTATGACGGACATCCAGGTTTATAATGCACAAGTGTTCGTACTTGTCTATTAAAATTAACTAACCATGGTTTAAAGTGGATGGAGAGATTAAGAATTTTCACAAAAACTAATAAAACTGTCCATGCTTACATGCTAAATGTTACTGAAAAAATGATGTGAACGTGGTCTATCAATTGGTGCTCATGTAGGCTAAGAACTTGACATTTCTGACATTAAACAAATGAATAATTATGTTGGCTCAAATAGTAGAAATCGATGCTTCAGCTGCAAGGTCTAATCCCCCTGTGTAATCCACAAAGCAGAAAGACTTTCTGTCCACAAAATGTTCTTTGAATTGAATTGTTTACTCGAAATTATGAGGTTTTATACGCAAGTTATTTGGTGAAAACTTTATTCCGGGGGCATCAGCAGAGGTGATTTGAAACTTCCTTTGCCTGTGCAGGTTTGGATTGTTTTTACTGTTTTTCCTCTCTTTATAAACCCAAACACTTGCAATCATAAGACAATATCCACAGTGAAACCTACATGCATGGTGGGTTTTATTTATGATCTCTAAGACCATCGAGTCCAACCACAAACCCAGCGCTCCCAAGGCCACCACTAAACCATGTCCCCAAGTGCCACATCCACATTTCTTTCAAATAAGAAACTTAGCAACAAGCACTCAAATATCTGTGTACCAAAATATCTCTGAGTTCAAAGTCATTGAGAAGGAAGCAAATGGTATTTAGTTCTTATGGAAGGTTGTGTTAATCAGGGGTGAATAGATTAACGACACAAACATTTCTGATCCAAGATAGGTGAAAAAAATCATTAGACATCACTGTTCTGGAGTATGCTGTTTAACTTTACAGGTCCTAAATAATTCCAGAAGAGTCTGTGCTGGGGTAGGGAACTTGCAAACAAGCACTGGTGAAACTCCGTGATCTTGTTCCTGCCTGGGAGGTTCATTGCTATCTAGATGCACATTCTGGTGAAGCTCTGAAGTAACCAGCAGGTAAATAACCATAATATTGTTCTGTTTTTTCTGATTATTGACTTCATCACCCATCTGTGCCTATTTGTTCTTCTGCTGGAAAAACAATGTTCCTCTGGACTATGTTGAAACCTGCTGTGTTCAGATGAGGAAGGCAAGCGAGAAGAGGCAGTAGGAGGTTTGTCCCCTCAGGCTGCCACTTTGATATTTTCCATGTAATTTTTTCACAGAGGAAAATAGGGAAGTTGTTGTGTAGATCTCCTGCCTGCCTGCCATAGGGCTTGTTTCTGTTGCAAGCAAGGAAAAGGACGATAAGTAGAAGTGAAGTGTCATCAGCACCTAATGTTGCAGACGAAGTGTTGCCTGGGTTGTGAGGACCATCCTTGCTGCCTTCAGAGCACCCTGAGAAGGCAAGGCCAAGTGCAAGGTCTTGCACCAGGGCAATCCCAGGCACAAATACAGTCTGGGTGGGGAGTGGATTGAGAGCAGCCCTGAGGAGAAGGATTTGGGGGTGTTGAGTGATGAGAAGCTCAATGTGACTTGGCCGTGGGAGCCCAGAAACCAACTGTGATGGATGGGACATTTATGCAAGGATAAAAACAGACTGCAAATCAGATATAAAATTCCAAAGCAAAAGTGTTGATGGCTGAAAGAAGCGCCTAGTGGTGTTAACTGAAAAGTTTGGAGACTTTCATATAAAAGATTTCTAGATTATCTTTAATCCAAAAATGCACAAATAATAAGGCATTAGCATCTTAAGCAAAAAAGGAGCAGAGGAAGGAAGGATTCCAGGCTTATCTCTCTGAATAATTAGCTCTAAAAAAAATGAAAAAAAAAAGCTTAAAAAGAATATAAAAAAAAAGACTAATCTGCAAAGCATAATAAGATCTTGGGGTCAAGATACATTACATTACAATAGAATTGTATGTTTAGCAAAGGTTCCTCAGTCCATTAAGTAAAAGAAAGTGAGGAAGGAATAAAAGATGTTGATAGACCTACTAATTACATTAAATATGGGTAGAAAAAACAATAAATATTTTGCCTTAGTTTGCAACAGAAAACATAGGGGAATAAGAGGGTGGAAAACAGGAATGACAGTACAGAAAATGGCACAACAGTGATAGAAGAAAACTGTGGCATTCTCCAAACAGGTGGATCACATGATTTTAGAGTCACAGTTGTATTATCAACAAGTGGGGATCATGACTAACAAAGAAAAAGCAAGGACATTAAACATGGGACAAAGACTGAAGAAGAGGTATAATGGAAAAGAGGTGAGAATCACTATGGAAATATGCAAGGATTTGTACTTAAAGTCCCATGAATACAGAAAGCTCCTTGAGAGGAAACCAAGATAACTTGCTTTATTTACTTGACAACGAGTCCTGAGCAAGGATGCAACTTCCCTCTTTACACTTTTCAGGAAAACAACAGCAGAGAAGATAAAAGGAGCTATGGGTGCTAAAGAACATCAAAGTGCAAAAAGCTGCAACATTTTCCATGACCTTACTGACTCCAGGTAAAGATAGTAAGAAATTAGAAGGCTCATAGCTCCTAAATTTCTGGGGATCTCGAACAGTCTTTCTATAATGGGGTGATTAAAACCCTGTGCTTTAGCAGAGGTTCATATAGGGGTAGGAGTTGGAATTTACTGAAGTACAAAACTAAAAATGGTGAAAATCTTTTCAGGGATTTTATGAGCAGTGCAGAATGGCACAGGAATCCCACAGGCTGTGCACATCTGCCCACTCCATGCAGATGTGTAATATGCTCTGAAACACCAAGCAGCTGCTAGAAAGCTGAATGCCTCCTCTCCACTGCAGACACCTCCATGTGAGCAAACACCTCCTGGTGTCTGTGCCAACAGAGAGCTCCAGATACGTCTGTCTGTCTCCCTTGACTACAAAGAGGGCTCAGGGCAATGAGCTGAAATGCAGATGCTGCTGTGTGGTTGAATGAGACGAGCTCCATTTGGGCTGTGCATGTCACGAGCATTTAAAAAAATCAATGCAAGTGTCTAGAAAATGACCCCGAGGCTGTGGTTGTTGAAGAAGGTTGAGAGAAGATGTGACAAGTGTCTTCCACTGGGTTAAAGGCAGCAGAGGTAGAAACAGGCTCTTCCTGTTCACTAAATGTGGGGAAACAGAAGTGGTTTAGATTACAGCAAGAGTGATTTGTGCTCTCTATGTAGGAGGCTTTTCTCAGAGGAAGGAAAGCCAAGCCCTAGAAGAAACTGTGTGGTGAGAAATTGCACCGCTGCCCACAAAAACCAGACTGGGGAACAGTGTGAGGGTGTTTCCCTCAGGTTCAGCTGGATACCAGGTTGGCATTTTTCAGGTTGTGGTTGGGATGATATATTGAGTCTCTGCCAGCACTATTTTCTACTCTTTTTCTAATTAAAATAATATCAGACCTAAAAATCATTGTTTAACGTATTACTCCAATTTTTACCGTGGTTTTTGAAAATATGTGTAGCTTATTTTTTCAGAATCTTCTGTATTTTCCTGCCCTGAACATACAAAATGAGGTCAAAACAGACTGAGCAGTGAAGGCAGCATATATCTCTTTGTTCCTACATTTATTTTCCCAGAATCCCTAAAACCTTTGATTTCGACCTCAGCCCAAAAACTTTCCCTTCTATTAAAACAGAAATTCTCACTTTAATTATTCAAGCTGCTTCCAGTTTAATTCCACCTGCTCTTTTCCCCTCTTCCTATAGGTAAGTCACCTGTTGTGCCCACTCACCTGCCTTCAGCATCGCTGGGTTTGAAAATTACCTTTTCTTCACTCAGGTGTTCCCAAGCACTTTTAACATGAAACCAGGAATGTCAGATTTCTGCTCAGAAGGAAGATTTTCATTTATGTTTGCAAGCAGAGTTATAGCTACAGAGGAGCCGAGGTTTTCACTTGTTGTGTTTTGTGAAAACTCTACACTGCATCAACTTCACCTTGTCTGGATTTTACATCGAGTCGTATAACTCAGAAACTTCAGTGAAGATTGTTTTATTTTCTGTAGCCCAGATGAAATATACTGGGGGAAAAGATATTCAGGCAGCTTTGTTTAAAACTCTGCTCTTGCTCTTTGTGTTGATAAAGGTGATGGTGCTTCCAAAAGTGTCAGCTGCTCCACATTGGATCCTTCATCATCCAAAGAGGTTTCTGTTGTTCACTCAAACTTTCAACTAGACTTCCAGCCACACAGTGCTCTTCTTGCAGTTTAGTTGGAGGAATGATGTGAAGGCTGGTACCCCAACCTGGGCTTGCTCCTCTAAGGTAAAACACCAAGACGCAGAGTCCAAAGAGGGGCTGCAAATAGTTCACTGAGCAGGTTTGTTCAGATCTGCACCCCAGGGATGGCTCATCTCCCTCCCTGCTCTGCAAAACATTGGCCAGTCCTTTCATCACCTCTCTCTACATCATTGCTCTGTGAGGATTTGAGAGTTAACTGTGGTTCCACAGGTGGGGATGGGAATTTCTGGTCATAGATTTACAATCAATGAGTAAATTGCTTATGAGTAAACTCTATTGGGACTTGGTGTAGGTTCTTTCTGAGTGCCACCACATGTTGTGTGCTTGACTTGTCAAGCTCGATTTTTTTATCAGCTTTGGGGAAGGTTCTGTGTCTTTGTGCCTGTTTGTACTTTACTTGAGCACAGGAAGATCCTGGCATTGACTGAAGCCTCTGTGGGGCCCTAAGTCATATCTTATCCTGAGTTTTGAGCCTTTCTGTAGAGCATAATGTTTCAACTCCTCTTTTTTTCCCCTTCTCTGTATGTAGTGCTCTCCTAGGTTTGACTCTTCAGTCCTGTGAGTAATGGCTCTCAGATGACACTTGGAGTTACAGCATTTTCTCTTGCAGTGGCTTTGTGCACTCACAAACCTCCAGGAAAGAAGGGACAATGTGACATGATGGTGAAAGCTGATGTAGTTTCAAAGGCTGGTTCCAAAAGCTGTTCTGGGCTGCCTGTCACACTGAATTATTGCAGCGAGTTTTGCACACTCCCTATTATTTCTTTATGCCCTATTTGAAAAGGCTGTAAAACCTTTTTATGGATATCATTATCTCAGTTTAATTTAAATGCCAGCCTCTCTGAATAGGATGACCTTGTGAATTCCCAGCTTCCAGAGGGGAGTTATGGCCATTGCTGTCCACCCCTGTAAAATGTGTATCTGCTCACTAAGAACCAACCACCTGACATGAAAGAACAACAAACAATGTCCTCTGCTACCCAGCTTTTAGCTCTTCCAAGGATGGTGAAAGCTACACAGAAGAACAGGCTGATCTTTGGTACCCAGAAACTGAAAAAGGTGTTGCTGAGATAAAACAATTTAGGAGGATGGGACAGATGTAGCTGTTCCTAATTCTTGAGAGTGATTCATGTAACCTTTAGAGGCCCCTCTAACACCCTTTTCCCCACCATGTTGCAGTATTTTTCCTGCTTGCATCATCTGTATGAATTTCTAATCCTTCTTGGAATTCTGTAACAATTTGGGAGCTCAAGATAGTGTGAATTCTTCAAAGGAAATATTTCCACTTATCTGGTCCCTTCTGATTGCTTTGCTTTCCTTCCTTTTCCTTGTTGTAAGAGAGGGGGCAAATAGGAATGTTTTGACTTCATTTGCTCAATAATTTATTAGTTTGTGCACCTCTTCCTTAAGCCCATTTCTTCAAAAACAAACACTGTCCACATTAGCAAAGATAATGACAGCATTTAAGGATTGGAAAGTTCCTCTCATTTCATTTGCCCTTCAAGATTAGCCTAATCACTTTCTAATCCCTCCCCTTTTGGCTCTCTATGATTTAGTTATCCAAATCCAATTGCATTTATTTCCACTTAACCAGTTATCTTATGGTTCAACCCAAGACTGTCACTTATGATCTCTGATTTCTCAAAGTGTTTTAAATCAATTTAATTAATTTCCATCTAATCTCTCCAAGAACTTTCGGGATGTTGCTTTCTACACCAATTAGCCTCTCGAATTACTGGCATGTGCTTGTTAAGAAATTTCCTCTTCTCTCTGAGTTCCTTTCCATGTAGCTGTTGAGTTCATGGCCCTTGTGAGGGCTGAGGGAGCTTGAAAGTTGCTGCTCTCCCTTTTTTTTTAATGGGTTTCTGCTCTGAATGTTGTTTGCAAAACAAAGAAAAGGTCAGAAAGTTATCTAGTAACTATGAGATAAATATCTGCTTCACCCTGACTTTTTAGGTTAAAACATTTAACAGCCTCAGTCTGAAAAAGTTTATTTTTCTTTGGCAACTGTTTGGATAATTTACATGTTAACGTGTAATACATATATATATAAAATCAGACTTGGGAACATATGTGTATAAAATATGTCTGAATGTATATACAAACATCTTAATATCTGCAAAACTATTACTTGCCATCTGTAATTAACAAGTTACTTATTTTGCATCTCTATACTGCTTTATGATCTTCTGTAGATTTAAAGACTTATTTTGGATTATGAGCTGACCTGGCTGGCCAGATGAATACAGCAGAACCTCAATTTCTCACTACAATTATTTAAGGCACAAAGAGGAATTCAGCACAGGAATTTAGAAGAGTGAGAACAAGGCAGGTTATAATCCTACCTGGAGCTGGAAAAAAGAGGGAAGAAGAGAACCACACACCGAGTGTAGGAGAAGCAACCAGAGCAGAGGTCAATGTGATGACTCAGTGTTGTGTTTATGCACCTCAAATGATTCTGTGTGACTAAATAAGAGTTGCATTTAACTCCCTGCTTGCAGGAAATTATTTCCCTTTAGTCTTCCTGGAAGTCTTTGGCAGGAAAAGGACAGACACTCCCTCTAGTGTCCTGTTATTGAGAGCAAAATAAAGCTCAGTCTATTTTTTTGGGCATTGGCTGTCCCCTTCCTTGATTTCTCACATACATGCTGATTCCAGCCTGGTTTTTAAAATCCTTCCACCCCAATTGCTCCAAACTGACTGCACTGAGATGAAAGTAGAACTTCCCTGTGAGAGCTCCATTTGAATCAGGAGTGGGACTAATGGGAACAATCATCTGTCGTGCTGTAGGACTTGAGCAGCCTGCTCAGAAACCTGGCACTACAAAAGCCAGGATCAGAAATACTAACCCTGCTGGAAGAAACTTCTGTTTTATATATGGAGATGATGGGAAATGTCCCAGTGCCCAAGAGAAGTAAAATAATGATTGACTACACACTCTTACAGGGTTCTGAGACTCTCCAGGATGGATAATAAAAACACATTTAGAGGATTCAGTGGGCTAAAGAGGTCCCCTATTGTCCCCATTAGTGGCAATGGGCAGAATGTGCCCGATGCTTTACACCCTGCACAATGCCCTGGCTTGGGAAAAAGTAATTTTGGAGTGTTTATTGGAGCTCCAGGGTTAGTTTTGGATTGCTTTTAACACTGCCTGCTTCTGTGGAAAGGCTAAGCAAATGCCTGGGCCATAAATCCAACCCCCATGTCATGGAAATGTTTTTGAAGCTCCCAGTAAAGCCTGCTTGAGTTTCTCTTTGAGTTTTACATGCCTTGGTTGCAAATATTCAAAATGAACAATACCCCAATTCTTCACAGCTGCTCAGGTCAAACTTGCTTGTTCTTGTGTATTTTGCTTTTGTGATTCTTTGTGTAGATGAATCTTTTGTTTAAGGCATGGGGTTAAGGAACAATTGTTCTTCATACAAACACTCCTGTTCAGCTGTGGATGGACTGATTTAGCTGGAAGCAAGCAAAGTCTTTGTCCATTAGTGACTATTCACTGTGTTTCCATGTAGAAGTCCAGGGAATTGAAACATGACATCAGGTGATTTATATCCAATTATTCAGGACAGGTTGGTGAAATGCTGTGGCTGAACAATTTATGGAATTGGACACCTCTGCCTTTGTTTGTCCCTGAGTGGGTGAGAACATAGGAGAAGTTTGGAAAATAGAAAAGCCCTGCACAAATAGATTATTGACACCAATCTACAACTTCAAACCTTATAGGATAACAGAGGAATAAAAGAGAAGCAAGTACAGGCTCTGTCACATTAGTGACAACTAACCAGCCCTCTTCTCCAAGATGTTTCCAGAACTCAGCAGAAAGTTTGTAAAAATTATAATAAACATGAAACGGTGAAAGTTTAACTGTCTACAAAGCATTGCAAAAAATAGCAAGTTTTAACTTTCAGATCATCTTTGTGTCAGGGTTTCTTCCCCTTGCTTTAGTGAAGACATCTACACCTTCCTTCTTCCAATAATACCTTACTTGTGTGACCTGTGGGGGGTGGGTTAGAGAAAAATGATCTTTAAGGTCCCTTCCAACCCCAACCATTCTATGGTTCTAAATTGCTTCCCTCTCCTGCTCTGGAACTTGATGAGTTTTTATATTCCCAGATCTGCTTTTTCATTCCTCATCTGATTAGCCCTGTAGGGAAGAGGGAGACCAGTGATTTCCAGAGCAGCCTTTTAACATCAGTGAGCACCAGCAGGGGTTCAGGTGTCAGTCTTCAGAAGTGGATCTCAAGAAGCAGCAGCTCTTCAACCCTCTGCAAAAATGTGCTCAGTTCCCCACCACTCACACAGGACCTGGAGCTGGTCCCTCTGGAACTGCTGTGGTGTTGTTGACACCACCCAACTCGTAAAGACATTGAATGGTTTGGGTTAGAAGGGACTTTAAAGACCACCCAGACCACAGGCAGGGACACCTTCCCCTGGCCCAGGTTGCTCCAAACCCCATCCAACCTGGCCTTGGACACTTCCAGGAATGGGGCAGCCACAACTTCTCTGGGCACAGACACCCCATCACACAAGATATAGTAGTTTCTTGCACCCCTTATACAGCACTGAGCCATGTAGGGATCAAGTAAGTCCCAAAACTGGAAGCCAGGACGAGAGGAGGAATACTCAGAGCAGATTAGAGGCTTTGTGTCTCAAGAATTCCTGTTCATCAAGTCAGTGTGTGATGGAAAACATTCCATGTTATTGGTCTGCAGATAAAAGAGGGAAGGAATCAGCAGTAAATGACTGACAAGGTAAAAATAATATAACCCTGCCAGGGATTGAAGGGAGAGAAACCACTTGAGGGGATGTGGAAAGAGGCAAAACGAGCACATGAAACAGAGAAGGAATGAAGACATGGAATATAGCAGAGAAGAGGTGAGTGTTAAAGTGGATTAAATATTTCATTCCATTAATATTTAAATTTGTGTCATCCTGGCTAACTTTCCAGGACAGAGAGTGCTGGAAGAAGGGTTGCATTCTTCAAGAATGAGGAGCTTTGCTGACAAGAGTCAATAGACCTCCCCATGAGCTGCAATAAAATAAAAACTGGCCTTGTAGGGGCGTGGAGAGGTCTGAGTGTGCTGAAATCCTTCAAATACCCTCAGGTGAGAAGAGCAGTGAGCCCTGGCCAGGAGAAGGAGGCTGATGGACCCACTCCCTGCCATGTGGGGAGGTGCAGCAAAGCTCGGGCTCCTGAACTTTCCTGTCCATCTGCTTTCATTTTGCTTTGAAGACGAGCTGGCTTAGAGAACTAGGACAGTTGCATTGCCACGACGCTTTCATCTTCCAATTTTCCTGGCCTTCATTTGTTGCTGTTTTGCTCTCATCTGGCTGCAGCTATTTCTCAGTACATTGTATTCAGCCTTTCTGGATGAGATCCTACAGCGAGAACACACTCTGGGTACCGGAGTCATAATAACTGTTTCGTTTACTTATCCAAATATATTCACTAATAATACTGTTTTGTTTAGCAGACATCCACTGCTGCAAACCACTTGAAAACCATGTCATACGGAGGCCCAACAGGGCATTATTGTCATGTGGTGCAATCAACTTTTCTGATTTTTTTCAGTTTAAATTTGCTGTCTCCTTCTTTTTTTCCTGTGCTTCCTCAGAAGGGGCTCTTTGGGAATACTGCCACCTTATATTTGTCACATTTTGTCACATAGGTACAGCAAAGACTTTCCATCCCAGGGAACCTCATTATACCACCTTTATGTAAAGTGATTAAACTCTATTTTAAAAGTATTTAAGGGTTTCAAGTTTGTAATTTGGAGTTGTATTTCAACAGCCACAAACTGACACCCATTTTTTCTCACAAGTCACTGATGTGCAAAATTCTAATTTCCATTTTGTTTACTTGTTCTTCATTTGGGGCACCTACCCCAATACTCCCAGCTGTGAGCAAGTGGCATCTCCCACATGTCTGGTTCATCATCCCAAACCTCCTCCACACATCCCTTCCCACCTGTGCTGGTGTAACCCCTTTTCCCATCATTTACCATGTTCATTGAAGGCTTTGAAAAAGCATATTAGAGAAAGGCACAGCCCACATTTAAATTTGCAACAAACACATAGCTAAGAGATTTTGTTGATGTGCTTAAACTGGATAGATGACCCATCCCAGGAAGTGTTCAAAGCCAGGCCGGCTTTGAGCAACTGGTCTATTGAGTGGCATTCCTGCCCATGGTAGGGAAGTCAGATGTTCCTTAAGGTCCCTTCCAATCCAAAACATTCTGGGATTCTGTGAAACTGTCTTGTACTGTGTATCTTAACACTGCATAGGAACTGAGTAGTGATATCCTCTAGAAACTGTGTCCTACAGACTCTCCTTGTCCAAGATGAGATATGAAAATGAAGCCCCTCTCGCTTTGTCCTTATTTTTCTTAGAAATGCATCAATATTTAGAACTCCCACCAAATAGGAAGAGTTAAGTGTGCACATGGGACAGAGCACCTGCAATGTGCTGCAGCAAAAAAACCTCGGATTGGGAAAAAAAACGAGGAATACAGTCTGTCTGCCTTGATTTTCTCTCAGGTTTTAATGTGGTATCCTTGTCTCTTGTGAACCATTCCCCACCACGTCTTCTCTGTGAATAATCTCCTGGAGAGGCAGGATGGCTGTGGTGAGACAGGCAGTGCCACATCTGTCAGCATCTCCTGGTTTTGCTCCAGCTGTGCCTCTGCCTCTCCTCTGCCAGTTCCTTTGGTGCCTCTCACGTCAACCTGCCAAAAATCAAATGGTGCTCTAGTGGAAATAATCCTGTGCTCAAAATAAGTCCCCAGGAAATAGGTTTTCTAACCTGCAGGCTTAATTCCTCAGGGATTAGTGTGTGTGTGACCAAGCCATCTGCTGGCATTGGGCATCTGTATCTTCCTCACATTGTTGGTTATCATTCCTCACCCCCACAAAACACTTATACATGTTGTTTTGAATGGGAAGAAAGTAATTCTTTTTGCAAAAGATGGTCTGAAGTCTTCTCTCTCTGAGGGACATTGAGATCCTTAAATCATTCCAAGCTTCCTTGGAGTGATCTCAAGGGTAACTTGAAGTCCTTATCTCAGAGGGCTGTGTGCTACATTACAGCTGATAGCAATAACCCATTATTTGCTGATGGTTTTTCTGATAATTACTGCTTTTTCCCCACCTTTTTTCCTGTTCATTATGATTTTATGTTCCTTCTGTTTTAATTTTTGGCAGTTGTGTTTTGCTGTGAGGCTTCATTAGTGTAAAGATAGTTTTGATGCTGGATATGTGTTTCTTGCTTCCATTATCCACTGCAGTAGGACTCTGGGAAAACTGGGAAGGGTTTCCAAAGCACTGCTGTTATATGGGGACAGTCTTCATACAAATCTGAAATCAATGTTTGAAAAGGAACTGAGTAATGGAAATGAAAGGTGATTATTTCCATTATATAACTAGCAAATGGAAGTCCAGTGAACCATCCAAGGAAGCAGGTTGGGAGCTCAAACAAGGGACAGGATGAGAGGAAAGAGTCTCAAATTCCACCAGGGAAGGTTTAGTTTGGGTATTGGGGAAAATATCTTCACCCAAAGGGTGGTCAGGCATTGGAAACAGGCTGTCCAGGGGAGTGGTGGAATCACCATCCCTGGAAGTGTTTAAAACGTATCTGGAAGTGGCACTTGGGGACAAGGTTTAGTGGTGAAGATGCAAGTGCTGGGTTAGCAACTGGACCTGATGGACTTAAAGGTCTTTTCCATCCTTAACGATTCTATGACTCCGTGACTCATTTTTCTTTAGCTTTATTGAGATTCCACCCCACATTCAGGAGTTGTCTTAAGCAAAATTTGGGGATTGGACAAAATCTTTGGCAAAAAGTAAATCTTACAGACTCTGTCTTCTCATTGCCATCAGTGTTGGAGGAGCAGCAGCCCAAAATTTACATGTGTCTTGTGAGTTGTACCATAAAACCAAACAAGTGTGAGTGATTGAAGAGATCTGGGAGTAAATAGTGTTCAGGGCTGTCAAACTGACAGTTTTCAGACCTGCTGTATAACCATTAATGAAGCAAAAAAAAAAGAAAAAGGAGTCTGCATTTATCTAAAGGCAGCAAAATGTTTGGATTTCTTACCAACAGAGTAAAAAAGAGCTCACAAACCAGTCTCATTCAGCTGGAAATTTTACCTTATTTTCTGTATTTCTGTGGTTTTTTTTATTTTCATCCAGAAACTGAAACTGTTAGACCAACAATTTAAGGAGTTTCTAGTTAATCTTCTCAGATTTACTGTCAGGAGAGGGTTTTTTATACAACTTTCATTACAAGCTGGAAACATCATAGTTTGTTAACATTTCATATGACACATGAGCCAAGTTTTTATCGGGAGACTTACGATGGATTTATTGCAGGATAACAGAAAACAGGGTTTGAGTCATTTATTTCTAAACTGGAAGCTCACTCAAAACACCCCAAGGCATTTTTTACAACCATAAGGCTCCTTCCAGGGGCACTAAGAAATCCCCAGAGAGACTCTCATACTGATTTACTTCGAGTGTAAAGTCTCCAGGGCTGGTGGCAGATCTTAATCTGTGGCCTCATGAGATAAATCCACATTTTCCACTTTGAACTGCAGTTCAAGCTTCAGTTTGAAGCCAACTTGCAACTTTAAGGTCCTTTATTTTTGCTTTATCTTTTCACTATGGATTTTGATTCCATGAACTGCTTGGCAGGATGTCTTCTGTAGTTTTTTTATTTCCTCACGTGTCTTATTTGGCTGATAAGAAAAGAAAAGAAAAGAAAAGAAAAGAAAAGAAAAGAAAAGAAAAGAAAAGAAAAGAAAAGAAAAGAAAAGAA
>JAWWMO010000138.1:70611233-70622256 GCA_035047845.1 Dendrocincla fuliginosa | reverse complement strand
AAGAAAAGAAAAGAAAAGAAAAGAAAAGAAAAGAAAAGAAAAGAAAAGAAAAGAAAAGAAAAGAAAAGAAAAAAAGATCAACCAATCTTGCAGTAGGACACTGTACAATCATTTCATCATCATCAATTATAAAATAATATAATAAAATTAAACGTAATAATTTAATTTTTTATTAGCATTATTATGTTATTTTATTTTCTCATCTGGAATTTCATGGCTCTTGGCAAAATCAACAGCCTTTCCCAGCAGTGAATCAGTTTTCACTATGAGGACTTTGTATTGTGTTTACAGAAATCTGTCTTGTAGGTTCTCCTCTAAAAACCACTTAGAACTTCCTTTATTTGGCTCTAAATACTGAATTGACTTTCTTACTGCTACTGCCTTTGGCAGTCCTGTGATAAATGGCTTTTCTGCATTATATGTCTCATGGTCACAGAAAAAATTCAGTCCTGAAAACTTTGCATCATCTGGATGATCAAAAGAAACTTTTGAAACAAAATAGGAGTGTGTAAATTTGTTAGTCCCAAATGCACCTCTTTCCTGGAATCCTTCATGTTTTGGACACCTTCAGGACCTTTGTTAATAATACTTGTTTTTTCCATAAATGAGAAGGGTTCTGTCCAAGTCAGAGCCACCACGAACATGGACATTTTGTCTGGTTGAAGTGCCTCTCTGGCCGTGCTATTTGACAATGGCTTGGCTGTCCTAACTCAAAAACTTCCTTACAATCCTTGCTTTCTCCCCTCTGCAGTTTGGCCCTAAGTGATTTCCTACTGAAAATGCACCTGAAGAGCAATTCCAGTTCCCCTTCCCTTGACCAAAAACAAGCCACCTTTGCAAACCCTAAACAGCTGCAGGAGACAAAATGTATGGATCCAAGTCCTGAGCTGAATGAGTTAATTACTGCTCTAATCAGTAATTACAGTCCAAAATCTGGGTTTTGTGGGCCTTAATGGTCTTCCTGGACTGGAATTTTTTCCCTGGGATAAAACTAGTTATTCAGCTGAAAAGAAGGGGAGAAAACACACCAATCTCCACAAAATGGAGGCAGAATTTAATTTGTATTTATGTTGCATCCAGATGTACGCACTAGGAGTGCAGTCTGGACCCTCAAAGCAGCTTTACTACTGTTGTTTCAGAATCTTCTTTTGCCTCACACATACACAAACCCGTCACCTAAAATCTTAGCCTCCATTAAGCCTATATCCTGGATTATTTTAAGCAGATATAAAGCAGCAACATTATTCCGATTTTATTTAATCTTTCTGGTCCAGTTAACTTCAAATCTTCAGAAAGTCATGACCAGCTGAATTGGATTAATGCTATGGTTCTGATTCATGCTAATATTTGCAGAATCACGTTTTCAACTTTTCTTTCCAACTTCAAGACCTTCTACAGTGGTAAATTGATATTTTTTAAAAGGTATCATAGAATCTTAAAATCACAGAATGGGTTGGGTTGGAAGGAACCTTAAAGATCACCCCATTCCAACTCCCCTTCCACTATCCCAGGTTGCTCCAAGCCCCATCCAACCTGGCCTTGGACACTTCCAACCTGTGCCAGGGTGTCACCACTCACAGAGTCAGGAATTTCTTCCCAATATTCACCCACTTCACTTATTTTAAATGCCTTGTAAATGGGAAAGTAGGCTGTGATTTGAATGATCTAAAGCCAGGGGAAATTGTAACTGCTGTTTTCTGCTCCTGAGTGTTGATTAAAAGAACTTGCTCAAAGAGACATCTTTGGTTTAGATTTACAACATATGGTGCATCACCAACAAAGATGTCCTCTGACCCTTGTGAAATAAGAAGTGTTCATTCACATATTTACAATGAATTTTCAAGGGTCCTAATCAAGAGGCAGAAATATGTTTTATGTAAATACACATCTTATTGAAAGACAGGAATCATCAAGCCTATTTTTGTAAAATGTACTCTTCAAACAAATACATATTCTTTTCCTGAGCCATATGTTGTAGTTGTAAGAAGCAAAGGCAGAAATACTCAGAATTACCAGAAGCAATGAAGACCCATATACTCTTTTTTCCAATTCCTATCCCATCTTGTTGCAATGCATGTCTTGGAAATACTTTGTTGGATTATTTGACAGAAAAATATAATCCTATTCCAGTGTCATAAGGTTCCAAGAATCACTGCACAAGTTCTTCCAAAGCTGAAAGTCAAACTCTGTCATTTGGAAGGGACAAATATATGACAAAATGGGCTCTGCAGGTTAATGGTCTGCACTAATCCTTTGGGTTGCAGGTAAAAATAAGCACTGCAATCTTAATATGGAAAAAGACCAAGAGTAACTGGGTGGGAGGGAAATACTGCTGGGAAGGACACATGGAATACTTTGCTTTGATATTCAACCACAAATTAGCTGTTTGCTCAGGCAGTGGAAACTGGAATAGAGAATCTCGGGGAGCTGGTATATGAATTAGCTCAAATGAAACACAGCAGATGTTTGCCCAGATGTTTGTGCAAAAAATAGTGGGTTTGTGCCCTTTCCAGATGATGAAAGTGCACACGCAGCACATCCTAGTCATTAAATTTTCACTCTGAGAATGCATTTTCAAGGAGTCATTTTTTTTACTCTTAAGTCATTTTTTTTACTCTTCAAAGCAAATGACAGCAGGCATTGGGGAAAATAGACCTGTTGGGAAAACACACATCCATGTTTTGTTCCTTGAAAGGTTTCAGCTATGCTTATATGGCACATTGAGTTTCCAGTCTTAAAAAACATATGCACAGGTGGTCCCTTTGCATTTATATCTGTAAAGTTAAGCACATGTCTCTGTCTCCCCAGAACCAGAATTTATTCATCACTTAGTCTAAGTATCTATTGAAATATTTAAGGAGAGGAAAGTACCTTTTAATATTTTATAATTCATGTAATAATTGTGATAAGCAGATTTTTAGCTCTGTGTTAATTAACAAAGAAAAAAAAATCCTTTTTTATCTGTAGTTTATGGCAAGAGCTAGAAACTATCCAGGGAAATAAAGAAGCTTAAAATAAAAATAAATATCTATAGAAATTAACACAATATTGCCTGAAAGATGATGTGCAGAAGGGAGAACCTGAGCATGGCTTTAGGATAAAAGGGGATGATCCTCCCTCAACTTTATTGGGCCAGACAGCATCATAATAGTGGAATCATTAGTTACCTGATCATGTACCAGCAAAATTTAGGAGATTCTCTGTTCTTTCTGTTCTTTCTCTGTTCTTTCTGATTCTCTGTTTCATTTTCCTTCAAAACTTACAATACAATCTGCAGTATCCTAATGAGTAAAACAGATATAATTAACAGATTTATAATCCTAGAGCAAAATAATTGCAAGACTCAATCTCCTGCTCTGGGAAAGAAACTATTTAGATTTACTACAACCATCAGTTACCCAGAAATTTACCACATTAGCTTTGGCCATACTGATAACTATAAATAAAGAATTTTTCTCCTCAAGTCACTATTTTGTCAGGAAAGATGTTCAGCATAGTGTCACACCTGAGCCAATGATGCTCTCATGGGATGCAACTTCTTCTGAATGAGCCTGAGACTGCATTTTTCATGCCCAGTCAGCAGGGCAATGTCTGTATTTCTGTTTCAGTTGGAATGGGCTCATGTCAAGTTTTTCAGATGTAACTTGTTTCACCCACTTTGACTCAGAATGCATTTGTCAGGTTGAAAAAAAAATGGAGTTTGAAAGGAAAAGCTACTAAGAGCAGCATATAAGACATTCTTCAGAGAGAATGTCCAGCTTCAAGCCAGTATTGATTTTATTTATTAGACACTTGGACAGCTGAATGAATTGAGCAGAACCAAAGCAAATGTGTCTCAGTGAAGGGTATCAAAGATTAGTCCTATATATACATATACAGGTATAGGAGCTCCCCTGCTCTTGCTTATAACAACACAACATGAAGGTAATTATAGCCAAAAATGTCCATCTAACCCTTCCTCCTGCTCTGAATGTGTCCAGCAGCACATACAGAATCACAGAATCACAGAAGTTGGGAATGGACCACAGTGGGTCATCTGGTCCCATCTCCCATGCCCAGAGCACATGGCTCAGGACTGTGTCCAGGCAGTTCTGGAATGTCTCCAGTGAGGGAGACTCCACACCCTCTCTGGGCAATCTGTTCCAGTGCTCACAGGAAAGTTCTTCCTCATGTTCAGGTGGAACTTCCAGGGCATCAGTTCCTGCCCGTTCCTCTTGTCTTATTTATTGGCACCCCCAAGCAGAGCTGGGATCTGACACCCTCCCTGCAGACACTGACACAGGGGTGAGGTGCCCCCTCAGTGTCTCTTCCTGAGGCTGAACAGGTCCAGTTTCCTCAGCCTTTCTTCACAATGGGGATATTCCAGTCCTCTATTCATCTTTCCAGCCCTCTGTTGGACTTGCCCCAGGAGCCCCATGTCATACTTAGAGATCTCTTTACACTCATGACCAGAGACAGGATGTGAGGAAACAGCACGAAGCTGAGTCAGGGAAGGTTTAGGTTGGATATCACCAATAAAATCTCCCCCCAGGGGGTGGTTGGACACTGAACAGGCTCCCCATGGCTGTGGTCACAGGACCAAGCCTGACAGAGCTCAAGGAGCACTTGGACAATGCTCTCAGGGACAGGGTGTGGCTCTCGGAGTGTCCTGTGCAAGGCCAGGAGTTGCACTGGATGATCCTGATGGGTCCCTTCCAACTCAGCATGTTCCATGATTTATATTGACATATGAAGACATTTGCCTCATCTTCCAGACTTCAGCCCTCTGCCTGTGTTACCTTGTTCTCTCCAGCTGATAGTTGGTCTCTGTGATGCTCATCTTGCTTCCAACCTTTGAACCTCAGGATGAATCAACTCCTTGGCACAGCTATGATAAGCAATCATTTTTCTCTCTCTGGGTATTACATATTGCCCAAGACCTGTCTACCCTTCACAGATGACAAGCAATGCACCCTTTTTTTAAGGATGTGTCCTTCTTCTGTGTTTCATAAATTAACAAAGGATTTCTGGGGTTAAATTTGGTCTGTCCTGGAACACCAGCTGACCTTTATCTGGTGCAATTTGTGCTCAGCTGTCTTTGTGTTCCTTTGCCTTTGTACTCTATTCTTTCTTCTGCCCACTGAAAGGGAAGAATCAGGTCTCATTATATTCTTTGCTGATTGGGAAGTATCTTTCACTAGCAAAAAGTCAAACCCCATGTTAAGTAAAGCCCCGAAGGCCAGTAGAGCTCTGCAGTCTATTCAAAGGGGACAAATCTAATAGTAATTATAGATGAAAGCTTTGTTATGCTTATGTAACCCATAATAGCACCGTTTTCCCATGACTTGCTGCTTACAAGACAGCTGACCTTCTCCCAGTTAGCCACTTTCTTACAAATCTGCACAATGTGCTTTTAATTAAAACTTGCCTTTGAAACTAGACCCAAGTGAGTTATCCCTCAAAACAAAACAGAGAAATAGGACTCATCTTCCTGGTTTTACTCTGAACCACATCCCACATTTTTTGTCCCCATCACAAACAACATTCCTCTTGGTGTCATCCTGCTAAAACAAAGCCGTAAGAAAGTTGGTCTCACCTGGGAGAACATTGGCAAGGAAATGTTCTGGCTTCACTGAAGTCAATCAGAAATCACACGAGGCTCTCCTTTAAAGATGGGGAGAAAGACGGAAACAGGATTAGGTTTGCTGAGCTTTTTACTTTCTTAACCTGCCTCAAAATATCCTGATTTTTCCCAGGAGAGAGGGGCATGAAAGTAGGGTTTTGAGCCTGCCAAATAAAGGAATAATGATGAAAAATAGATGGTTTCAGAAGAGCATCCCAGCAATGTCTGGTGAGGGTACACCTCACTTTTCAGGGGTACTTGCAACATTTCAGTGTGTCTTAAAAAACAGGTGATGGGACTCAAGCAGTTCCAGGAAAATGGAGAGGGTGCAAAGGATGCAGAATAAATTTGAGTAAAAAGGTGTCAAAGTGCATTAAATTCACAAGCTTCTCTCCAAGTCATAACAGAAAGAGTCTGGATTATTTATGTTTCATATTGTACATGTTTAAAAGTAGTAATGAGAGAACAAATACATAGTCCATGTGAGTATCTTCAATATTTATCCCTTAAGCACAAGGGTTTGTTCCTTGTTATAAGTGAACCTTCAAGCCCCTTTCTGCACACTGAAAGCCTGCAGGGACAAATTTCCTTTAAACAGAGAAGAGCCAGGAGTTAAAGCTGGGTGAAGCAGCATTATGAGGAGCAATGAGCAATGTCTGAAGAAATTTAGAGCAAGGAGCTAAAAGGTAAATCCCTTTCCCTTTTCAATTAATTTAATTTCAATTCAATTAACTGAATTGGAAAAAAAAAAAAAAAGGTTATTTTAGGAGTAAAATCCAATTGTAGTATTAGGCTGTGGAATGATTCTGCCTCCACTCAGAATAACTAGAAGCTGAGCATCAGTGAAACAATATATAGGTGGTTTTGTTTTTTTCCAGTGGCTAAGAGATCATATATAACAAACATTTTTTTTTTTTAATGAAAAAGTGTGTGAAATTACAAGATTCTAAGAGTAGAGCAGCACATTTAAACTACTAATGCTGGTTAGTGGTACAAGCATTTGAACTTCATGAGAACTTTGGAGAGATCTCAGTCGGAGAGCATCAATTATGGTGAGACACAGGAAGCAGCATGTGCATCCAGAGATGAGACTTTCTCTTCAGACCTTACTATAAGAGGGTAACCCAAGATTTTCAGAGGTGCTATTATTCTCCATGCTGTCATCTGCCAAAAAGGAACTCATCATTGCACTGCTCTGCTGATTCAGACAAGCAGTTAGCCAGAAGCTCCTAAAATAGAGGAGAGCATTCTGCTCAGAAAGACCTTCCTGTGTTCCTGTGAGAGACGGAAGCTGAATCCCACCTGGTAGTTGTTACACCAGCATTTTTCCTCTTTCTTTCCTATTAAAATACTACTCCAAAACTTCACTGGTCTTCAAATGTGAAATCTTTTTGTTATCAGCTCAAAGATATTCATGGAAAGTTAGAATAAGAGGGTTTTGTTCCAAATGTGGGGGGTTTTAGCTTCAAAAGATAATTTATTTCCCTGGAATTTGTCCAATTGAGGTTCTGATGGAGGACAATCACAGCTCTTCTTGGTCTTCCTTCTACTTGACATACCAAGGCTGGTTTTCCCTCACTCCATCCCACCAGAGGGTCCTCAGTTCTCTGATCAGAGCAGCCTTTCCTTACACCTCTTCGAGGCTCGGTCTTTCTTGACCATGAATGGACAAATCTGAACAATTCACTTCAAGTGAGATCTCTTCCATTTCTTATACTGTTGCCTAAAATGGAAGAAAAGAACTTTACAGACAATATTAATATAGATAAAATAGAGAGCAGGTCCTTTAATGAAAGCACTTTCAGTTGCAGCAAAATACATCAGTGCACACCCAGGACTGGGTTCTTACAAATTTATTACACTAATTAATTATCATATCTGATGGATACATCCAACACAAAAATTGGAAGATCCCCTTTGGAGCTTCTCCAAGGGTTTGGGGCCTTCTATATTGCTTTGACTACAATATCTCTTCCAGGTGCATGAGTCCCAAACAAGATGTCCTTGCTAAAATCTTTTTCCTTAAAAAGAACATGAAACAGAATTTCAAGAATGTGGCACGAACCGTGAGAAAGGGATTTAGAAAATGCTACCTTAAGTGTGAGAAACTATATAATTATATTGAAATCTACAAATATATAAACAAATCTTAAAGCACCAATACCAGGCTAGTGATTGTCCTGGAGTCTCCTGGAAAGTTTTTGGCTACTGCATTCAGCTTCTTCCTTGCTGGCATCACACCAGCATTTCCAGCCACTCTGCCATGAGTTGTGCTGCCCCACTGGTCCTCATTCCCACTCCTTTTCAACTGCAACACAAATGCCTCTGATCAGCCTCCAAGTATGCAATTCTGCATTTTTTTTCCTATTAAATTCCTCTCAGCTTTCTCTTAATTCCAGTCTTCGAGGTCATGCAGCTTTTGGGATATAAAGTCCTGATTCTTCTGTTAATAAGAGATGGCCTCTAGCTCCAGGTCACTGGGAAATTGAATTAACAGGGTGTCATTTTGTGCCAATTCATAAAAGAAACCATGAAATGAGCTGAGGCCAAAGTCCTGTTTCCTGGGAAACTCTGCCAGTGACTTCTTTACCTGCTGTTTGGTGTCACCTCCCCTTTACCTGGGGTCTTCTCACCAGAGTTCTGGCAGCACCCACGCTCAGATTAAATGTGTAACACTTTTCCTGGAAAGTCCTGTATTTCCAGGGAAAGCTATCAAGTTATTCTGGAATTATCTCCCCACAGCAAATGAAGATTGAATTTTATCTTGTGTTTCGTTTGTTTCTGTGTCTTCACACAGAATGTTCTGAAAGCTCCTCAGAAGTTTCACACATTCTAAAAGTCAGCTTTTCTAGTATGATAAAATTTTTTGTTTGGGGAAAACTCGGTTTCAGATTAATCATCAACCAAAAATTTAGTGAAAATCCTTTCTCATAGACCCTTGGGTATTTTTCAGAAGACTAGAACAGGCATTATTTGAATCCTCAGCTTTGCATGAGCTTTTTGCACTCCTCAGGATGCAAATTTTCTCCTTTTGTCTGGATTTTTCTGTGTTTTCAGAGCTGACACTAAACCCTTTGAACAGGTTAGTCACTTAGCTCATGGCATAAAGTGGGCTAAATGACAGTTCTCCACTGATTGTGAGGCACTTAGAGCTACAATAAAAAAAAAGAGCTTTGGACATGGAAATTGTTCTGTTCCCTGATGAATCATGGTCTTTTGAAAGACTTCTGGCTGAAGGACTGTTAGATGGAGCTGCAGTGTCTCTGCTTTTAAATTTGCACTGTGCTCCATCCATATTGATAAGGGAAACAACTTCCTATTATTATGGTCCACACAGTAAAACCTGTGTATGGATGTCCAAACTGAGTGGTGTTCTTTTGGAATATCTGCATCATTCCCACAACATGACAGCACCAATTGTTTTACCAGGTTAGGAGCAGCTCCTTGTTTTTCATCAGGGGGCTCAGCAGCAACAGTGTGTATTTCTAGCAGGAAATAACAGATAAATATCTCAAACCCAAACACATGCAAGGATTCCAACCCATTCAGGGTATGTACCTGCTGCTGTAGCACCTGCATAGCTGAAATTTGCCATTATACCTCTCAGTGATTTGGCTTTAAATTTTCCTTCCCTCTGGGAGGCCACAGTTCTCTTTAGGAGACCCTGAAGACCAGATACACTTAAGGCAATCACCTTCATTAAGTAGAGCAAAGACTAAAGATCAAATACTTAATTTACTACCTGTTTACTCCTGCCTCTGAGCTGCAGCAAGTGACACAACAACAACAATAATGGATGCTAGTTTACTCAAATATAAATGTAGCTTTCTTCAAAAAATTGTTTTCAAGTGCAAAACCTATTTTTTTTTAGGTGGGTGGGAGGTGAAGGGCTGCCTGTAGAAACTTTTATTATTCCACCTGCATGGATGGTTCTCACCAGTCTTATGGCAGCTTTTACCATCTTTGAAAGCTCAATCATCATCCATAAGGAGTCAAAAATAACTTCAAATGCCTCTTAGTTCTGCAAGTCTCCTAGAGTGAAGTTAATTTAGCCCAAGCCATTTCAAGACATTTAATGTACAAAAGAACAATTGAGTCTCTCCCTTCCTTATCCAAGGCTGAATCTTTCCTCTATGTGGCATTACAGAACAACATGATTTAATGGCAAAATTATTCTGAAAATATTCTCAGAACATCTTGTCCCACACGTTTTAAAAAATATTTAAACTTTTTGTTTCAACAGAGTTTGGAATATTTGAGTTCCCTGCCTAAAGTGAGAACTTGAGCAGGGAGGTGATTGTTCTTCTGTACTGAGCACTGGAAGGGGCACCTCCAGCCCTGGGGGCAGCTCTGGGACCCTCAGCCAGGAGGGACCCTGAGGGGCTGGAGCGAGTGCAGGGAAGGGAAGGGAGCTGGGGAAGGGGCTGAGAAAGTCAGTGCCAGTGGGTTTGTGATGGTCAGTGCACACAGGACTTTCTTCTCAATCACTGCCAATCAAAAAGCTTCTATATTGCATGAAAAATCACCGCTATTGACACTGTAAGTGCAAAGCCTTCATTTTTTACCACTAAATTCAGTCCTGGTGAGTGTATGCTATTATGAGGTTAAATCAGTTCCCTTCAATCCACAGAAGTGAGGCTGGAAAGAGAGAACACAGATCATTATGGCACTGAATCTGCTTGAATGGAAACTTTGGCCTGACCATTCTTTAAAGAAGTGTGATCAACACCGTGCTTTACTCAGGGGAGGATGGTTGCATTTAGTTCCTGTAGTTACTTAAATTAAATTGCTTTTTGATTATACTCAGGTACTTTTAAATTCAAAGTGATAACAAACTATAAAAGATAAAAAATAAAAGGCTTAAATATATTTAAACCAAATGTGGTTGACAGAGCCAAGGATGAAATCTCAAAATCTGAAAACACAGAGGGTTGGTGTTGAACTGCCTTGCTCTTCCTTTTCCTACAAAGTAAAGCAAAATTTCTCCATTCTGAAGGACAAATTAGAAAAGAAAAATAAAAAGACAGCCATGTGATTGTTTCTCAGGAATAAAAATCATATAAATCAGATCTGAAATGGAAAGACTTCCTGAAATACAGTGGGGCAGGTAGGGACAGCAAAGTCCTAACCTTCCTTCAGAAAGGGAAAAAAAATACAACCCAGACATATATAAATATTGTGTGTATTTTAACACATTTCAACTAAATAGGTTCAAGCAATGACCCACATTCACGTGCTGCAAATACACATTTTAATTCCTTTGCAAGGACTTGCTTTTTGGCAGAGTGTTCTCCACACCAGAGTATTCTGGAATGTGCTGAGTCTACTAAATAAAGACATAGTCATCCTTCCCTTCCCTTCCCTTCCCTTCCCTTCCCTTCCCTTCCCTTCCCTTCCCTTCCCTTCCCTTCCCTTCCCTTC
>JAWWMO010000138.1:70542254-70552418 GCA_035047845.1 Dendrocincla fuliginosa | reverse complement strand
GGGTGGAATCAGTTGATTTTTGAGGTCACTTCCAACCCAAACCATTCTGGGATTCGATGGTTCTATAGAAATAGTTGGGGATTTTTCTGATGCAACATTTCCTCTCTGATTAATGTGTGTGTATCACAAACACTCACTTCCCTATTATAAAATACCAATGACAAACTTCGTGAGTTTTGGTTTTTTTTAAAAAAGAACAAAGAAAAAAATCATCACATCTATAACAATGTTTAATTTACAGCTGCAGAATTTCACAACTATCTGGTTTATTTCATCATTCTTCATAAAAAGTAGTCCCAAAAAATTTATGTAGTGACTCTATAGGTAGGTACATCAGGAAGACAACCTATGAAGCAGTGAAAAGGAGATATCTTAGGTGTTAGAGGTGGATTTCTGAACTACAGGCTGGGAGGAAAAGCACCTTAAAGAAAACAGTGAGCTGGGATAAGATAACCAGCTGCCCATTTCAGTAACTTCATCTTATGTGTGAAATTTATTTATTTTCTTAATAGATGAACTATCTCAGTCATAGTTTGAAACTTCTCAAGTTCATTTTTTTCCCTCTGTCACCTTTTTGGCATTCCCTCACATTATTTAAAAGAGAAGTGTCTACTTCAGTGAGAACACAATGGGATTTGATGAATCCCATGAGAAAATTGCAGAGGGGAAAGAATCAGATTCAGATTGCCTAATTTTCACAAAATACAGGCAGACAGAATGCATTTGTATAAAATATTGCTCATAATTTTTAGCCAGACGATGACAAAGCAAAAGTGAGAACAATGTGTTTTTTATGGCGTTTGGAACCATTTCTGGGAGCCAGAACTGGCCAAGAAGGAGCCTTTGCAGGACATTGAGTTTGGCTGGGATAGGGTTAATTTTCCTCCCAGTAGCTGGCACAGTGTTGTGCTTTGGATTCAGGGTAAGGATAATGTTGGTAACACATTGATGTTTAGTTGTTAATAAGTAGTGCTTTTAATTGCTGGCAGGGAGCATGGCCAGGACAGCTGGTCTGAAGTGGCCAAATGGAGGTTCCACACCATAGAAAGTCATTCCCAGTATATAAACTGGGGGACTTGGCCAGGAGGGGCCAATAACTGCTTGGGGATGGGCTGGGCGTCAGTCAGTGGGTGGTGGACTACTGTGCTGGACATCACTTGTTTCTCTTGGGTTTTGTCCTCTCTCCTCCTTCCTTCTCCTTCTCCTTCTCCTTCTCCTTCTCCTTCTCCTTCTCCTTCTCCTTCTCCTTCTCCTTCTCCTTCTCCTTTCTTCCTCCATTATCATTATTATTATTGTCATCATCATTATTACAATGTTGATGATGATAACAATGATGATTATTATTATTAACCATTCTTATCTCAACACATGGATTTTATTTTTTTTCCCCCCTCATTCTGCTCCTCCCACCAGGGAAGGGCAGGGATGGGGTGACCAAGGGCCTGTGTGGTCCTCCTCTGCTGGCTGGGGTTACACCACAACAGACAGCCATGGCTGGGCTATCAATAATATCATAGTGTTTAAACTCTGGTGGTGACTTTGCACAAAAGGTTACCTGATTCAGGCTACCACCAGCCTTACAGCCTCCTACAACCAGAACTGTGACTGCAGTGTCAGAGATAAACTCTAAATCAGAAAGTTCCACAGCCTCTTGTCCTTGAGGAACAGGATGTGAACAGTAAATTCGGGTTGAACAGCCAAGCTGGAAGGTGAGGATTAAATCATAACTGACTTACTTTAGGATAATTACCTGATGCAACGTCAAAAATGCAATGCAAATGAATAAATGCATCTCATTACATCTTTGAATTGCTAGTTAAGTTGAAATAATGAAGTAGTTTATTTAATTTTATTAGATTTTTGAGCACCAGACATAAACATTTCATCACCTGATGTCAGAAAGATAAAAAATAGTAAAATGTGTGATGTAACTCATTATAGCATTGAGTGTGTGTTAAAAATCATTGTTGTGTCTTGCAATAATGAAGAAACACTTCAAACAAGATGCTGAAATTTGTCAGCATCTCCCATTTGGAGCACTGGCTGGCTGGTCTCCAGATGATGCAGAGTCTCCTGGGACAACACTGGAGAAATAATAAAAACGAGCTGCAAAAACTTTCTGAGGGCTCTGAGAAGTGCCAGGCACTGACAGACTGTTATCAGAAAGAAATGTGAGAAAGAAACTCGATTATCAGTATTTCTTAGAATAATAATTATTATTATTAATATTAGATAAAAATTACTTATTGTTACTTTTTTTGTGGGGAGATAACCACAAATGCAAAACAGTTCTTTCACTGAGGAAGGAAAATATTAGTGAGAAACAACAGCTGGGAAAGTAAAACTAGAGATATTCCCATTGCTGGCAGGACACAGGTTTTTAGGGGTGAAACAGGCTCCCAAAGGAGGCAGCAGGTTTTCCATCTGTGGCTCTCCATGGATCAAGACTAGATGCATTTCTGGAAGGACAAGTGGGTGAGCTCTCAAGAGCTTTGTTTTGCACAATGTCACTCTGATGGATCTGTTGTTCCCTTCTGGCCATTAGCTCGGTGTTTATCAATCATACATAATCTGAATTCCCGGAGCCCAGCAATGCACAGAGCTCAATTAAAATCTAAGCTGGATCATTCTTGCTCTGTCATGAGTCAAACTCTGTCGGCCAAAAGCAGTATGTCTTCTCAGGTCACTCTACTCTAAACACTGGGGCAGCATTTCAATGGGAAGTTTCTTGTTAGTAATAACCTCATGGCTTTTATTTTTTTTCATCATTTCTTATCATTAAGGGTTATTAAGAGTTGTTTTCAGTTGAGTTACAGATGAACTTTGTCTCAGAGAGTCAGATTGTCTTCATTATTTCTATTTTGACGATTAGTGACTTTTAAAACAAATGCAGCTCTACATTTGGAAACAAAAACAACAAAAAAGTGTTCATAAAATCATGGAATGGTTTGGGTTGGGAGGAACCTTAAAGACCATCAAGTTCTAACAGCTGAGGAGGAGTCCCAAGAAAAATCTTGTGTTGTGTTTTGTGCAGTGAAATGTTTAATTGAAAATTAAGGAATATTTTTGACCTTTTCCTTTATGATCAGATATTTTTTAGCAGTGAGGAGCAGATGGATAAATCCTTTCTGGTTGGACTCATACCATTTTCTCCATCAGTAACTACACTTTTCTGTCAGATATCATCACACTGTGGAAAAGATTTCCTGTGCATCTCTTGCCTGAAGGTGAAGTTTGCTAAAGAAATGCAAACTACCTGCTTACACAATCTTTTTTATCAGCTTCTTCCCCCCTCTAGCAGGTAAAATCCTCTTTCTCAGCAGCTGCACATTGATACTAAAACTCTGGGAATTGTCTGCTGATAACTCTGATGCTTTCCCCAAGCTAGCTTAGTTATATTTTGAAAAACATGTTGGGAATGAATTCACTAACCCTCCACTTTAAAATCATTTTGGCTGCCATGGAGGCAGAGGTGTAAAATAGAGGAGCTGCTGAGTTAAACCACCTAAAATCCCATTGGCATCTCCTCTTACTGCTCTTGTCACCCTCTCTCTCCCCAAACCAAGGCCAGCACTGCACTCCCAGGACAGTGCAGGGCTGCAGAGCCTTTCTCCTGACCCAGAGTCATCTCCCAGGGACAGGACCAGAGGAAACAGCCTCAAGTTGCATCTGGGAATTTTAGATTGATATTAGGAAAAATTTCTTCACAGAAAGGGTTGTCAAGCCCTGGAACCTGAAGGGTTTAAAAATCCCATGAGAATATGGCACTTGAGGACACGATTTAGAGGTGAATAAGGTGGTGGTGCTGCGTTGGCTTTTGGACCTGATGATCTCAGAGCTCTTTTCCAGCCTCAATGATTCTATGATTCCTTGAGATGTTCCAGCACTGGAGGGTGAGTGCAAGGTGCTGTTGTCCTGCCACCACCACAAATTGTTAGAAATGTGGCTCTGCAGGAGCCGAAGTTCCTAAAAGAGGTCACAGAGAAGGGTGGCAGGTCTGTGTTGTGCAGCTCTTGTGTTCATGGTGACATGAGAACTAAAACAGGCCAGTCATCTAACCAGAAACTTCCTGTCCTTGGGAACCCTTTCTTTATATTGAATGGGCCCTGTAGCTATTTAATTTTATTTTTTAAAACATTTTTGGTTGAAATAAGGGCTTTCAGTCATGAAATTCAGTGGGTGCAGCAGGGACCCTACAAAGATACTCTGCTTTCTTTGTCCTATTTTACTAATTTCAGAATGTCTTGCAAAGCAGGTGTCTTTAAAGACTTTTTTATTTTTAAACATAAAGGTGGCTACACAGAAAAGCAGAGGATATTATTTCTTAACAAGACTTTCTTTTAGTCCCCTCCTGATAATGACTCTGAGAATGAAAGTAATTCAGGCTGACAGGTTCCTCACTGCTTGTAGTACAGCATGCAGAGAAATAGAGCAAGGCTCCTTAAATGTAAAGTGATGAAAGCCATGACTACTTCAGAAATGCAACTGAGGAACATGATAGTACTTTGAACAGAATCTATTTCTTGAAATAATCTGACTCCAGCAAGTGGATAAAAGTTTGTGTCATTTCTGTTGCAGAATTTCATTATATCATGTGTAAGACTCCTGAAAGTTTTATTCCTGGAAAGTTCATCTGTGACTGGAAGACTTGGGAGAGGGGGATTAAAAAAAAATCCCCCAAAACCCCTGAGCCAAAGATGTGGTCTACAATTTAAATAAATTTCCAGAGAGGATCACATTTAGATGCATTTCACGGAGATGTATTTATTTTTTTGAATAACCACATTACTCAAAGCACTTTAGCAACAGGCAGGAGGGAACTGCCTCAAGGATAAACAGAAGACGTTCAAAATGGTTGTCATAACCTTGCAATGCATTTGGTAGACTGTAAAAATAACAATAAAGCTAAGATAAATGAAATATAAAGCAAAACGGTTATGAAATAAAATCTGAATATCTCAGGCTACACCCTGCAGTCTTTACTTTGGGAAAAAGACAGTATGTGGCTGATTGAAATAATGACTTTGAGTGAGTGAAAGGTTGATTGCCAAATTTACTTTCAGTACTTGTTTTCTTTACTATATTCTCTAAGGTGTTCCTGACTGTGGTAGGGAGAGGGGTCCATCCTCACCTGTTCTTTCATTCCCCTGATCAAGAACAAGCACAGCAATACTTTGGTTGTTTGGTTGGTGGGCCATCCCTGTGAGCTCTGCACCCCTGAAAGGTGGGACTTGATGTCTGATGTGCCTGAGGAGGGACCAAAACCAGCCCCAGAGAGGTGGGAAGTCACCGAGCTCCCATGGGGACAGGTTCAAGGATGTGCTGGTTTGGGCTGAGGTTGAGTTGGTTTTCTCCACAGTGGGGCTGTGTTTTGGATTTGTGCTGAGCACAGGGTTGGTGATATAGAGATGTTTTTGTTGCTGCAGAGCCAAGGCCTTTTCTGCTTGTTTGCTGCCATGCTGGGAGTGCCTGGGAGGTTGGGAGGGGACACAGCTGGGACAGGTGACCCAGGCTGACCAAAGGGACATTCCATTCCAGATGGCATCACACTCAGTATGTAAAGTGGGGGGAAAGAGGACAAACCGGGGACATTTGGAGTGTTTGTGTCACCCCAAACCAGGAAATAAACTCTCCAAGCAATTTGCTGGGTTGGAAAGCTGACATTACTCTATCAACAGTGCTGGGCACATGGGGATTGCTCCTCAAAGCCTCATCCCCACCAACCGAACAGACCAGCCTATAATCATGAAACTAACACATAGTCATCACATTTCTATTGCACATTGATTACATTTCCTGAATATATGCATATGTGCTAACTATTTCCATGGACTTATTTGGATAGGTTTCCATGATTCTAATGAATCTTTTCTCCTTGAGAGCATCTCAAATATGTGGTCAGGTCATAATGTACTTCTCTTATCATTCTTTGCTCTGACACACAATCCTTGTTCTCAAAACTAAGACATCTGCTAGCACATGTATACATATACATATATATACATATATATATACATATATCTGCTAGTACACTGATATAGGGAAATAAGGAAGCAGTAGTTGGCTCAACACTATTAGTCACAGATGAAGGGACCAAATATGATTGTACTAAAGTTAAAAGAATTCTCCACCATCTTCCCCCACTGCTGCACAGACTTCTTTTTAATAAAAAAATATAACCTGTTTGGTAACATTTGGATTGATGGTGTTTGTCCTCCCAAGTAACTTTGACACGTGACAGGACCCTGCTCTCCTGGAAAAGGCTGAACACCTGCCTGCCCGTGGGAAGCAGTGAAATAATTCCTATCATTGCTTTGCTGTGCTTCCATTCATGGCTTTTACTTTCCCTATTAAACTCTCTTTATCCCAGCCTGTGAGTTTTTACAGCTTTTACACTTCAATTCTCTCCCCAGTCCCACTGGTGGGGAAGCAACCAAGCAGCTGTGTGGGGTTTGGTTGCAGGCTGGGGTTAAACCATGATAAAGGGTGATGCTAATGTAGGATACAGTGTTGGGTGGTTCTCTTAATTGTTGCTTAAATTATTTTCCACCTCATGAACGCTTTTTTCCACCATGATCACTTGAATGTCACCATAGCTTGTACCCCTAATGTAATTTCAACTTCAATAGTGTATTATTCTCTCCCTATGCCAAGAAATTCCTATGACAGTGAGGCAAGACACCCACCAAGGACAATATTATTCCCTCTCAACCTTGCATTTAGACAGCATGCAGAGATTATGTGTAATGGTCACAAAAAGAAGTGTTTTCAACCTCGAAAGATTTTTTTTCATTGACCTTTTTTACTATTTTCCACCTTTCTCACAGATTTTATTGCACCTCTCAATCAGAATCTGGGATTGTAAAGATGATTGACACATAGAAGGATCTGCCACGAGGCTCTGAAAGGCCTTGGAAAAATAATAAAGCATCTGAAACTGCTCCCATATGTGAGGCTTTTTTTCTGGTGTGTTCCTTGACCTGAATAATGTCTTATCCCTGAGGTGATGGACATTCATGTGAGAAAAGCTACATCTCCCCAGAAGAAAGTGTATTAGCATTGTATCCATGAAAAGTGTTGAAGCAAAAGATATTTTAACAAAACAGCTGAACACAGAGAGCAATTAGTTTCCTTCCCTTCTTCAAGGGCTTTTTATATAAATCCCATGAGGTTTTTGCATTTACCTACTTTGTTACACACCATTTTACCACATTTAAAGTGGCCTTCAAGGCATTTTTAGAAAGCTATTACTCAGTGTCAGGCTTGCAGAGATATTGCAGACACTGAGCATCAAGCACCCACAATGAAGATTGCAGCAAATAGGGCTGAACTCTTAGAAGACACAAAGAGGGAACATTAGCAATGGGAAAGCTGCCAAGCTCCTCAGAGGAGCAGAAGTAATTCTTTCATCATTGTTGTTGCTGATTCCCAAGTCAGGCTATGTTTATAATAAACAGGGGAGTTGATTTATAAGAAACCCAAAGGGCGTTTTACTGTGCAGTCTCTGAGCTGAAACTTGTAAAATACAACCAGCCTAGCAGGACTGTGGCAATTCTCCTGTTGGGGTTTTCACACCTTCATCTTCTTGCAAAGCAGCTCCCTCTTGGTACCTTTTCCCTCTCTAATGCTCCCCCTTCCCTTTGAATCTAGGAGATGCCATGGAAAGATTATTTTTTCCCCACAAGTTAATTCATTCCCAGCCTTCTTCATTCAATGTTGAATCATCTCAGCATTGAGGAACCTCTACACATCACATGGAGGGCTCAAATTGGCTCTTTGGAGAGTACCTGAGGTTCACTCCCTGCTAAGAGGGACCCATTCAGTCTTTCTCTCTGTGAAGAGCCAAAATGAGGAGAGGCTGCTGTCCTCCTCTTGAGGCTTCTCTCCTGCCAGGATGTAAAATTACAGCAGTGTTTTGTAGCACTGAGTTACAAACCAAGAGAGAGAGTTTGTGTGTCAGTAGGTTGGAATGTTAGAAGGAAAAATGCATAAACCCCATACCTGGGGCTGCTGGTACTTCCTTATTCCTGGGCTCCATCAGTAATAAAATTATAGAGACAAAAATATTTTGGATTAGACAGTTTTACAGAGAACATCAACATGCATAAATTGTCAGATTTCCCTCTTGGTAGGTAACTGAGTATTTGGGGGAAAACAGGGAAGATGGCATTATCATACAGGAGGGCCAAATCTGAAGTGATTTAGGCTAAATGCTATGTGTTTTAGCAGCACTTCAATGCTTTCCAGGCTCAATTTTTTAATACATCTGACCTCTTATTTCCACTTCTGTAAAAAAAAGGAAAGCACAAACCATTCTCATCATTTAGAATTTCTGTTTAGAAATTGAAAAATGAATGTTTTCAAACATCCCCGTGGAAGGAATAAAAAGCAGATAAGGTTGTTTAACAAAAATCAAAAGAGGGCTCCAAATCTGTGCAGTTACAGGTGTCTTGGATCCAGGTCTTACAAAGTCTAACCAGGCAAACCTGGGCAATGAAGGTTTGAGGAGATGAACCTGCTGAAGGGCTGGAAACAGGGCTCCTGCCTTTGTTTTGGAGAAGGTGGAGTTATCAGCTGTCCTCCACACATCAGGGTCTGTCTTCAGGCCATGAGGACTGGAAACTGATCTCCCAGTTAGAGCTCCGAAAGATCTGCCAGGACCTCAGGCTGTTCTGGGCTAAGAAACTGGCAGTTTTCCACCATAGGTGTGATGCAAGTGTTTCATGTTTGGTTCAGATTTCTTGTCTCAAAGAATTTCCGACCACTTGTAATAATTTTTATCAAGTAAACGTTATGTCTATCATATATTACACCTTATATAATGTGTTGTGATGGTTAGGTAAAAGTTGCCAGGGAGCAGCCAAATAGCTGAGTTGTTTCCAATGGGTATTTCTTTCCAATTACATTCATGCATTGAAAAGCTCAGAAAAAAAAATAAAGTTGAAATAAGCATTTTTTTTTCTAGGATGGACCTTGTCACTTGGCTTTTCCCTTCAGAAAACATTAAATCCCTCATTCAAGTGAAGTTTCTGGGGATACAGACTTTTCACTGTGAATAAAAAGGGGAATAAATCTGCAGAACTGGCCCACTGGCAGAAGTGGTTGCACACTAAAACTGGGTGCATTTGGCTATGTGATGAACTTTATTTTTGTTTTCTTGTTTTTTTGTTTTCTCTTTAAGTCCAAATATTGCACTGACAATCAAATGGCAGCTAATGGGCCTTCTCCTCAGATTTCAACACCAGCCAAGCCAAAGTCGTGGCAGGAGGAAGGAGCTCATAACCCCTTCCCCACTAAGTCTGGTCACAGTATTTTTAATGTGCTGCATTTCAATAACCAGGCTCCTGCATGTCCCACATTCACCTGATTCCTGTTCTCACTGCCAATCTTCTGCTCATTGCAAAATAATAGTCCTTTACTTTTGCTGGGCACTGTGGAGTGAGGTGTGTAACCATTTCCAAGTGACTCTGCAGGACATTTGTTTGCACAACAAAGGGATTTGGCTGCCTGAGACCAGACTAACTTGGTGTCGGTTCCCACTCTCCCTCTGCAGTGCAGCTGCCACCACGCTGGGACCAGGAGAGACTTGATCCAAGCCCATTTGTGATTCTGAATGCAAACTCCCAAACAAGCTCTAATGGAATCCAATTAGGTGAGATGGGAAACCAGGGCAAGAATCTTGATTAGCATTTACATGCATTAGCATTTACAGTAGACCAGACAAAGTAATAAGCTGTTCCCAAAATAAGCAGGTGGCACGCGTGGCACATGTAAAACAGTGCATTGGATTAAAATCTTGCAGCTTTGTTGCCAGTGTCTACCTGTTAAAAGTCAGCTCCCAAGGTCTGCTGCTCCATCCTTCATCACACCATGGTGGTGTTTGTGCTCCCTCCTTGCTGCAAGGACAACTGTGATAATGCTTTGGCGACATCGTCACTGGATTGTTTTACAAAGGGCTGGAATATGTTTGTATGTGGTTTCTGTTATTATTCATAGGATCATAGAAAGGTTTGGGATGGAAGGGACCTTAAAGCCCATCCAGTGCCACTCCCTGCCATGGGCAGGGACACCTTCCACCAGCCCAGGGTGCTCCAAGCCCCATCCAACCTGGCCTTGAACACTCCCAGGGATCCAGGGGCAGCCACAGCTTCTCTGCCCAACCTG
>JAWWMO010000138.1:70527181-70540732 GCA_035047845.1 Dendrocincla fuliginosa | reverse complement strand
CTGGCCTTGAACACTCCCAGGGATCCAGGGGCAGCCACAGCTTCTCTGCCCAACCTGTGCCAGGGCCTGCCCACCCTGAAAGAGAAGGATTTCTTCCTAATATCTGATCTAAACCTACTGTCAGTTTTAAGCCATTCCCCCTTGTTCTGTCATTCCAGACCCTTGCAAAAAGTCCCTCTACGTCTTTCTTTTTGGCTCCTTTCAGGTATTTGAAGGCCACAATTAGGTCACCCTGAAGCCTTCTCTTCTTCTGGCTGATCAATCCCAATTGTCTCAGCCTTTCCTCCTAGGAAAGGTGCTCCATTCCTCTAACTGTTGTGCATTTTATGGGCCCTAGGACTGATCCAAGCAAGTACAATGCTTGGCATGGAAAATTTCATGAAAAGCTCTGTGAGGGGTAAGGAGATAAGATTTTACTTTTTTGTTTCCTGTGCTACCATCTGAACCACATCCAAATTCCTGCATTTCTTATGTTCCACTCACAGGTACAGCTAAGGACTGTACTGCATACACCTGCAGATGGCATCTTGGCATCCCATCCAACTTGGCCTTGAACACTTCCAGGGATGGGGCATCCACAACCTCTCTGGGCAACCTGTGCCTGTGCTTCTCCACCTTCCCAGTAAAGCACTTTTTCTAATATCTCATCTAAACCTCCTCTCAGTTTGAAGCCATTCCCCCTTGTCCTGTCACTGCAGTTCCTGAGGAAAGGTCCCTCACAGGCTTCCTTGTAGACCCACTTCAGATACTCTAAAGCTGCTGTGAGGTCTCCACGCAGCCTCCACAGCAGGAAAGGTTTTTCTTGTGTTTAAATGGAATTTCCTGTATTTCAATTTGCACCCACTGCTTCTTGTCCATTCAGTGGGCACCACTGAGAATAACCTGCCTCTCCCCATCAGGCACTTACACACGTTGATAAGATCTGCTCCCAGACCTTCTCTCCTTGAGCCTGAACAGTCTGAGCTGTCTCAGCATCTCCTCATGTGACAGATGCTCCAAGCCCTTAATCACCTTCAGGGCCCTTCACTGGCCCTTCTCTCCAACATGTTTTCTTGCTCTTGTTCTTGGGAGCCCAAACTGGGCACAGAGTGGGGGTCTCACCATTGCTGAGCAGAGAGGAATTTCTATGTGGTACCCTGAACTGGACCATTTTAGGAGTGGGATGGGGCAACCATACCTTCACATTTGCCTAAAACTACCCCATGGCCATGCCAGTAGATAACAGGATGGAGAGCCCTTGCTCTGCAGTGGACTTTGTACAGGTCCTTAGATCTGCCAAGTTCTGTTGGACTGGGCTTGGTTTTAAGTGAATTATTATTATATCATTTGCTTCCAGCTAATTTTCACAAAGAAATTTCCATCCAAACTATTGTTTTCTACTAAATACGAGTCAAGGATTCTGCAGCTGTTCCCTCTGCCCAGGACATGTTAAGCATTGTCCTCTGTGTTCAGTCTAAATGGGACAAGATTTCTTAGATATCAGCTGAGGAAAAAGCCTTCCAAGGGGATTGACTCACCCAGCTTTGATACTCACACCATAGTCGTTCTCAGAGTAAGATCCCTTGGAAAGAAATTGAAACCTCTCTCCTGGGGCACTTTTCAGCTCAGAGTGCTTCCAACCTAAAATACCATCTTGTAGCTTGGTCACGGAGAAAAGCCAACCCAGCACAAATTCATGCAGCTTCAGGCTGTTCTACTTGTGAAATTTTCTAATATCTCTACCCCAATGTTTTCTCCCATAGTAGTTTCAAGACTTTTAATTTTGCCAAAATGCTGCAGTAGCACAGAATCTGCTCATATTTTCTCTTTTGGCTCGAACATAAGACCAGTTGTGTCCGTGAGCAGGGGGAGGATATGCTGTCAAGATTGCCCTGCTCTCACTGGGGATGAGCCAAATAAGTTAAACAAACCAGTTTCCAGAATATTTGTCCATTTCTGTGGCTGTGAAAATTTAATATTTCTGGGCAACTTCTCATGAGTCCACACTAAGAAATTTTTATTTGCTAATGTTGGCCAAGAACTGGATTCCAGCACAAAAAGTTTCAGTCTTGAGATCTTATATGTTCATTATTTTTAAAATCCAAACCTGGGTATCTCTTGGGGAATCCCAGAGGAACCCAATCAAAACCACATCCTTGATAGATGTTTGAGTAGACAAAATGTGGGTATATATTTTCTAAATTCAATGCTTCCATTCACTTTTTTTTTTTCCAGTGAGAATAGACCCATAAACACAAAATTCCAGATGAAGCTCCATCCTTGCAAACTCTCTATCATATTCTAAAAAATTTAATCTCTCAGAAAAGCTTTTCTCACTGTTTTACCACTCAGGTGTGATCTCTGGGGGACTAAGATTCACGTATGATCCAGAAAGTAAAAATTGTTTCTATTTTCTTGATCTAAAAGATCAAGGACTTAGAGGTGAGAAATACGAAAAAATCTCCTACTGAGGTATTAAATTTCAAGCAATAGTCCCTTTTCTGAACAAGTGTCTTCAAAAAGTGATTCTGCCTCTGTGTTGTCTTTCTGTGTCACAGGAAGGATATTTAGACACTTCAGGCCAGTATTTCACACCACTTCACACTAGTAGTTCACAGAAGCCTTTTCTGTGGTATGGACATGGATTCAATGATAAACTCAAACATTAGGATCAGGAAAGAATCAAAAGAAACTGAATGATAGTTCCTGAGGGTTCATTTTTAAAGTACCTGGTTGTGGACAAGCAAGAGAAGTCAGAAAGTGAACAGCTCCCAGGGAAGAGTAACCCTGTGGTCAGAGAAAGCAGCTCATCACATTCAGGATGAAGGAGGGCAGGGTTGGATGGGATATTGGGAAGGAATTGTTGAAGGAATTGTGAGGGTGGCAGGCCCTGGCACAGGGTGGGCAGAGAAGCTGTGGCTGCCCCTGGATCCCTGGAAGTGTCCAAGGACAGGTTGGACGGGGCTTGGAGCCCCCTGGGCTGGTGGAAGGTGTCCCTGCCCATGGCAGGGGGTGGAATGAGATGATCTTGAAGGTCCCTTTGAACCCAAACCATTCCATGATTCTATGATTAGTTGTTCTTGAGAGCTACTTGAAATGCTGACTTTCCCATTTCCAAAGTGCCAGCCCAAAATTGCAGACCTACCCAACGAAAGGACTCCTTGAATCCCCAGGTAGCTATCTGCTGGCCAAAGCTGCTCTGTTCAGCTCACAAAATTTGCTTGCACCATGTTTCTTCTCCTAGAGACAGTAGAGAAATCCCTGATATTTCATCTCTGGTGAGATGTTCTAACTCAAAACCATTTCTGCTAGGAAGGGTGGGAGACCCTTGGTTGCTGTGGGTCACCTTAGTTCATTTGGGTTCTGGAAAAGACATTTTATTTGCAAGTGGGAGTGAAACCAGCCTCAATATTCTCAAGCCGATGAATCACAGGCAGGTTCTGAGTATCTGCAATTTCCATGCTGCTCTCATTATCAGATGCCCATTTATATTTAAGAGCATAAAAGATTACAATTCCAGAGAAATGAGCATGGAAAAGCACTATAAAGGAGTCTGAGAACTATAAAGGAGTCTTCTATAAAGAAGACTGAGAGTTAGGTTGAAATGGCTGGGGCACGATTTTGTACTCAGTTCTACTTTCCTCTTATTTCTGAGAAAGGGTCTGGTAAAATAGCTTATATTTTAATTACTCTGGAAGGTGATTGAATATGCTGGCAATATAGCTTGATGAGGACTCTTGTGGGGAAAGAACATATTTACTGATAAATTGACCAGCTAATATTTTTTTTTTAATATTTTTTTATGGAGCTTCTTCTCATGTTCTGCTGGCCAGGTTGCAATCTCACTTTTAAAAGCTGTGCTTTTCCTCTGCTGGTGAGTCATTTGTAATAGTTACGAAATCACAACTTCCAGCCACCAGCTGTGAAAATGTTATGAACAACTTTAACATAAAAAAATATAAAAATCCAGCTGCTTCTTTTGCAGTTTTCTTCCTGTACCTTTACCTCCCCTAAAGGAATAAAGCGACTGAAGTGCAGAGTCCCTGTGTGCTCCAAAGGACATGCATACTTCCAAGTGGCACCAGGGCAGGCTTAGATTAGATATTGGGGAAAGATTCTTCATGGAAAGGGTTGTCCAACCCTGGCAAGGCTGCCCAGGGCAGTGGTGGAGTCCCCATCCCTGCAGAGATTAAAAAGAAGTGGCACTTGAGAGACATGGTGGTATTGACAGTGCTGGGTTAAAGACTGGACTTGATGACTTTGGAGAGGTTTCCCAACCTTACTGATTCTGTCTGTGAATATTGAGCTATGCCATGGTGTTTGAGTGAGAAGACAACTTAAATATTAATCTTACTAATTTGACTGACTGTCTGTGCAGTTGGGACCTTTCACCAGATTCTGTCCATTGGCTTGTGTAGTGAACCAACATCCTAAAGCAGCTGTAGGGACAGCTGTGAGCACTGGAGACTTTCACCACCAAGGGCTGAAGTGGTTTCTCAAATCTCTCTAGTGCTTCTCTGGCAAAGTCTGTACTTCCCACCTTCCACTCCTCATCTGCCTGTTTTCAATTGAAGGTTGTTTCTTCTGTGTGTCACATTTCTCTGTTGTGGAAGAAGGGAGTGATTCATCCAGATTGCTGAACATCCAGGATGTTAGAAAAATTACTGTCCTGTATTTATGTTTTAAGAAAAGCACATAATCATAGAACCATGGCATGGTCTGGGTTGGAAGGGACCTTAAAAACCATCCAGTGCCACCCCCTGCCATGGGCAGGGACACCTCCCACCAGCCCAGAGTGCTCCAAGCCCCATCCAACCTGACCTTGGACACTCCCAGGGATCCAGGGGCAGCCACAGCTTCTCTGCCCACCCTGTGCCAGGGCCTGCCCACCCTCACAGGGAAAACTTTCTTCCTCATATCCCATCCAACCCTGCCCTCTGTGAGTTTGAAGCCATTCCCCACTGTTCTGTCACTACATGCTGTTGTAAATTGTCCCTCTCCATCCTTCTGGTTGTCCTGGTGCCTCCATCCCCTGTTCTACCCACTCAGATCAATGTTCTGGGCATTTACATATTTTTGCCAGACAAAAATCTGCAGATACCATGACTATCAGCCCCTCTCTTTCCCAGTGGTGCTATGTCTGGCTCCTGTGTGTGTAGTATACTTACATTTCATAACAACACCATCTTTGTCCCTATTCTAATGGGACTATAAGTTCTTGGAAGTAGGATGCTTATTCCATGTCTCTGCTCAGTGGCACTGTGAGCCCAAGGCCTGTTCTAAGGTTAATGTATTCAGCACAATACCCAGGTTAGTGGGTGAAGGGGTCTCAGGAAATAAATGGGGGAAATGAAGCTTTTTGCCATTATTTCTTTATTTAAGGAAACTTGCAGACTTCTCTTTGCTACAACGTGCTGATAACAAGAATTCCTGAGCTCTCCCACAGGAAAATACTCTGATGGCAAGTATTTTCTGTGAGATTGACAAAGCAGACTTAAACTCAGCACTGCCCATTAGTCCTCTAGTTATCTGATGGATTCAACAAATCTGAGTGATGTGCCTGAGCTGCCTACGCAGGACTGGGGGAGAAGGTGGCAGGTGTCAAACTGCTACAAAGGGCTTGTACTAAAAAGTCAGTAAAATTTCCCAGACTGTCATCTTTAAGGCTTTTGTTGCAGAGGCAGCACTTCAAATCCCCAAGCTGGTGCAAAGTTTGGTTTGTTTTTAGCTCCTGCAGCTGAACATAAAAGGGTGCAAACTTGTGCAGGTGCCTCCTACCTGCTGGGTCTGCACCTGAGCCCGTGAGATGCACTTTACTGTGAAATAGGGATCTCTTGGTCTTTCCTCTTCCAACTAGAACTAATTAAATATTAGTTGGCAAAGGGACTTGTGCTGGAGTCTCCTGCTGCCTAGGAGAAACATCTGAAGCGCAGCAGCAGAGCAAATCTAAGTCTTGATTTAGCCTGGTAAATACTTAATGTTTTTGGGGATGTGTGAGAGACCTGGGAGCCTGTTTTCTGCTTGAAGCCAAACTGAGATCCCTGCACTGGAGATAAATTTACTGCTTAATTTAACTGAAGGAAAAAATGCACATCTCCCTCTGCCTGCTGACCTAGGGGGCTGGACAAGGGATGGGGGCTGGGGCAGCACAGAGCTTTATGTGGTACAGTCCCAGGTCCATGCAAGGGTAATTGGATGGGGAATGTGGCACTACTGGATCAAAAATATGTTTCTTTGCATATCCTTGGACTGCATCATGTGAAATCATGAGCCTGAACATCTCTAGGTGCTTGGGAATGTCTGGAGAGAGCAGATGGTCACTGTGACAAAGTCCATTCTCACCTCTTTAGAGGCACACAGAAGTTACCCACACACCCACAATTATCTGAGCAGAAAGGTATTCAATGGCACCATGGCTCATAATTCCCCCCTGAGAATTTGGAGATGGAGCTTTATATCCTTGCAAGCCTCTCTGTAGAGAAAGGGGATGACCATAAAATAGGGAAGGAGGACTTCAAGTAATTATCCCTCAAAACTTCACAGACTTCAGATGGTCTGCCTATAACTCCTTCACCAGCAAAAGTCAGGGAATAAATTGCAGATTAATGAATTGTGCTGTTTCTCTCAGTGTATTCTGCAGGCCCAAGGGACTCAGTGACATGGAATCAAAAGACATAGTTTTGCCACCTGATGAACAAGTATTTGTTTCATGCCTTTGCTCTCTCGTTTCATGTCTAGTGATCAAAGTGTGGAGAATTCTGAAAGAGATCTCTTTGCTGTGGCTAAAACAAAAAAATAGCAAAATAATTCCAAATATGAAACTCAGGTTAATGCTTCTTTGGTTTTAGCCTGCTCTTGACTCACAGTAATCTTGTAAAATATAATTAAATTATTTTTTTAATCTGCATTTCTCTCAAAATTTCATTCACTCATTTGCTTTCAAATGATGAAAATTGGGGAGGGGAGGGTTGTGTGTTTGTTTTGTTTTGTTTTGTTTTGTTTTTTAATTGAAGTGGCTGTATCTTCATTTTTTTCCATTCTTTTCATGGTGATGACATTAGGCAATATTTGCCACATAATTAAAATTTTGCACATTTATCATAAAATTATTTTTTTCTGTAATTGGGACTCTTCTGAAGTCAGATATTTCTCTTCTTCATCATTCACTGCAAGAATGGCTATTCAAGCCCATATACATTCTGGAATTCATTTTCATCTTGGGTTTTAAAAAGTGGCTGTTGTGAACTCTTTGATGTTTATGAAATTCCTGCTCTAATTGCAAACCTCGTTTCTGAGTTTCCCCTCCAACGTGAGCATTAGAATGAGCATCAGCAGCCCTTTTGCAGGAGAAAGACAAAGAACAAATCACATTTTAACAGCAGGGTATGGCAGCAGCTTGCAGCATTAATTTGTATTGTGTGCAACAGGCAGGGAACATTTGGGTGAGCAATTGAAAAGAAAATCCTATCTGCAAGATATGTCACAAGACGTGATGTCAGATTTCCTGAGGAGCCTCGTAGAAATATCACACCAACATGAAAGTGCCAGCTTTCTAAATGCCTTGGCCCATGGGAGCAAACATTCAAAACTGCAAGTGAAGCAGCTGCAAGCTGGTTTATATATTGCTGGAAATAAAATGGCCTTTATTTATGCCCCATGATGCCTGTGGAATAAAATCTGTTGGTTGTGTAACTGCCCTGCGTCTCGTGCTGTTCTAACAATGCATCCCAGTGTCAAATTGCTCTCGTTTATGGATTTATTGCGAGCCTTGCAGAAACACACCACAGCTGAAGGAGTAGAAAAGTGAAAGAATTTGCAAAGCAACGCACTAATAATTAGATGCAAAAGAGTCATTAAAATAATTTCCCTCATAAATGGAAGAAGTGGTGTGGGCTCCTAAAAGAAGGGCACAGTGGTGCAGTGTTCCCTTTATATACATTACTGAGTTTCCTGTGTTGTGATCCCCAAAATCATTAAAAAAAAGAAAAAGAAGATATGTGTTTAACCCCCCTCTCAAAAAAAACCCGAAATTTTGCCCTCTTCTACGAGGCAGAAATAGAAAATAAAATTCAAAGAGATCTTGTAGTAGAAATATAAAATAAAAAGGGCTTTTAAATGGTAATTTAGTTTATCTCTTACACTCAGGGATTGGAGTTCGTTGTTGTTTTTCATTGTTTTGGTCTTGGTGAGCATTTTTGAAGGTAAATCACCCTCTCTTGTACACTTTTGTTATTAGTACTGTTGCTGTTACTGTTCATTTTCTCAGTTCATTGCTTTTTCCAGTGAATAGTTCTTATTTCAAACTGTGATCTCCGCCTTTTGTCTCCCACTGCAGTGGTTTTCCTTTTAGTGGGAGTAATAAATTAGGACCTCAACAGTTGTATATTTTTAAAACTGATGATCTTTCTTCTGATCTGAGTGAGAAGGCACAGCTTTACTGAGGTGTGGCATTCAAATCATAGAATCACAGAATCATGGAAAGGTTTGTGATGGAAGGGACCTTAAAGCCCATCCAGTTCCACCCCCTGCCATGGGCAGGGACACCTTCCACCAGCCCAGGGTGCTCCAAACCCCATCCAACCTGGCCTTGGACACTTCCAGGGAGCCAGGGGCAGCCACAGCTTCTCTGGGCAACAAAGAACATATTAGTCTATTACTATGTATGTATAAAATATTTGTATTATACAGCCCAGGATAAATTTTCTCCCTCTCCAGTAATGTGATTTTTTTGGGTTTTAACTTTGACTTTTCTGTAATGGTTGTCAACTTGAAGTTCAATAAATCTCTTGCAGTGGATTTGCTTTCTAACCAGTTTTCCTTATTTTGCATTTATAAAGAGGATTATCACTGTCTAAATGTAGAAACTTGCACTTATTTCTAACAAATAGTAGCATGGTTCCCATCTTTATTAAGAATACTCAGATTTCTACTTATCCCCTCCATTGTGCTGACAGTCTCTCTTTGCTACAAAATTTTATGTTGTCTATAAACCTAAAATCACACTTTTTTATTTATCAGGCTTGCTGAGTATATGTAATAACAGCAAATCCAGGAGAGTTCCAGTGCCACGTGGTTCTGCTGGAACTGGCAGCCAACCTTTGACAACATGAGGATGATTTTCAGCCCTTCTTGTACTGCCCATAGAGCAGCTACAGCCCCTGCACCCTCTGCTAATGCTTTCACATCCCACCACTGAGGAAATTCTGTGGAATAACACAGAATAGACTTCATTAAAGTAAAGATTTGACATCAACTGCTTTTCCCCCTAAGGACTATTATTGTATCTTTACAAGAAACTAGATTGGTCTGAAACATTCCTTTTTACTGGGTAGCTCCATGTTAGCTCCCAAGCTCCTGATTTCCACAGTGTCTGCCACGTGTGATGGTAATTCCTTAGTGTTGAACTTACCACTTTTGAGTCAATATGCTTTGGGGTTGGCTTTTTGGGGAGGGGTTGTTTGCTTCTGATTTTGTTTCTTTTTGGTTGGTTGGGGGGTTTTGTTCATTCAGGTTTTCTTTCTACACCAAAAATCACCAGGTGTTTGGAAGTTACTACAACCAGTTGTCTACATAAAGGTAATTAAACAATACAAAGTTCTGTGGGAACCTTTAATGTCTCCCCTCACACCTACCTGTTCTCAATATCTGGTTTAGTTACCTCTGGCATTATCCAGCTTGGCCTTTCTGCTCTTGGCAAGATTTATTTGTGTGTCTGGCCAAGGCTAATTATTTTAGTGAAGGCTGAAGGAAAAGAGACATTGAGCATCATGACCTCTTGGCATTAACTGTTGACAACTCTCACTTTCTGTAGAAGCACAAGGGTCTCTGTTTTTCCCTTGCTACTAATGAACCTTACAGTTACCAAGATAACATTTTTGTGGCTCTGGTTAGTTTTCTGTTATATTTTATGTCAGTTTTACAGATTTTCTGATTCAGTTTTTCTTGTCCAACTGGAGAAATCAAAGACTTTAGTCTAGCAACACATATGAAGCAACTTATAACTTCAATATATTTGACTATGTGTTAAAGTCATTTTGGAAGAGAGAGACTCTGTCCCCTTGGGTCTGTCACTGGTCACCAGAGAGAAGGATTACAAAACAGATTTTGGTGCTTCTTGAGGACCTGGGGACCCCTGACTTTTGAACTTCCTCCATTTAAGGAGAGACTGTGTTTTAGTTGGTTATTTTGAGTGGCTGAAATTCCAATCATGTTTATAATATCGTCTGCCTAAAGCATTCAATAAACACTTTTCTAACTGAATAAATATGAAAGGCATCAACTTGCAAATTCATCTCTTCCTCTTCTAATCCCAAATTACAATATGGTGCTTTCAAGTTCTGCACTGGGGTTTCTCCCCCTCCTGCTCTTCTCCTTCACAATCCTCTCTTTAATTAGACTACTTTTTTTAAAAAAAAAAAAAACAGAAAAGAAATTAAAAGTAAATGGCATGTGAAAATGTTGTTTTGTCACATTAACTTCACAGATGGTGAAGGCTCCTTCACTGAATGTGAGTATAAACATTAATCCTATTCTCTTCCTTCTGCTAAATAAGATCTATCCTGAAGGAAAGCCAGACATATTGGGATAAATATTTACTGTGCACTTCAAGAGAAGCCTATGCATTGAGATAAAATAAGTGGTTATTTTTCCCCCCTTCGTCACCTTAAACATTAATTATGGGTTATTTTATAGGTCATGGTATTTGTGGGGTTTTATTCCCTGATCTGCTGCTAAACTGCATGTTTTTCTAGCATGTCATAGAATCACGAGATGGTTTTAAGAAACCTTAAAGATCACCTTGTTCCAACCCTCAAGTCATCCAGCACCTTCAGGCTTCAGTTTACTCATTGGGGAAAGGGGGATAAAACTTAACTATTAGGGACATGTTGTAAAAGTTTGGTAATTCTAACTGGCATGGTGCTATAAATTCGTGTAATTGAGAACAATTTCTCAAAGAAACACCAGGATAATTCATTAAGCATCAGTGAGAGCCCAGGGAAGGTTTCCAATCTCATCCCCAGTCCCAAGTCTTGAATGAAGAAAACTTCCTTCATTTTCCTCACTATATTTTTGCACCCAGAAGCTCAGATATTTCCTTTATGCTGTTTTTTTTATGCAAATCAGATGTCTGGCTTGGTCCTGCTTGCACTGACTGCTAAGCAAATCTCTCCCTTCCCTTTTCCACAGGCACACAGAGACACCCACCAATGTGCTCGCCAGAAATCCCTGGCAACCCCAACCAGCCACAGAGAACAAGTCATCTGAAGTAAATGCCTATAGTGAATTACATGAAGCTTGTCTAAATTGTGAAGGCCAGAAGGAAAAGAAATAAAGGCAGAGAGAAAGAACATAGAATAAGGAAGGAGGAAAAAGGAAGGAAACCTGTGTTACTTTAAAGGATTTTAGCCTCTGGGTGATCTACTTGCTTCCAAGCATCCCAAAATTAGGCATTTCTTCACAAAAGTCTTTGGAGGAGCACTCAGAACAAAGGTGGTCTTGAAACATGAGAAACACCTTAGCAGAACTCATCATTTTTTGAAGTATAAAGCTATTTTCACTTTATCTTGGAACTTGTGCTCACATCCTTAATGGAGAACATCCAATTACCATGTTCACCCAAACTGGGGCTCAGCTCCCTCCACGTTGTTCTGTGGCTCTAACCTGGGCTGTTCATCTTGCTGGGATCCACTCTGCAGACCCTACATCTGAAATGGATGTGCAGCAGCTTCAAACTCATAACATCAGAGATTTTAGTGGATCAGTTTCTTAATTTGTCCATTTCAGGGCCCTGAGAAGAAAAGACTGGGAGAATAAATCTTCCTGATTAAACATTGATGTCCCAGGATAGGGACATTTGCACACTTTAGGGATTTTCAGGACTGAGCGTAGCAAGGTCCTTAAAAAAGAGGAAAAAAAGGATGTTATGAAGAAAATTGACTTTAATTAAGAGGACAGTCTTCACTGCACAGAAACATTGACCAAAATAACTCCTCTTTCACCAAAATATTTTCTTATAAATGAAAAGGTTATAACCTTTTTATCCACTAAGGTAAGAGCCTGGTGTGGTGGAAGGTGTTCCTGCCCATGGAAAGGGGTTGGAACTAGGTATTCTTTAAGGCCCCTTCCAACCCAAAATTCTCTGTGATTCTATGTTTTTATTAAAATAATTAATCTTTTTTTTTCTTTTGGTTTTGCCACTGTTTGAAATAAAGGGACAACAATGAAATAAGACTTTAAAATTTTTCAAAATTAATTTCAATCTACTTATAGAGGAACTGTGACAATTTCCAAATACAAAATGACCTTGTATTTTGCTTTAAGCAATATTATACAGTTCAAGATGAAAATTAGGTGTTTGAGTTTCAGAAACAAGGCTCTGCATCATTCCAATAGGGCTGAATTCATTTTCAGCATTGCAAGCAAGCCCAAGGAGTCCCCAGTTCACCTACACATCCAATATATAAAAAAATCCTTCTCAGCTATACATGACATACACAAAGTGGAAAAACTGGAATAGGGATGCAAGGCCTATTTAGAGCTGATGTGCCATTGTCCCAGCTCCCTGTGGAATCACTCTGTCCCTATCAGATGCACTGGTGTAGGATGTGCTGGGCATGGAGAGCTGTGATAGCTGCACTTGGAAATGGAGCCAACAAAGCCAGGGCACATTGTGAGAAGGAACACAGGGCATTATGGATGGGTTTGGATACAACCCAGCCCCGCCTTATGTTGGCTAAAATGTGAGAAAACACAAGTCCTGCAACTCCAGGCTAGTGGAAGGTTCATTTTGCACAGCACACGCTTCCAGGGGCTCAAATGGTATTAATGATGTGGAAAAAGACCAGCCTGTCATCTCTGCTGAAAATGACAAGAGAAAACCATTCCCTCCAACAGTTGCAAAAACACTGCTGGGGAAACTTGAGTTCAAAACAAGATGAAAGCCTGGTTTGTCAGGCTGGTATCCTCTGCTGCTGGGACTGATCACTTACAACAGGAATCCATTGTTACGGAGAAGGAATAATGTCAACTCCAATCCCATTCAGCTCTGGGAAAGATTTCTGCTCTTAAGACATCAGAGTTAAGCTGTGAGTTATTATTTCACAGGGCTGGTTCTAGCTGAAAGCAAAGTAAACAGCTGTAGAATGGGAAGCCTGGATCTCTTGGCTTTGGATACTCCAGTGCCTTGGAAAACCTGTCTGGATGCTGGTGCCACCAGTGGGGAACAGGTATGTGGGGAATGGGCTGCTGTGGGTGGAAGGCACCTACAGAACTTATCCTCCATGGTTTTTTAGGGTTCTCCCATCAGTTGTGACTTTATCCACCTTTGCCGTGACTCTTAGGGAGAACACTCCTGGCAATGCCAGTATTCAGCATTGCCCACAGTGTGAAGGATGTTTGCACCAAGCATTTTTCTTCAGACCTCATTTCTCAGCCTTTTCCACGAAAAAAAAAAGTCATTATATCAGGAACTCAGTCAAAAAACAAGGTAGAATTTAAGAAATCCTTCCCTGTGAGGGTGGGCAGGCCCTGGCACAGGTTGGGCAGAGAAGCTGTGGCTGCCCCTGGATCCCT
>JAWWMO010000138.1:70504044-70518834 GCA_035047845.1 Dendrocincla fuliginosa | reverse complement strand
ATACTTTGCTTTTGTGTGGAGATCCCCAAATCCTTTAAACATATTGATAAATAAAATTTCAAATGAGTAAGTCAGAAACAATATTATTTTGATTTTATAGCTAGAGAGGCTAAAGCACAAAGTCATAAAGGTCAGCCAATGTTTAGAGACAAGCTGAAAATAGATTACAAATGTCCCAACATCAAGATAAGGTTTTATGTCCCAGTGTAGTTTTAATTTTCAGTGCCCTTATATACAGAATGAAATGATGGTTTCTTTTGATTAAAAAGTCTATTAAATTAAATGGTTGTGGGTAACTACTGAGTGTTTTTATTGACTTCTTAGGCAAGACTTTTTAAACCTTTTTTTAAACTTTGAGGTGCACAAATTGTACATAAAATGTTTGTGAATTATTCAGTGGAATTTTTTATTCTTCATTAAGAATGCTTGGGACCAGACTTTCTAGATTTCCGCTAATGCTTTCAAAGTGAAATGCCTGAAATTGGGCAGTGAAATCCACAGTGATGCAGATAATACAGCATTACAATTTGGAAATGTTGGCTTTAAGTACTGCATAAACCAACTTTCCAGTTTCCAGTTTATAGACATCCCTCCAAATCAGATTCTCTTTGGTTACCCCGGACCAAGAGTGAAAGCTCTGCTGGAAAATATCTTTCAACTTTCCAATATCACATTTTTCCCTTTGAGTACTGTGGAAATTCCAAATGTTTTGCAAGAATGAAAGTGAAAACAATCAATGATCCACAGGAGACAAAGTGTGTACCCTTTTTTTTCTGAAGTATTTATGAATATTAATAAATCATTGAACTGAATCAAGCAATGTATTATTGCTCATTTGTAGTGTTTCTCATTCTTGTGTTTCTTTGGTTGATACTGGTAATATAAATTACAATATAAATTACAGTGACAGTAATGCAATAGAGGTTCCCTCTATAGCTGTCAGAAATCATATCCAAAGGTGCTCCATGCAAACATCTTTGGGATTAAACAATCATCTCCCCATCAGTAGGTGCCCATCCATCTCAAATGACCTCATGAATGCTTGACCAGATAATTCCCTGAAGCTGCAGTACAGTTCAAGATGGGCTGACATCTGTTTCCCATGTGTGTCTGTATCCACAGTTTTGTCCCTGTCTGGGAGAAGAGGTCAACCCTTACCTGGCTCAGCCTCTTGTCAGGGAGTTGTAAAGAGTGAGCACACTCCTGCTTTCAGTACTTGGTGGCAGCACTGTGTATCTACACCTAAAACATCAGAGCTCAACACATTACAAGAGGCTCAGGTGTTTGGAAATACCCTCTGCACTCCAGTGATTGGAAACTTCTTTTCCTCTCTGGAAATGAAGCTTCCTCACAAAGAAAGCATAGACAATTGTGTAGTGGAATAAGTTCTGAAAAGTAAGTGGGAAAAAAGGGCATGAGAACATGGATGCAGTAGGTTGAGAATGTGAAATCAGATTTATTGTTGCTTTCACATTAAGGTCAATTGAAAGTCTGTCATGTCTGTGTGCAACCATGACAGACAGTTCCATTAAAAAGAAAAATACCCTGTTTTGACATTTAAGTATCTGCTTAATGCTACAGTCGTGATAATTAAACTGATTACTGTTGCAAACAGTTTGGAGTCAGTGACTTTCATTGCAAAATCAAACCCTCAGTTTCAGAGGATTCACATCATTTGATTTGGCAACACTCTGTAGATTTCTCACTGAATTTTACACGAGGGAAGGAGATGCTGCCATGGAGAGCAGAGTTGGTATTTGTCCTGACACTGAAGAACTTCCCTTGGGAATCCCAGTCTGAGGCTGATGTAGATGATCTGGGATTCTGAATGTTATTTAATCTGCTTCATATATTCAGGCTGAAGTAATTTCATTTGCCCAGGGCTGTGCTGGATAAACTAGAGAGACATGCTGAGCCCTGTTTACTGCAAGAAGGTCCCAATAACAAACCCTCCTGTCCATGCTCAGCCCCGCTGCAATCAGAGATTTCACTTTGTGTGAATTACACTGCATTGCAGGTCACGGCACAAATTTAATTAAATCGTGATAAAATCGATTTGCAGTTCTTACACTGCTCAAGTCAAGAAGGGAAAACTCCTGAGCCAGGCATCCAGCTGGAAAAAGTTCTCAAGTAGAAAATTACAACTGCATTTTTAAACCTCCATCTGATCTGGTGTGCAGGAAAGGTGGATGGGATGGATCCCAGGCTGCACAGGACAGGTCAGTTCTGCTATCAGCAGTGCCATTGGGTTGCCTTCTGCCAGATGAGATCCACCCTTTCCTCAAGTGGATCAAACAGAATTTGGTTTTTTTGGGAAACCAGCACTGGCGACAGACTTTAATCCCGGCACCAACCCACAGGCTTGTTAGTGATATAAAAATTCAACACAATTTGTGGTGACTCAATGTTGTTTCTGTCTCCAGTGGCAACATGACATCCCTTGGGACATCCAAGAATTATCTCACTGACATGAGGCACCCACCCCTCACATTACAGGAAGAGTCTTGTGATCCCAGCTGGGATTTCAAAGGGCAATACTAAATTTCAAGGGAAATCAGACATTTCAAAATCTGGCTCCAAGCTGGGACATAGCAGACATTAAAAGGCAAGTTCTCCCTGGTTTTGGGAGCAGAGGGTGGACACTTGGGGAATGTAGCTGTACCTGGGACACTTGAACTCCTGGTCTTGCTCCAGTCTGGTGTCAGTAGGGGACTAAGTGGATATCATGGAGAAAGCAGCATGGGTCATTTAGGGGCAGGTGAGCATCCTAGGGAGCATCCTTGCTAAGCAACCTGTCACTGGAAGTGGGCAGCCCTCACCTTCAGGAAGACAATGAGTTTCTCTCAGTGATCTATCCCTTCTGTAATACCTTGTCTGTGATTCCCTGTTAATCCATTACCATGCTGCTTGGTCTGCCCCCTCTGGTCCCCGCTCAGCCAGAGCATCATCCTTTCTTTACTGGAGGAGGCTGCTTAGGATGTGCTCTGTGAATCCAGATTCACAGGATCTCATCTCCTGCCTGGAATGCTTGTGAATAAATAACTCAGTGGTGCCTCTGACACAGGTGACCTCTAAATAACAGATGCAAATCAATGGATATACATTAAAGCTGCAGTTTCTGAGCCTCAGATGTTTCCGTGACAGCTAAAGGATTTCTGGACATGCTTATACCACCCTCTTGTGTCTGTTCCCTATAAGAACATGATTTATTCAATTCTACACTTGTTCCACATTTTTGTGATGTCCCTGTTGGTATCTAACTTCAATCTTTCTCCTGGACATAATTTATAGAGCAGAAAGGACTAGAAAATAGGATAAACCAGTTGTGTGGATGGGGTTTCTCAGCAATTTTTCCTGCAGGAAGAGATTTGATCAGTAAGTGCAGCAAATCAATACCTTTTTTTTTTTTCATTTCTGTAACTTCCATTAACATTATGGTCTTGTCAAAATTGATTCAAGTTACAAAAGACATGCATGACCTAGGAAGGAACGTCCATTAGAATATGCAAGCCATAAAAGCATTTCTTTAACATCACTCTGTAATTTATGCACAAGGTATTAAATTCACAACCACTTTGCCTGGCACTTAACTGGCAGCCTTTCCAAGGTGTGATGGATGATGCTTTGTGGGATTTAAAGAGCATTTCCACTTCTCCTCCCTTCTGTGGTGGGCAGGTTGCCCAGGTCACTCTTCCTTTGCTTTGCACTTTTCCAGGGCAAGGAATAGATCTTTTAAATAATTATCGATTCTGATACTGTTGGCATAATTTCTTCTCATTGATTTTTCTTTTTAACTCGGGTTCTTGCAGGTTGAGGCTTTCTAGGGCCATCCAACAGACTGACAGCTTTGAAAGACCAAAGCTGAACATACCCTTTACTTCTCTGTCATGTTACATGAAATTTTAAGCTTACCTTTACAAGGCTTTACAAATGAAAGCAGATTTTTTTTTCCTGCTTTGCCTGCATTGAAGTCTCCAGCTCTATAAAATGACCAGGAGACGGTCGGTCAGTCTGTGTTTGCTTTGCTGTGGACGTGGATGGCAGATGATAAAATTACAGGGGGTAAAAAGGACAAGAAAGGGTTTCACACATATTTTTAAGGCAGATTATTGAAATCCACTGTTTCACTGCACTGTTATAATGGTGATGTTTTAATGATGAAGCTCCTGTTTTAAATTGGACCCCAGTAGACCTAGTTCCATTTTGAAATTTTCCAATGGGGAAAGTAGGTCAATGTGTTGGGGAAAACACTGGTAAAAAGTGTCCTTATTTCCAATTTCTGTTGCTGACACAGCTTTGGTGACACATAAATGCTTCTCCAGCCTGTGCTCTTGCTCAAAGGGCTGTGGGGGTGTCAGGACCCAGGGCTGAACCAGAGTGAACCTGGGCGTTCAGCAGAAAAGACCTTTACACATTTTGCTTGGAGAGAACTAAGAAAACTGTTGGCTGCATCAAGATCAAAACATAAATCTCAGGATTGAAGTATTGGCTTGGGCATTTTTATTGAGGCTTGCCAGCTAAAAGAAGGTATTTTCAGCTGGCTGGGAACTTGGTGCAGAACTCTGGGTTGCATACACACACATAAACATACAAAGAAGTAAAAAGTTAGTGGTAAAAATTCAGATAAAATTTATATCCCATGGCATAGCTGTTGCCACTGTTGCTGTGGTAACCAAGCATGAGAGTGTGTCAGACAAGTTAATTTTAGACAAAGTAAACTGATTTTTAAAGCTCTTGGAAAAACAGATGGGTTTTATCTCAAAATGGACTCTCAAACATTTGCTCTTTGGAAACGCTTAGAGACAGACCAAATAAATACCCTTTCACTCCCCGATATCTTGTTCAAATGAAAAGGCTTTCCAGATGCTTTGGGACCACCTTTATTAAACACGTTTCACTTACTAAGGTATTTTTCTTTGCCTTCCTGGACTGATGTGTGGGCCAGCTGAGATGATTTAATTTCTTTTTGCTGTATTTCTGCTGGGTTGCTTGGCCTCCATTCTCAGCACCCTCTCCAAGAGCTTCAAAACTCCCCGTTTATCCCCATTTTTATTTTTCCTCCCTGAAGTGCTGATTTAACCATATCCTGAGTTTCCTTCTCAGTGCCTGTGCCTTTGCTGCTTATTTATAAACCTGCTTGCACCAGATTAGCCTGCATTTTCAAAGAAAATGTGGCACACAGAAGGCAAGGTAATTCTGTTTGGGATCTGGGTGTGATGACTAAAAATGAATTAATCACTGGACTAGAAAATTATGGCTGCTAAGGCACTAGTGGTCACAACCTCATTATATGCAGAATAAAAAGAAGACAGACCCAAGCAGCAATATTTTCACTTAGTCATTTAACTGGGTGATTTCCCAATGCCGAGGAAAATGATGAGCCAACAAAGGCAGGAATAAAAATAGGAATGGAAAAAAAAATCAGATTTTCTTTTAGCATATAGATTCAAAGTCCAAGAAAAACCACCAAGTCAAGATCAAGTTAGAATAAACTGAAAACTCTAATCTCAGTAAGGGAAAGAAAAGCAGAAATTGGAAAAAACCAAACCAAAATAAAAATGAACAAAACTTAAAATGATAAGAAATAAAAATAAATGGCAACCTCTGCCATCAAGAAATTATGAGATTTAAGATAACTGACAAGAGAAACTGATGATGTGAGGGGGAAAGCCATCATAAGCAATATTGCAGAAAATTTAAATATATTAAGAGCAGAAGAAGTCTCATCAGTAGAAGAAACCTTTGCTAGAGACAGGGGTAACATTATGAATGATATCACAACATATCAAAAATGCTCCCTAAAAACACTTCCAACCTGGAAAATGACAAAAGGCTATTATATATTTTTAATCATGACAACACAGTTTGTAAGTGCTTTAGTAAATCAAGGAATAAAGAGCCAAACCTCCCAAGCCCCCCATTTTCATGATCAGCCAGACAGACAACGTTGAGAAGACTCTGGCAGAGGAGATGGGTGATGTATTGCTGTGAATGTTAATAAATCATTTCACTGCACTGAAATTCCAAAAGATGGAAGGACTATACATGAGATAGTCTAGTTTAAGGAATGGAAGAAGCTGGAGACCTGACATCTCTGACTCCCACCAAAATAAGGGGAAACCTTATATGAGATTCACTCAGTAAAGACTGTAAATATAATTAATGCCAATCAAACTCGTTTCTGGAAAATGGGCCTTGTCAAAGAAACTCGATTTCATTCCCTAAGATTACTATTTTGGCTGGGAAACGTACTGATAAATGTAGCAGGCTTTCCCAAAATGCTCCCCTTCACACTACACAGCTTTCAACTAAAAATACAGCACTGTAAAATATCAACACACCCTGCTGGAGCTTCCCAGCCCTCAGGGGAAGGGAGCAGCCAAAAGGCAGAGATGCCTGTGATCAAAAAGGAAGGAAAGAGAAAGAGAGAGAGGGAGAGAGAAGGAGAGAGAGGGACGGAGGGAGGGAGGGAGGGAGGGAGGAAGGAATCCATTCTGACCAATTTCTGGAAATGGATCAAAGGGGTTTGGGGGTCTTTGGTGGTCTCAATCCCCTCCTTATTGAGTTGGCCTTTAGTCAACAGTACATGTCCATTCCTTTACCTCACCCCTGTGCTTGAGCTGTCCTGTGTCGTGCGTATCTGCACAAGCCAGGACAAGGGCATTTGTCCCAGAAAAGTGTTGTCCTACCTCTGTATGGTCCCTTCTCTAGACACTCTCTGCTCTTTCTCAGAGTTAGTGGTTGGCTCCACGGCCATCCAGCTATCAGTGCTTGAGACACACTTCAGCCCCTTTTATCTTCCAAGCTTCTTTGAGAATTCAATATGAAACCACTGATGCAAACGGAGATTGCTGTGGAAATTACAAAAGTAGAACCCAGGTAAGCATGATGGAGGTTTTGTAGAGGTCAGAGTTTAATATGGCATCACAGAATGGTTTGGGTTGGGAGGGACCTCAAAGATCATCTAGTTCCAGCCTCAATAGTTGGAATTAGATGGCTTAATTACACTTATATTCTATTTATACTGTTACTGGTATATATATATATGCTATTACATAGTTATATGGCTTAATTACAGTCTGACCCCCTGCACCTAAATTTATGCTCTTCAAATATAAACATTCTTTAACACCCAGCAGGGAATTCAAAATATTTTGCCTGACTTGTTACAGCAATACTGCTGCAAAAGAAGAAATTAGAGCCCTGTACAGATAGTGGTAAGGCAGATGCTGCCCTATGGAGTAGTACCAGATAGAGATAGAAAGGGGCATTTTTTGGGTTGTCATTTCTGTTTTTGGACAACACAACCCCAATGTCTGATGGTCCAAGGAGTGTTTCCAAGCAGTTATGACCAGTGGGATTTTCCACTGTGCTCTCAGGATATTTTATAGTGCCCCAACACTGCTGGCACCTCCCAAGGCATCCTGTAACACAACTGAGCCCCTCACAAGCCACACTCAGTGATTTGCAGAATCAAGCCTGTGTTTCTCACCAGGAGGAAAGCTCATCTTACTGTTGAAGCCTAAATTCTCTCCTGCTTAATTTCTTCCAATTATTCTTAATTGTGCCCCCAGGAACAGAGCTCTGAATAATTAATTTTCTTTTGGTTGGTTGGGGTTTTTTGTTGTTTGTTTTTTTTTTAAAGGGGAGGGATTTTGTGGAGTTTTGTGGAGTTTTGTTGTTGTTTTGGTTGGTTCTAGTTTTGTTTGTTTGGGAAGTTGTTTGTTGTTTGGGTTTTGCTTGTTTGGTTTTTGTTTTGTTTTGATGTTTTGTTTGTTTGTTTTGCCAAACTCTGGAGAAGGGGAATTATTCAAGGTTGATTGGAAATTAAACACATTTGTTTTTTTCTTACCATATAAAAAGGTCCCCCTCCCTGACATTTTTCAGGTCAAACAGGATAGTTGTTTTAATTTAAACCGAAGTGTTCCAGTCCATTTCCTTTTTCTAGTTGTTGTAAGCAATGAGGTGTAACTATGTGGAACCTTAAAGCATCATTTGAAATGTGATGAAGTCAAAATATGGCAACTGAAATGTTTCAAGTGTAGTGTTTTGGAGCAAGAGTTTTGGTACAGATCAGTCAACAAAAACTGGTGAGAATCTTCACTTCCACTCCCAACATGCATTTTCTAGTGAACTGTTTTCCCCATTCCCCCTCCCAAACTACCCAATTTTGCCATGATTCTACTTAAACAACCCTGCCTGTGGTGTCAGCTTGGTATTCAGCTTACAGACAGGTAGATTTATGCCCCTTTCCTGAGCTCTCCTTTAGCCAAGCTCTACCTTCTTAGTTCTGCTCTTCTCTCAGAAGTCAGCTCCTCCTTCCCACTAATCACTTTTTCTCTTTGTCTTTCCCTCCAATTTATCCTTTACCTCCAATTTGTCAATATGTGCTTGGGCAGGAGCTGCTAACAAGTGAATCCTGTGTTAAACTGCCAGACAGTGACAGTGGCTACTTTGCATGGATAGCTTGGTTTTGTTATTTTTTTCTGCAATTCCCATTTTTGGATCACGTTTCTTTGCTCAACCAATCTCCTTGAAACACATTTCAAGCTGGCAAAGGTACGTTTAGCCTTTTTTTTTCCCCCCTAGAAAAATTGTAGGTAGCTCATTTGTAGGTTTGAGCTGGAAAAACCTGCATCCTTAATGCTCCAGAACCTTTTCATAGTTCACAGTTTCTGGATATTTTACATTACTGTGTTCACTAAAATACCTGTTTCTTGCACAATTCAAATATTCATCAGAATTGCCTAAGGCAAAACCTTAATGCAGGTAGTTGGTACTTCCAAACATTACTTAGGAACACCTGCGTGCAGAGATGCCTGAGGCTGCAATAAAGCCAAACCTGTCTGTGTGAAATATTGCAGGGAAAAACACTGGAGGATCACCAAATTAGAAAAAGGGAAGAGAAATAAAAAAAGCTACCAACATTTTTCCAGCACATTCAAATGTCAGCTGGGCTCTAACACCCTTTCACCCACCACCTCAAAGCAAAATGATTCGATAAGCAGTGAGGGATGGCTGAGGATTGCACGCCAGGGAGGATCAGGCATGGGAAGAGTTATGAGAATCCTGTGTGTGTTTTCGTAATTCATCCAAGCAGAGCAATATTTACTGTCCCTCAAGGTGATCCAACACCAAGTCCTGCTGCCAGGATTTAGTCCTTTCAAAAGCACATGAAGGCTCATGACGAAAACACTCGACCTGCCAGCATTTTTCTGAGTTTTTCATTAAGAAGTGTGTTATCCATGCTCACATGTTTGTTCAGCACACATGCTTCATTGATTTATATTGTAAGAACATACCTTAGCTGTGCCCTTAAAACCTCATTAGTGATTGCTGAATATCCGTTTCAATTGGAATTTTATTCATAAATGCAAATTTACAAACATTGTTAATTGTGTGTCACGCATCAGTGTGATTACAACTCCATTTCCTCTGTTCTGACATAATGTGGATTTCATATTTAGCAAAACCACCAGCCCAGATAATGCATAATGACTTTTCATTCATACAAAGGCAAATGTTTCCCATGGTTTCTAGAGCTGGTCAATGCCTCCTGAGAAAGAAGGCATCCTGCAATCAACAGGAATGAGCTCTGGTCCTGTAGAAAAGCAGCACAATATTTAATTTCTGACAGGAATCAGAAAATGATCTGTTGTTTAGGAACAGAAATGCAATAGTACATATATATGTTTTGCATGGCCTACAAAGAAATGATGCTCCAAAGGTTTGCCACTGCTATGCAATATTAAATAAAAAGTAAATGAATAAGAGCCAATTAAAAGGAAGAATAGAGGGTCAAGATTTGTTTGATGTCATGTTTCTGGTTTTCATTTTAACACCTTTCTCTGCCATTTCACCTCTCCCATTCCTCCCATGTTCTAGTTTTCTCTAGTTATAGATAACTAATAATTTTCCATTTCTAATCTTCCCCTCCTTTCCTCAGAGTTGTCCCTGTTTTATCTAAATAGTGGACGCGCAGAAAAGTAAGATACTCAAATTTCCACCCCATGTGTTTGTTCCAGCTGAGAGTGAAGTTCCCCAACCTGTTGGCTATGAGAGTGCAAATCTGATAGTCCAAAATCCTGTCAAATCCCATTTTCCAGTGTTGCAGAGACCTTTTCCAGTGGGCCTGGAGTGCCATTATTGTTTCTTCAGCTGTGAATTGGAGCTTGAACCTGGCCCAAGGGTGTGCAGTTAAAACCCTGATGATTTTTGAATTTTCAGCGGCTGGATGGGTCATCCAGCAGGGAATAAGCACAAGCACTGTCTGGTTTCTCATGTGGAACCTGCTGGTTGAAGTCTGGATTCAAAGATGCTTCTGTTCATGTGGTCCTTCCTGGTAGTGTGGCACTGAAAAGGAGATGCTTTATCTTCTGTAAACATCTAACTGGTTCATTCTGCTTGGAAACCAGATAGTGATCTTCACTGTGAATAATTCTGCTTCTTTAGTAACCAATCTTTTGTTTTTCTGCTCTCCTATTTTTTGGCAAAAGGATTTAGTGAAGCTGTGCCTTTCCAGGTAGCCTGATAAAGCAGATTTCCCTCATTGGGATTAAGAGCATTTCTTGCTTCAGAAACATTTAGGACTGAAGGTAAAGGGATTAACAACAAGTGTTCAGCTGCCTCCCCTCTGAAGCAATTGCCTCAAAACATGCACAGTGCCTTCCCAATGACTGAATTGCTGCAGCATCATTGCAATCATGGCCTTGCTCTTCCCTCAAATTGTCTGCCTTTAATTGCAAGATGGCTCTTGACCTAAATACATCCTTTTTTTGAGACTTGTGTGTTACTTCTTTTTTTGTCTTTGTAAACAAGACAGACACTTGCTCTGTCATTCTAAACCTATTCACTGAAAAGCAGTAAGAAACACTGAATTAACAGTTCTAAATGCACAGACAATCCTCTTCCTTGCTTCATTATTTTTGGCCCTTTGGTCCTCTTCCTCCAAAATATATACTCTTTGTCCTGTTGACAGGGACTTTTCCTTGGAAGCTGCTGCTGTTGTGTGCAAACTTACCTTTCCCATTGATTCCATACCATCCCTGAGCAGCAGAACCAGGCTTGGATCCCACAGTTCCCAGCTCCAGCATGAGTTACAGGGAGCCCGGTGTGTCTCTGAGGTTGATGTTGAGCACCCAAGGAAAGTTGTGCCCAGACACAAGACCTCAAGCACCTCCTTGCTTATAGGTAAGTGAAGATGTCAGCCAGTCAAAAGGTGGAAAGAGGATCATCCATCATGTTTATTTGAGAGATAAAAAAGACAGCATCAAGTTGCTAGTTAGGTTGAGCTGCTCCCTCTACTTTACAAAAGCACCTACCAATGGCTGAAAAAAAAGGCTTCAATTTAAAGCTGGTTGTTCTATGTGTTTAACAATTAAAAAGAAACATAGACATTATTTCTCAAAATTAACCTGTAGACACAAACTTTGGCTTTGTCACTGTTTCCACACTACAGATCACTTAGTTTTCAGTAAAATACAAGGAATAAGATTTCTATTTTCTTAACTGGGGTTGTCTACATGAGCTTTAAAAATGCATCTGATTTTATTTTTTATTTTAGGTGTGCTTTTTACCAGATTTTTCTCCTGTAGCTCCTTTCCAAATCTTTTTCAGCTTGCTTTCATGCTTTGGGAATAGCAGACATCTAAATCTGACATACTATTTCAAGCTGTGCTCCAGACAGAACATGAAGATATAAAAGAATGGTACAGGGTAATAACCCTTTTTCAACAGATCTGCTATGAAATGGTCCAGGGAGACAGGAAAAAAAGGGGACAAAAAGGAAAAAAAATAGGTTTTTTTTAAAAAGTAAAGTCTCAGGGAAGGCAGTTGAGCCAGACAGACTTGCATGTGATTGTGGCTTCAGTGGGATAGTTGAAAGGCTCTTCTTATTTTCTCTAATAAACAATTTATTTGCAGATTTATAGTAGACGTCTTGTATCTTGCTGTTACAAACCTATGGAGATTTGACAGTAATTAATCATGACGAAGAATCTTGCTGCTAAGGAAAGAACAACACGCAACTCTGCAGGCTGTGAGTCAATAAACAGAGACTTTTCAGGCATCCTTAATTGACTGCCTTTGCCACCAATTTGCACACAGCAAACTTCTCTTAAGGGTACCTTGAAGGGGAGATTGCCAAGTCAGAATAAAACAGAACTTGCAACACACCCCAAGTAAGATTCTTGTGATGAATTCCCCAACCCATTTCTCCTTATGGCAGCGGGGGGTTTGATGTCTGAATTTATAAATAAAAATAAGGTTAGGAGATATGTGAACTTGCTGTAAATCTCTGCCAGGCTAAGAAGGATTTAAGAAACCTTTAAGGAAAACTGCCAGAGAAAAGGGGGGGGCCTATAAATAGCTCCTGAGAGTCTGAAATGTGTTGACTCGATAACTGCAAAATTCCTTGTTGCATACATGACACTCTTTAGTCTGGGTCAAGAGTAGACATCAAAATTTATCCTGAGAACAGCCATTCTGATGATGAATTTCAGGATTTTCAGGGTGATGGGATGAACCCAGAGGAGCAGGGCTGCAGAAGAGCCTCACAAGGAAACCGAGAGAATTCCCATTGCTCAACATATTTAGAATTAGATTGGGTACAGCAGGTGTTGTGTATCCCTAGCACTGCAATAAAAAATAACACTAAGAAATCACCCTGGCACAGCTGGGCACATAAATAACAGTGTTTAGCTCACAAGCAGCTTAAAAGGCTCCTGGTATATTCCAAACGTGTTCTGCAGGTCCACCATCTGGGATGTACTGCAGAGGCAAGTGCTGGGGGGAGATGGACTCCACACACTGCTAAGGGTGCTCTCTTTGGATACCTGTGACTTTGTGCCTTGACAGAGAAGATTGACCTCTATTTTCAGTCTTGCACTTTGTTCCAGTGGCTCCTCACCCGTGTCTCTAACACCTACCATTTCAATTTCCCACTGTATAAAGTGACAAACAGCAATGGCCCTGCAGTCTCTTACTCATTTCCTCACCTTCTAAACCCTTGGAAATGTTATTGCTCCTCCCAAAATCCTTTGTCTTTTCACCTGTGGGCTTTACAACCAAAATATTTCTCCTTTTTTCCCACTTTTTTTTACTGCTACGTATCCCAAAAACATCATGAGACTGACAAAACCAACTATGTTAAGCCTCTGATTTGTCAGGGTGCTCCCTTATAGGTCACCCAGGAAGGGAACCAGCTGGTTCTTGCAGGATCTATGTTATCTAATTTCCATGGCCTAGACCTACAGACTTCCAGGAAGAGGTCAGAACACAGAATGAGCTCAGCTGGTTATGGCATGTTTGCCATAATGTGGTGATGATGGATTTCTTTACAAGCTTAATCCCACTGGCTTCTGCTCGGGGAAAGACACCTTTGTAATTGCTCTTTTGGTGCAAAAAAGGTAGAGGGGAGAAATTCAAGTTGCCTGAAGGTGTGAAAATAGCACCTTCTTGCTGTTGTTGAGTTGATAATAAGACTTTGCCATGTTTGTGTGAACCATCTCAGCATCTCTGTTGTGCTTCCTGCCCCTCTGTTTGGTGCATGGCAGGTTACATAAGTGAAGGTGATGCTACGTGGCTTAAATTGAAAACTGGGCTTTCAAACTTCACACTTTCTTCTGTTTCAGTGTTGATAGAAACTGATTTTATCCTCAGATTGCACTGAGGAAGCACTAAAAAGAGAATAATAAAATATTTAGAAGGTGCATCCTTTGAGTTAAAAATCACCAGCACAATTGCTGTCAAGGTAGAGCAAGCTCTGCAGGTAGTTCTAACAGTCTTCCTTTAACTTCGCACAGGAAAACAATCTTTAATGTAATGTTGAGTACTTCGGAAGCAATTTAAGCTGATTTGCTCACTTAGGAAAGATCCTACAGAATTCTGCAGTGAGAAATGTCTGACACAGAGGTCTGTGTGCAGCAAAAATTGTGGGGTGGGGATGCAGGCAGAGCTCAAGCTGCAGGTCCATTGCAAGACAGTATATTTCTGCATCAATATTGTTGATTTATTCTGGTTTTTTAAATCATGATCCTGTGGAAACACAGGCACTCCTGAGCAGTGTTGGTGCAGTAGTGATGGGGACATGCAAACACAGGGCATCACAGCATTCTCTCCAGGCTGGCAGGAGAATCCTTGGTCCATCTCTCAGCCCTAGCATGGCTCAGCTCTGGAGCCTCACTCGGCTCTGTGAATTATTCCTGTGCTGCCCATCTTCCCGAGGGAATTGGGATGGGAAGGATACATAGAGCACAGCTGGGCTGGGTGAGGCTCTGTGCAGCATGCAGGGATGGAAAAGCTTTCCTTTCTGCCACACCTGCCGTGGAGGGGATGCTGTGCACCCTCCCCTGCCTTTACCTGGTCTGTAGCTCCTGGCAAGGGCCTGGCAGAATGAGGTTTAGTGTCCTGTCTTACCCTGCATGAACTCAACCCAAGTCACACAGGCTGGGTGAAAAGAAGAAAAGAGGAACAGAGATTTGAAGCTTTGGCTTTTGACTTAAGAGATGTGGGGGACCAGAGAGACAGAGAACAGCAAAACCACATGAAGCCACAGTTCATGCTATCCTGAGAGAAGTGGGTATCCTCACTCTGGTAGTTGTTTTTTCAGGTTATACAATTTCAAATTTATTTATAATGCACATCTACATTTACTTTACGTGTTTAACATTTACTTTATACATTTTCCATTTACATAATACATTTACTGTGAGGTTGGGCAGGTCCTGGCACAGGTTGGGCAGAGAAGCTGTGGCTGCCCCTGGATCCCTGGGAGTGTCCAAGGCCAGGTTG